>JAGFNQ010003895.1:0-346644 GCA_024364735.1 Boesenbergia rotunda
TGTCATTGAAAATCAACTTCCCAACCATCCTCCAGAGAATGCAACTCCAGACCAATTGTTGGCCTATCAGAAACATGTGACCGATTCTGAAATGGCGGGTTGCATCATGCTAGCATCTATGGTACCTGAGCTGCAAAAGCAGCATGAGCATATGGATGCTTATACCATCATCTTCCATCTTCATGAGTTATTTGAAGAGCAGGCGAGATCCGAAAGGTTCGAGGTCTCCAGACTCCTCTTTACCTTAAAGATGCAGGAAGGCACTTCTGCCTCACAATTCGTGTTAAAGATGTTGGGGTACATTGAGCGACTGGGCACACTCGGCTTTGCAATGGATCATGAACTAAGTATTGACTTAATTCTGAATTGTCTGTCCAAAAGTTGTTCACAATTTGTGATGAACTATCGGATGAACAAGCTGGAGACTACCATTCCTGAGTTAATCAACATGCTGAAGGCTGTTGAGCCCGCTGTAAAGCAGGATCAAAAGGCGGTACTGTTAGTTGGTTCCTCAAAGAAAGGTTCTAAGAGGAAGGCCAAAAAACAGAACAAAGGGAAGAAGAAAAAGGCCAAGAAGACTGAAAAGAAACCAAAAGGAACTTGTCATCATTGTGGCAAGGAGGGTCACTGGCGAAGAAACTGCAAGGCTTATCTTGAGTCCTTGAAGAATAAGGCATCCGATGCCCCTTCCTCTTCAGGTATCTTCGTTATTGAATGTCACTCTATTTCCTCAAATACCTGGGTACTTGATACTGGGTGTAGCTCACATATATGTAATGACATACAGGGGCTAAGGAATAGAAGAAGACTTGTCAAAGGAGAAGCAAATATGCGAGTTGGAAATGGAGCAAAGATTGCTGCTGTTGCCATCGGAACCTATTTGCTAAAGCTCCCCACTGGACGTGTCTTAGAATTGGATAATTGTTATTTTGTTCCTTCATTAATAAAGAACATTGTATCTATTTCATGTTTGAATGAAAAAGGTTATCATTTAACTTTTAGTAACAATTGTTGTTACATAACTTTGAATGACGTTCTTTATGGGAATGGAACTTTGTGCAATGGCATCTACACGTTAGATTTATCCAGTGACGTTTTCAATATCGAAGTTAGCAACAAACGTGCTCGAATAGATAATCGAATAGACTCCTACACGTGGCACTGTCGTCTTGGCCATATAAGTAAGAAACGCATGACCGAATTACACCGATGTGGAATTTTGGAATCATTTGAACCCGGTTCATTTGATACATGCGAATCGTGCTTAAAAGGCAAGATGACCAAATTACCCTTTCCGGAAAAGGTAATCCAGTGGGAGAGTTGCTTGGTCTGATACATACCGATGTATGCGGACCAATGTCAACTCAAGCACAAGGAGGCTATAACTACTTCATCACCTTTATCGATGATCACTCACGATTCGGTTATGTGTTCTTGATGAAACACAAATCTGAAGCTTTTGATAAATTCAAAGAATTCAGAAATGAAGTAGAGAAACAACTTGGCAAAAGTATTAAAATACTTCGATCCGATCGGGGTGGAGAATACTTAAGTCAAGAGTTCCAAGATTATCTTAGGGACAATGGGATATTATCCCAATGGACTCCGCCGTATACACCACAGCATAATGGTGTATCTGAGAGGCGAACCGAACCTTGATGGACATGGTTAGGTCATGATGAATCATGCAACTCTTCCAAAATCCTTTTGGGGCTATGCACTTAAGACAGCCGTTTACTTGCTAAACAGAGTCCCGACCAAGGTAGTCTCTACTACTCCATATGAGATTTGGAATAGTAAGAAACCTCACTTAACTCACCTTAAGATATGGGGTTGTCCTGCTTATGTGAAGCGGGTTGTATCAGACAAATTGGATGCTAAGTCTGATAAATGTCTATTTATTGGATACCCTAAGGAAACGAAGGGTTACCAATTCTATCATCCCTTGGAACAAAAGGTGTTTGTTTCAAGGCATGCTGTATTTCTAGAAAAAGAATTTCTTTTACAAGAAAACAGTGGGAGTGGCATTGAGCTTGATGAAGTTCAAGAAACTCCAATAGACATTACAGAGACACCTAGTCTAGACCCACAACCGATAATTCATAGTGATGAGCTATCTGTTGAACCTAAAACTACACCACCTCTTCGTAGGTCTGATAGGACACGCAACATTCCAGAGAGATACGGATTTCTCGTAAGTGAATCGAACGACGTGTTGCTCATTGACGATGACGAACCTATCAGTTATGAAGATGTTCTGAAAAGTTCAGAAAGGGACAAATGGCTTGAAGCCATGAAGTCGGAAATGGATTCCATGTACGAAAATCAAGTATGGGACTTGGTTAACCCACCTGAAGGGATTAAACCCATAGGGTGCAAGTGGGTTTTCAAGAAGAAAACCGACATAGAAGGTAATGTTGTTACCTTTAAGGCTAGATTAGTGGCAAAAGGATATCGTCAGAAACAAGGAATTGATTATGACGAAACCTATTCGCCAGTAGCTATGCTTAAATCCATTCGGATGCTCCTAGCCATAGCAGCTCATTATGATTATGAGATATGGCAAATGGATGTGAAAACAGCTTTCCTTAACGGAAACCTGCTTGAGGATGTATACATGATACAACCTGAAGGTTTCACATCGGTTGATAAAACCAAAGTATGCAAGCTTCGACGATCCATATATGGACTGAAGCAAGCATCTAGGAGCTGGAACATCCGTTTTGATGAGACAATCAAAAAGTTTGATTTCTCACAAAATCCTGACGAACCTTGTGTGTACAAGAAGGTTAGTGGGAGTGCAGTCGTATTCCTAGTATTATATGTCGATGACATCTTACTTATAGGAAACGATATATCAGTTTTACAGACAGTTAAGATTTGGTTGTCCAAAACTTTCTCCATGAAAGACCTGGGAGAAGCAACCTATATCCTTGGGATTAGAATCTATAGAGATAGATCAAAACGGTTGCTTGGTCTTTCGCAGTCTACATATATAGACCGAGTGCTAAAAAGGTTTAGCATGTCGGAATCCAAGAAAGGTTACCTTCCCATCAGGCATGGGATCAACCTTTCGAAGTCTATGTGTCCGCGCACAGAAGACGAGAGGATTAGCATGAATAAGATTCCCTATGCATCCGCAATAGGATCTATCATGTATGCTATGTTATGTACTAGACCCGATGTATCGTATGCTTTGAGCGTCACAAGCAGATACCAGTCGGATCTAGGAATGGATCATTGGGCGGCTATTAAGACAATCCTTAAGTACTTAAGAAGAACTAAGGATGTATTTCTAATATATGGAGAAGGAGATTTGATAATACGT
The DNA here is from genome assembly GCA_024364735.1 of Boesenbergia rotunda. Taxonomy (NCBI): domain Eukaryota; kingdom Viridiplantae; phylum Streptophyta; class Magnoliopsida; order Zingiberales; family Zingiberaceae; genus Boesenbergia; species Boesenbergia rotunda. Next base: position 3,329 of record JAGFNQ010003895.1, read on the forward strand.
GGGTATACAGATGCCAGTTTCCAGACAGATAAGGATGACTCCAAATCGCAGTCTGGATACGTATTTACTTTGAATGGAGGTGCAGTAAGTTGGAAGAGTTCCAAACAAGACACCGTAGCGGATTCTACAACGGAAGCGGAGTATATCGCAGCTTCGGAAGCAGCAAAGGAAGCAGTTTGGATCAAGAAGTTTGTCTCAGAACTTGGTGTGGTTCCAACCATTGATGAAGCAGTGCCGGTTTACTGCGACAACAATGGAGCTATTGCACAAGCGAAGGAACCAAGGTCTCATCAACGATCCAAACACGTGCTTCGACGCTATCATCTGATCAGAGAGATTATAAGTAGGAATGACATACAAATTGAGAGAGTTCCCACTGAAAGGAACATAGCGGATCCTTTAACTAAAGCCTTGCCTCAAAGCAAGTTTGAGGGTCATGTTAGAGCCTGTGGTATTGGATACCGTAGCGATTGGCATTAGGCCAAGTGGGAGTTTGTTAGTGATATGAGAGAAGTGTCCTAAGGCAATCGCCTTATGATTGTAAACATTTATTTTAATAAATGATAATTCACTATTTGAGTATACATGTTTGTATTTGATTGGGATCTTAAACTCATATACTGAATGTCCGCCATACAATTCACAGCATAAGAGAATTTGTGATGGGATCACAACTAGTGATTATCTCTAAATGTGCAAATGTGAATTGTTGGAAATATCCCTAGTCGATGAATTGATAAATACGGACACTATCAATTCTGTTGAGACTAGCATGGGTTATTCTCTATTCAGCTGATTCTCACTGGCTGGTGACATTGGGATGTCCGGAGATAAACATGGATGCTAGTTAAGGGAACTAGTTCATTGGAGTGACTAGCTGTAAGACTTCATATGGGAATCTACATGTAGATATGTCAATGAAGATCTTACTGCGGCTTAAGTGCGATGTTCCTTTGACTTGCGGTGTTCAAGTCATCTTGGCCATGGAGACTTATACTTTGACATCTTAAGCAAGCATCTCCAAGGAGGTGTGGACCCAGGATGATCGGGTATAAGCCGAAGTGCCCGAAGATGTTTGAACAGCCTACAAAGGATTCACCACTCCTTGCGAGGAGATGTATACCCAGGCCTATCGTCGGATTGTTACTCAAAGCCTCTGGCCAGAGCATATCATGTTAAGAGTGCGAGTCTCTTAAATACATGAGAGTAATTAGAAATCCAAAGGACGAGAAAGACACTACTTGGGCTAGGTGTGACGTAGTCAGCCTAGTGGGGACTGACACCATTGACCGTGTCCTGAACCAAGTGGGTATAAGGTGGTGAAGGGAATGGGGCACGATTTAGAGCTGCTGAAGGGTTTCAGAATAATTTCTTCTGAGGTCAAACCGTTGATCTTTCGATTAATTGGGGATCATGATGTACTACTAGGTGCCACTCATGATCGTTCTATAATTAGTTAATTATAGACGGCCAACATAAATCGAAAGCCTATTTAGTCACACGCACTACGAGTAATCCGAGGGATTTAAAACGAGTTGAAAATTGGATTTTCCGATCAAGAGAAATAAGTCGAATCTGAGTTAATCAGAGGCGCAATGGAAGCTAAAAATGACTAAGTCTTTTGAAGACTTTTTGGGCGAATTAAATGAGTTTAATTCGCGACCGGTTCGGGTTGGTTTGGCCGGCCAAAGAGGGTGCTAACCCTCCTTGTGGTGGCCGGCCATTAAAGGGAGATTAAACCAATTTAATTGGTTTAATTAATAAAATAAATCTAGTGTGATTTGTTTTATAAATTATGGATAAATAAATTTGTATAAAGAAATTTATATAAATAAAATTTATAGAAATTTATTCTTTTATGGAAGATTAAAATAATCCATGAATTGGTTTATTTTAATTTTATAAAATCAATTATGAATTGATTTTTCCATAATAAGAAAGTTTATAAATTTCTTATAAAAATTTATTCCATAATTTAAAGAGAAGAAGAATTAGTTTTATTATAAATTGGTTTATAATAAAGACTCGGTTTAAACGGAATAATTAATAAGAAAATTTATAAGATAAATTTCTTATAACTAATTCCGTTAATTCCGTTAATTCGGTTTAGAGGGAGACTTAGCAAAGGAGTTGCTACTATATAAAGGAACCAAAGGCTAGCCCTTATTCCAATCAATTAATCAAGAGATTAATTACTCTCTCCCTCTCTCTCTTAATCTCTCCTCTCCTCCTCTTCTTCTTCCCTTAGGGCCGGCGCACCCTAGCTCCTCTAGGGCCGGCGCCCAACCAAATCCAAGAAGGTGAAGTTGCCGTGAGCATTGAAGAAGAAGGAGAACCCGAACACGAAGAAGAAGAAGTGGATAGCGACTCCTCTCTTCCCGGAATTCGATTCCGTTACTTCGTTGGTTAGTCTTCCGTTATTTTCTTTTATTCTTCTAGTTGTGCCTTCCGAGTATCTAGTAGTTCTCGTCGGCACAAAACTCGTGACTTTGCGAAGTCATCCCGAAGAGAACTTGGCGTGGACGCGAATAGAGGCGGAGCTTCCAAGGGACGCTACGGTTGGATCTCGTCCCTTACTTCGAGTTACGAGAGGTACTTGGTAAATTTGTTTACTTTTCCCCAAAGTTTTATTTTATGATTATGTCAACACAATGTAAGGTTGCATGCTAGATACGAAGTTAAAATAATTTAGGAAATTATTTTATGCAAACTCTTCCGCTGCACGTAAAAATTTTGAATTTTACGAACTCGTATCCTTGTCGACATGCACCCGGTCCCAACACGGTCTACATACAATCGGTCACAAGGTAGAAAACCGTGACCTTATCAAGTATACTCTTAACGTTTTCCCGAGAAATACGTTGTGGGCATCTATGGTAGATGCGTACAAAGTTTCAAGGGATCTTTCCAAAATAAAATTAGATGAGTTATTTTCTGAACTTGAATTACATGAGCAGACTAACTGCACCTTGGCCGAGAAAGACATTGCTTTTGTTCCAGGCAAAACAGGAAAGATGGTCAAGATGAAGCCTCAACCTGCACCCGAGTCTGACTCAGACTCAGACTCAGAAGACAGCGAAGGGGATCAACCCAAGCTGGTTCGACTTGCCCGGAACTACTACAAGGAATTGATGAACCAGCCCAACAGATGAAAAGCCAGCCGAAAGAAGGAGGATCCGGCTGAACCATCCAAGAACAAGTCATGTGTGACCTGCTTCGAATACAACAAGAAGGGACACTTCAAATCGGAGTGCCCTAATCTGAAAGAAGCCAAGAAGACAAGAAGGAAGAAGACCCTTCAAGCAACCTGGGACGAGTCTTCATCCAAAGAAGAAGAAGAGGCTCCACAATCGAACCTGCTCGCCCTGACTGCTTCCGAAGACATCGGCACCGGATCAGAATCAGAACCGGACTTCGACGGAAAGCTCACCATTTCGAAAGACGGCAAAATCACTGTAAGTGGTTATTCAAAATCTGAATTAGCTGAATTAATTGCGTACCTTTCTAGTAACTTGGCGAAAGCCAAAATTCGAGTCGAGTCTCTCCGACAGGAGGTAAAACTCCTGAAAGAGGGAGCTGACTCTAGATCCTTAACTAAGGAGGTTCAAGAAGGAACCTCTACTCAAGTTGAAAAATATGAGAAAGAGAACTCCTTCTTGAAAACTCAAGTCAAGGACCTAAAAGCAGCTTTGGAACGATTCACTTCGGGTTCCAAGGGTCTTGACATGATCCTTGGAAAACAGAAATCAGTTCTAAATCGATTCGGGTTAGGGTATCGAACCAAGGTTAGACAAAGGTCATATTATGCTGTACTGAATCAGTCTAGACCCAAAGTGCAGGCATGGGTACCCAAACTTTGCCTGAACAACCAAGCTGGACCAAACCAATATTGGATCCCCAAGTACAAGATTCATATCTTGCCTAATCATTACCGTGGCTTTAGTCCAGGGGGAGCCAAATTAAAAACTATTATTATAGTTAAATAAATTCCTTTTCTTACTGTAAAATTGCATGATTGCTTGTTTATTTATTTTCTGCTTAGATTTATTAAAATTTACCATGCTTAGATCTAGGACTGGTTAGATTAAGGACTAAACCGATTAACTGAAATTTGAATAACATAGTATTGGGTGGAGGTGAGATGATAGTACGTTAGGGAAGCCATTTTGGCGGAACTAGCCGAAGCTACCGATCCAAGACCCAAACTAGTTAGACCAAAAACTTTCAAGGAGTAACTTGAAAATGGATTTTCAATATAAGGCTTTGTCAAGGAAAGGGTTGATGATCCAATAAGGCTACGACCAAAGAAGGCCAAGTGTCTCGCCAAGACTTGGAAGCTGATTATTGAAAACCAAATTCACTTTACTATTATCAGATTTGAATCTAACACAGATTTCAATTAATCTTAGATTTAACCACTATTTCCAAAAATAAATTTATAAAAATAATTAACTGGTTTTTCAAAATTAATTTAACCTTTCAAAATTAATCATGATTTCTCAAAATAAAATCTGTACTTCTATTAAAAACTGTCTCACAAAAACCCATAAGGTTAACATGATTGATAACTCTAGATTGGGTGAGACAGACTAGGTTGTGAAAATCAATTTAGGCTATCCTTGATTCTAATTGGATCCAAATCAACAAACTCTTTATGTGTAGGAACATAAAAATTTGGACCAATGGATGTTGGATAGCGGGTGCTCCAGACACATGACTGGGGACAAATTTAAATTCACCAAACTCAAGTCCAAAAACCTAGGCTCAGTAGCATTTGGCAACAATGCTACACTCAAAGTCATTGGGTCAGGTAACATTGAACTCAAATCTGATTTTGTTATTAAAAATGTGCTTTTGGTTGAAGATTTTAAATTTAACTTGCTTAGTATAAGTCAATTGTGTGATACTGGCTATGTAGTTACCTTTACCAACTCTAACTGCCTGATTAGAAACTTGCAAGACTCAGAAATCATGCTTAAGGGCACTAGGAAAAATAATGTTTACACTATAAACCTACCCTTAATACCTAAATGCTTATTAACTCGGTTAGAAGAATCAAATCTCTGGCATAGGAGATTAGGTCACACTAATCTAAGATTAATCTCAAAGATCACCCAACTTGGCCTAATTAAAGGAATACCTAAAATCAAGAACCATGAAAACATAATATGTGAATCATGCAACCAAGGTAAACAAACCAGGTCTAATCACAAACACATTCAATCAGACTTAACTCAAACCACACTTGAGCTTCTACACCTTGACCTATTTGATTCACATGGAGCCAAGTCACTAAGCGAAAATCGGTACTGCTTAGTAATTATCGATGATTACTCTAGGTTTACCTGGGTTAGATTCCTAAAAACTAAAAATGAAACCCTAAACCTATTTATTGATTTTTGTAAGTTAATCAAAAATCAAAACGATACCAAAATCAAGAGACTTAGGAGTGATCATGGGGGAAAGTTTGAGAATCAACGATTCGAGGAATTTTGTAAAATAAACGGGTATATACACGAATTTTCGTGTCCTAGAACCCCCAGCAAAATGGGATAGTAGAACAGAAAAATAAAACCCTAGAGGAAGCCGCTAGGGCTATGCTCAATGAATTCAACCTAGCTAACCAATTTTAGGCAGAAGCAATTAGTACGGCTTGCTATATCCAAAATAGGGTCCTAATTAACAAACGACATAATAAAACTCCCTATGAATTATACTACCATAGACTTCCAAACCTACATTACCTAAGGGTCTTTGGGTGCAAACTCCATATCCTAAACACCAAGGACTATCTAGGTAAATTCCAGTCTAAGTCAACCCTAGGGGTCTTCTTAGGATATTCAACAACAAGTAGGGCATATAGGGTTTACAACAAACAAACTAACAAAATTGAGGAAACAACAAATCTAATATTTGATGAAGAAATTAATTCAAAATTTGATAATCCAGTTCTAAATTCATCAAATATTTATCACGAAGATAATGAACAAATTGTTGAATCATTAAGTGAACCCCTAAGTGAACTAACTATTGAACCAACTATTGAGTCAAGTGAACCAATAATTGAACCAACTCAAATAGTTGAACCAAATACTGAACCGAATCATCCAGCAAGACCTGAGGCTGAACCAAGTTCTAGAAAAACCAAGAAACCAGACTCAGCCACCCAACTGATCAAATTGTGGGTGATCCAACCTTAGGAGTCAGAACTAGGTCTTCCTATAGAAATCTTAGTCAGATTGCACTGATTTCGAAAATCGAACCTAAGACTATAGAGGAAGCCTTACCTGATCCTGATTGGATCATAGCAATGCAAGAAGAGTTAGCCCAGTTTGAAAGGAACCTAGTCTGGGAACTAGTACCTAAACCTGAGAGCAAATCCATTATTGACACTAAGTGGGTTTTTAGGAATAAGCTAAATGACCAAGGAGAGATAGTTAGAAATAAAACCCGCTTAGTAGCCAAAGGCTTCAGTCAAGTCGAAGGGTTAGACTATGACGAAACCTATGCCCCAGTAGCCAGACTTGAATCCATTAGGATGTTGTTAGCCTTTACATCCCATAAAGGATTTAAACTCTACCAAATGGATGTAAAGTCAGCTTTTCTAAATGGATTTATTAAGGAAGAAGTCTATGTAGGACAGCCCCCCGATTTTGAGGACTTAGAAAAACCTGACCATGTTTACAAATTCAATAAAGCACTATATGGACTAAAACAAACACCTAGGGCCTGGTATGAATGTCTATCAACCTACCTCATTTCTAAAGAATTTAAACAAGGATAAATTGTCTCAACTCTGTTTATTAAGACCTTAGAAAAAGAAATCTTTATCGCCCAAATCTACGTTGACGATATAATTTTTGGATCCACCAACTCAAATTTCTTAAAAGAATTTGTAAAAATAATGGAAAACGAATTCGAAATGAGCTTAGTTGGTGAGCTCAACTTCTTTCTAGGGTTACAAATTAAGCAAACTAAGGATGAAAATTATGTCCATCAATCCAAATATGCTAAGGAGCTAATAAAGAAATTCAAAATGGATAACTCCAAAAGCATAAGTACTCCTATGGCCACAAATGTAAAAATAGATAGTGATCCTGATGGCAAACCCGTAGACCTTAAATTATATAGAAGTATGATTGGTAGTCTACTGTACCTTACAGCCAGCAGACCCGATATTCCTTTTGCTGTAGGAATGTGTGCTAGATACCAAACTTGTGCTAAGGAAACGCACTTAGCAGCCCTAAAAAGAATACTTAGATACATCAAGGGCACCCTAAATGTAGGGATTTGGTATCCTAGGACTTCTACTTTTGACTTGTCAGGATACTCGGATTCTGATTATATTGGTTGTAAACTAGATAGAAAAGTACAAGTGGAAGCTGCCAACTTTTAGGAAATAGTCTAGTAAGTTGGTGTAGCAGAAAGCAACACTGTGTAGCTCTATCCATAACTGAAGCTGAGTATGTTGCTTTAGGAGAGTGTATAGCACAACTTTTATGGATGATGCACACTCTTAAAGACTTCCAGCTTGACTACACCCAAACCCAGGTCTACATTGATAATATAAGTTCAATTAATCTAACTATGAACCCAATTCAACACTCTAGAACTAAACACATAGAAGTCAAACACCACTTCGTAAGAGATCATGTAGCCAGGGGTGAGATAGTCCTAAAGCATGTAGATTCAAAATCTAACTTAGCTGACATATTCACCAAACCCCTACCTGAGTCTGAGTTCAGCTCACTAAGAAGACAGTTAGGGTTATGCTTGGTAGAATAGGACTGCTCTAATTAAATTGTTTTTCAAAAACAATTTTATTTTCTGCAAAATTATTTTTTTATTTTCATTATGTTATTTAAAATGATTTTTCTGACTTCATTTTTTTAATAAAAACTACCCCTTCAAAACTAGGGCTTTTTCGCAAATGGACTTAGCCTAGGCCCTAACCCTAGAACTGCATGCACCTATAGATTTAGAAGCCAGCATCTCACAAGCACCTTAGGGTACTTTTGATTGATAACCTAGAATGGGTTGAGATGCTTAGGTCTTTGCCTTGATTCAAGATGCTTAAGTCTGTGCATCTGCAATAATTGGGGCACTAAATACCAATCAATAGTAATCAAGTTAAATGTCAAGCTTAGAAAATCTAACTTGATCAGATCACTTAACTTGACTAACCCTAGCGAAAGCTACTGTTTAAAACAGCAAGGAAGCAAGAACCGCATCGAAACCACACTGGGCTAGGCACCCGGGAGGTCCCGGGCGCCCAAGGTCAAAGCCAAAGAGGTAATTGAAGCAAATCAGCCACGAAGCCAGCGGACCAAGTCAAGCTAGTCACCCAGGAGGTCTCGGGCGCCCCAGTCAGCTCCAGAGGCCGAGTCAAAAGGGATAAGCGCTAACCGAGCTGCGGATTGAGTTTTTCGTAGATGAAGGCTTGTGTCAGGCCCCCCCAACGTCTCAGGCGCCCCTAGGAGCACTATAAAAGGGTGCTCGACCCCAAGGCTTCACAACAACAACTTTCTAACGCTCCAAAGCTTTTCGTTCAAGCACTCCGCTCCGGCAGACTCTGACTTCGAGATTCCAGCGTTGACGACGACCCTCTGCTCCGAAGTAAGATCCACATCGGGCGTTGGTAACGAAAAGTGTAGCTCTTTTCATTTACTGTAATATTCTTGTACTAAAATTTGTAAACCTTTTGCGCGATTATAGAATTGCCCAAAGTAAACGGTCAAGTACCGTGGGCCTTGGAGTAGGAGCCGACTGCGACTCCGAACCAAGTAAAATACTTGTGTTTTTGTGTGATTGTTTTGTTTCCGGTGCATTTACTCTTTCCTTAATCCAAAAAAAAAGTTTTAACGATATTCACCCCCCCTCCCCCCCTCTATCATTTTTCTCGATCCAACACTTACTTCTTCTTCTACTCGTGTAGGGTTTTCATGAAGTGCTACTAGCTTGCTCCATAATTCCTTAGCATCCCTATACTCACCTATCCTATCCAGAATGTCATTAGGTATTAAATTGATTAACATTTCGGTTACCTTGTTATTGATTTCAGATTGATGAATTTGCTCCTCGGTCCACTTCTTCTTCTTAAGAATCCTTCCATTTTTGTCCTTGGGAGAATCGAAGCCTATTTCTATACACATCCAAACTTCAATATTAGTTATTAGAAAATATGACATTTTACCTTTCCTAAATGCGAAATCGTCGCGGTCATATGAAGGTGGAATCCAGATATCCCATCCTAGCGGACCTTCCCCTTCCATTTTCCTCTAGTGTGTGCTCCCTCGGCGGTTAGTCCAACGAGAGCGGTCCTTCGCTCTGATACCAATTGATAGATCGCTTGTGTACGCTAGAGGGGGGGGTGAATAGCATTTTTCGAATCTCTTCGACCTACACGGTTAGTTTGCGCAGTGGAATATACAATAAAAATAATAAGACAAAACTAACCAATGCGAACAATGAAGATTTACTTGGTATCCATCCCGGATGGGTGACTAACCAAGAATCCGTCGGTGGATCACTCCCCAGATAACCTCTGGCTAGCCCTCGTCGCTCCTTGTGGGTGGAGAAACCTCGCCACAACACCTTGGACACTATTTGGGCACAAAAGACTACTAACTCACTTTACCCAAGTGAGTTTCGTCAAGAAAACAAAGCATGAAACGAGCTCCTTTAAATAGGGCTCGAATATGAAACAGTCGCTACCAATCGACTGCCCCTGGGGCAGTCGACTGGTCCCACTCAGATTCGACCGTTGTCGTACAATGTTCGAATCTGCCAGCCTGTTCCAGTCGACACCAATCGACTGCCCCATGGACAATCGACTGGTCCGAATCCTAAGCCTAGGGCTACACTCTCGAGTACATTTCACTCCGCACTCGAACCCTCCCGGCTTAGCCCCTGAGTACAAACACTCATACTCAGACCCTCACAACCCGGTTGACTCTTCACCAGCAGCCTTGACTGTTGCCTTCACGCCCTCTTCATCTTCAGCCCTCGTCCCTCGGATGCGCACGCAGGCCTCCAGCTTGCCTCCATGCCACCCTTCACGTACGCCATGAAGTCCGCGTCCCTCGGCTCATCGTCCCTGCTATCCACGGTCCCTCGGATGTGCACACAAGTCTCCAACTTGCCTCCATGCCATCCTTCACCTGAAGACATCAACCAAGTTCATGTGTACCTGTACACCTGCACACTCATATACACATATTAGTCCACAATAAACCCTAACTTAATCGTATTGACCGCACACATCAAAACCCATGATCCTCCAGATTATATCAGGGTCGATTGCCCCAACAGAGGCTTGGTAAATATATCGACAAGGTTTGACTTTGACTCAACATAGTGCAAATCTATGTCACCTCTTGCCACATGATCCCTAATGAAGTGATGCTTCACTTCAATGTGTTTTACTCTAGAATGGTGAACCGGATTTTTGGTCAAGTTAATTGTACATATATTATCACATAAGACCTTGACCTTGGAGTAATGTAACTCATAATCCTCTAAGGTATGCATGATTCAAAGTAGTTGGGACACACAACCACCCATTGCCACATATTCGGCCTCCGTTGTTGATAGGGCAATACATGGTTGTTTCCTACTACTCCAACTAACTAAAGATAACCCAATAAATTGACATCCTCTACTAGTACTCTTTCTATCTAGTTTACACCCCGCATAGTCCGAATCGGTGTATCCAAAAAGTTCAACATTTGGAGTTCTAGGATACCAAAGCCCGACATTAAGAGTACCTTTAATATACCTTAAAATTCTCTTGACTACCACTAGATGAGACTCTTTGGCACATGATTGGTACCTTGCACACATTCCTACCGCAAATAATATATCGGGTCTACTAGCGGTTAGGTACAATAAACTACCAATCATGCTCCTATATTGTTTGGAGTCTATCATCTTACCTTCAAGATCACTATCCATTTTTACATTTGTTCCTATAGGGGTGGATGCTACCTTAGCATTTTCTAGACCAAATTTCTTAATGATTTCTCTAGCATATTTAGTTTGATACACATGAGTCCCTTCATTTGTTTGTTTAACTTGTAGGCCTAAAAAGAATGTCAACTCTCTCACAAGACTCATCTCAAATTCATTTTCCATGCATTTAATAAACTCATGGAGAAATTCACTATTTGTTGACCCAAAGATAATATCATCAACATATACTTGGGCCACAAAGATGTCCTTATCCTTAGATTTAGGAAAAGAGTTGGATCAATTGTACCTCTCCTAAAATCCTTGGATACTAAGAATTTCATACCAAGCCCGGGGAGCTTGTTTCAATCCATACAAGGCTTTTCTTAGTTTATAGACATGCCTAGGATAATTTGGATTTTCAAACTCGGGTGATTGCTTTACATATACCTCTTCCTTAATGACCCCATTAAGGAATGTCGACTTCACATCCATTTGGTGAAGTGTGAAACCCATGTGAGTGGCATATGCTAATAAAATTCTAATAGACTCTAATCTAGCTACGAGAGCATATGTCTCATCATAATCAAGGCCCTCTACTTGATTAAACCCCCTAGCAACCAACCTAGCTTTGTTCCTAGTTATCTTCCCTTGATCATCTAGCTTGTTCCTAAACACCCACCTAGTGGTACTTCACATCCATTTGGTGAAGTGTGAAACCCATGTGAGTGGCATATGCTAATAAAATTCTAATAGACTCTAATCTAGCTACGAGAGCATATGTCTCATCATAATCAAGGCCCTCTACTTGATTAAACCCCCTAGCAACCAACCTAGCTTTGTTCCTAGTTATCTTCCCTTGATCATCTAGCTTGTTCCTAAACACCCACCTAGTGGTGACAATAGTATAATCATTGGGCCTAGGAACTAACTCCCATACCTCACTTCTTTCAAATTGATTCAACTCCTCTTGCATAGCTAGGACCCAATCCACATCACCTAATGCCTCATGAATGGATTTCGGTTCTAATTGAGAAATCAAGGTAATTTGACTACTTCATTCCCTAAAGTAAGACCTAGTCCTCACCCCTTGAGTGACATCACCCACTATTTGGTCAATGGGGTGATCTTGGTGATGCCTTAAGGGCCTAGAGGTTATGAGCTCATGAGCTCATTGACTACATGATGCTCATCCTCTAGTGCACTTCTCTCCCCCCCCCCTTGATCATTGCCCCCAAAATGTAGGTTTTGAATTTCTTGGGCAAGGGGTTGACTTTCTTCTATGTCATTATCAATAGAAGATTTCCTAGGGTAGGTACTAGTGGTCTCATCAAACTCCATATTGGATGACTCCTCAATTACCTTGGTCCTTTTGTTATATACCCTATATCCCCTACTAGTGGATGAATACCCAACTAAAATCCCCTCATCCACTTTAGATTCAAACTTCCTCAAATCATCCTTGGTGTTCAAAATGTAAACCTTACATCCAAAAATCCTAAAATAGTGAACTTGTGGAATTCTCCCATTCCACAACTCAAATGGGGGGTTTCCTAAAAACCTATGGATTAAGACCCGATTTTGGATGTAACAAGCGGTATTTACCGCTTCGGCCCAAAAATAGCTAGGAAGAGAATATGCATTAAGCATAGTCCTAGCGGCTTCTTGTAAGGCTCTATTTCTCCTTTCCACTACACCATTTTGTTGAGGGGTCATTGGGCATGAAAATTCATGCTTGTACCCATTTTCTAAACAAAATTGTGAGAAGTTTGAGTTTTCAAACCCCCCACCATGGTCACTCCTAATTCGGTTGATCTTGAGGTGTTTCTCATTTTCAACCCTCTTACTAAAACCTATGAAAATTTCTAAGGTATCATCCTTATGTTTCATGAAAAATACCCAAGTAAATCTAGAAAAATCATCTACAATAACCAAACAATATTTACTCCCTACCAAGGATGGAGTACTATGTCAATCAAATAAGTCCATATGCAATAATTCTAAAGGTAAAGTAGTGCTAGTTAAGGTTTTACCTTTGTATAATGATTTAGATTGCTTACCCTCTTGGCATGCATCACACATCTTGGTCTTTTCATACTTGATCATGGGGAGCCCCTTCACCAACTCCTTCTTGGCAACTCTTGCAATATTCTTCATGTTTATGTGCCCAAGTCGTCGGTGTTACAACCATCCTTCTTCATCTTTAGATATGAGACACTTAGGCAAATTGTTAGAAGCATAAGCAAGATTAAGATAGTAAAGATTAGCCTCTCTATATCCTTCTAGCATAATACTCTCGGATCTATTTTGCTTAATTAAACATTTTTTAGCATGAAACTCAACCCTATATCCCGCTATCTACTATCCACATTTTTTAGGCATCCTTCACCTTCACCTAAGCAACACGGAAAACATAAACTTTTGGTACCCAAATGTTAGTTCCACAAGAATCATTTAAATACTTCTTTGGTACCCAAGCCTTCTTTGCATTTCCCTTAACCCCTTGTCTCCTAGATGCACCCTTTCTACCCATAAGTGAAATAAAAGCTACCTCCTTGGTTTTTGGCCTATAACCTATCCTGGCTTTGTTATATACGGCTCTTTGGCTATTTATTATCATATCAAGGTTGCTAGAGCCAACTTGAAATTTTCTAAGTGCCTTGGTGAGGTCCTCTGCCTTTTCCCTTAGTACCCTATTTTCTTTTTCCAAGCATGCATCATTTGAAACAATAGAGGGAGCATGCAAATTGTCCTTAAGTTTCATTGATTCTAATTTAAGCATGCAAACTTCATTCATTAATTCCTTCACCTTCCTCCTAGCCTTAGCCAAATCAACATTTGTACTAGTAATAATTTTGATAAGAGTAGAGGAGGGTAAGCTATATACCTCACTTACCGAAGCCTCGGATTGTGGGCACTCATTCTTCATGTGTCCCTCTTGGTGGCAATTATAGCAAATGATCTCTTTTTCTTTGCTCTTACTCTTTGAACCTTTCCTACCATAAGACTTGTTAGAAAAACTTTTAAAGGCTCTACGAATTTTTCTTACCATGGAAACCTCTTGGTCGCTATCCATTGAAGTGCTTGACTCCTCCGAGTCAGATGATGATGAATAGATGACCTTCTTTTTTTCCTTCTTCTTTTTCTTTTCCTTTTCAACAATAAACGCAGCACCTTTTTCTTTAGAGGAAATGTTAGCTTGCTCATGTAACTCAAATTCACAAAATAAATCATCTAACTTTACCGTAGAAAGATCCCTTGATACTTTTTAGGCATCAACCATTGATGCCCATAATGTAGTCCTAGGGAATGATTGTAGAACATACCTCACGAGATCTCGGTTCTCAACCTTTTCACCAATTACATAGAGCTCGTTGATTATTTCTTTGACTCTCCTATGTAGTTGGCTTACCGTCTTGTTTGTCTTCATGGAGAGCGATTGTAGTTGGGCAACCAAGAGGTCCTTCTTTGCTCTTCTCGACTCATTTGATCCTTCGTTGATTTCGACGAGTCCCTTTGCACTCTTGAAAGGCCCCACTTTGTTGAGTTTCTGTTTTGACAATCCACATTGAAGCGTTGTGGTGGCCTTCGCATCTGCTTGCGCCTTTTTCATGATTTCCTTTGTCCAAGTCCTCATTGGTTGTGGCTCTCCTCTTTCGTTGATGGGTACATCGAAGCCATCTACAACACTCATCCAATTGTCAATATCGTTCATTAAGTAGTACTCCATCCTACCTTTTCAATAGGCAAAGTCGTTTCCGTCGAAGAACGGTGGCCTTGTGATGCTATAGCCCTCTTGAAACGCCATTTCTTGTTACTCCGGTCGACGGTGAGTTCTCCCGAAGCGAACCGGCTTTGATACCACTTGTTAGATCGTGGCACTTGCTAGAAGGGGGGTGAATAGCACTTTTCTCGAACTTTCTCTACAAGAGGGTTAGCACAATACAAACAAAATATATAAAAAATAAGAAAGTCAATGCTAACTCAGAGAATTTACTTGGTATCCACTCCGAAAGGTGACTAATCCAAGGATCCACGCACAATCACACTCTCCACTATGAAAAGTCTCCTTCAAGGTGGAGAAAACCTTTACAAAGTTATCTTCTTCCTCTTTACAAGATGGAATAGAAATCGAGAGGAAGAACTGATCACTTTTGGCACGAACAACACTTTGGTACACTTAAGAAACGTACATTCCTCGTGCCCAAAAGTCACCCTTTAAATAAGAGTAAAGGACAACTCCACGAGTTGTCCAGCCCGACACCAGTCGACTGCTCCTGGGGCAGTCGACTGGTCTAACCTTAATTGCTAACCAACGGCTAACCCAACGGCTAGTTTTCGGGAGTATCAGTCGGTTGCCCCTGGGGCTTCTGATAGGTAGGTCCTAAACTCTCCAGAGAGGTACTCGCCACCACGATCAGATCGTAGTGTCTTGATACTTTTACCTCGATGTTTCTCCACATCAGCCTTGAACTCCTTGAATTTATCAAAGCATTCAGACTTGCGGCGTATCAGGTAAATGTATCCATACCTCGAATAATCGTCAATGAAGGTGACGAAATATTCAAAGCCACCTCTAGCTTGGATTGACATAGGACCACATAAATCAGAATGAATCAGTTCTAGCACATCTTTGGCCCTGTACCCCTTAGCCTTGAAAGGCCTCTTGGTCATCTTACCTTCTAAGCAAGACTCACAGGTTGGGAAGTCTTCCACCACTAATGAACCCAAGGGCCCATCAGCTATCAACCTCTGAATCCTACTAAGGTTAATATGACCAAGCCTAAGGTGCCAAAGATATGTCTGATTCATCTTAGAAGGCTCCTTTCTCTTATTTAGGTTAGACGATGAGCTATTAACCTCTGTGGGAGTCCTTGGTTCTAGAGTGTATAGATTGCCAATCATAGTACCCGAACAGATAATCTCTCTATTTCTTTTTATAACAACTTTGTTATTGAAAGCAACAGAATATCCATCCATAATTAACTTAGAAACTGAAATCAAATTCTTTCTAAATGTGGGTACATATAAGCAATCTCTCAGAACTAATACTTTATTTCTCTCAAAAGACAAATAAAAAACTCCCACTGAAACTGCTGTCACTTCCGTAGCATTGCCCATACCACGATTTCTCCTTCAGCTAGCCGTCGGGTTTCCTGGAACCCCTGCAGAGTATTGCAGACATGGTCAGTGGCTCCCGTATCTACACACCAGGTATTGGTAGATAGCACCGCTAAACATGTTTCAACGACTAAGCACGAAGAAATACCTTTATCTTGACGACGGGGACAGTCCGCCTTCCAGTGTCCAGTTTGCTTACATGTGAAGCACTTGCCTTTCGGCTTCTTCACGCTAGTCTGATGTCCCTGCGATGTAGCTACCTTCTTGAACCCTCCTTGTTTCTTCTTCTTCTTCTTGCCTTTCGGCATAGAAGAGGAAACCTTCTGAGTCACTAAGGCCTGCGAGTTCTGACGAAAGAGCCCCTCTGCCGACTGGAGTTCTCCCAGGAGTTCCCCCAATGTATACTCATGCTTATTCATATTATAATTGAGCCGGAACTGCTCAAAACTCCTAGGCAGAGATTGGAGTATTATATCGACCTGGGATTCCCCGTCGATAGTTCCTCCAAGAACCTCAATCTCGTTGAGGTGGGTCATCATCTTTAGGACATGATCCCTTACGGGTGTCCCTTCGACCATAGTGGTCATCATCAGATTCTTCATTGCCAGCTGCCTAGCGGCACGACTCTGGTGCCCAAAAAGCTCCTGAAGGTTCAGCATCATATCACAAGCAGTGGGCATGGCCTGATGCTGATGTTGCAGTACATTCGACATAGATGCCAGAATGTAACATCGCGCCATCTCATCTGCCTTAACCCATTTCCTGTAATGCTCCTTCTGCCCTTCACCAGAATTGTCGCTAGGCTTATCAGGACATTTTTCGGTGAGCACAAATTTGTACTCTTCAGCCGTAAGGACTATGTCAAGGTTTCTCTTCTAGTCAATATAGTTGGGTCCAGTAAGTTTATTCTCCTTAAGTATTGTAGCTAGTGGGTTAAAAGCCATTTTGAAAATCCTAAGAATCACAACACACACTACTTTAGAAATCGAAAATAAATTGATTCCTCACAACAATAAATTTTCGAAATCAACCAACACCTCTAAACACCGAGAAATTCGCATGCCACGATGGTGTGGACGTATACGAATTTCCACATTCGTAAGAGAAGGTTTTACCCATTAATCTTACTATCTTATCAACCTAACTTTTTGACAAGTAAGATTAATAGTTGGTCCACTTCGGCTTTACAAAATAATAGCAGTGACTCCGATGGGGAGGATACTATTATTCGCATCTAAGTGTTTACCATTACACGACACTAAGAAAATTATCTCTGATTATGTGCCTTCCGATGGGGAAGTACACACGCTCTTTAACAATTTTCTATAGTCTTTTCCGACCCAGTGATCCGCAGAACAAATCCATCCGATGGGGAGGAAGGCACTCAGAGCCGACACGCAGACTTGTTCGCATCACTTATCGGATTGTAATGGAAGCCATGGGACCCTTAGGGTCCCTCTCCCACTTAGTAATTTATCACGAGGAATTTTAACCAGCCTATTCACACAACAAGCATATAACCAACATATGAAAAATAGAAAAATCTAGATTTTCCAACTTTCATGGCCTTGGTCTCCAATGCGCCTCCAGTTGTGTTGTCACCTCGTCAACCCCAAGGATTTATTAATTACAATAATTTGCAAAACCATTTACACAATCATTATTTGGCCATGATAAGTTGGAATCTCGTGCCTGTAATACAAAGTTAGCCTACACACATCCACATATCATCCAGCTAAATAAAATGTATGAAAATGCAAAAATTAACCAATCCTAAAACACACAAAGCCGGAAACCTAGCTCTGATACCAATTGTTGGGTATGGCTTGGTGGGTTTCCTAAGCGGATACCTGGTCGATCCGAGAGACCTCTCTATGCATACGGATTAAAAAATTTAACCTGAATAGAGAGTCGTTTCCCATCGATCGTCTCGTGCCGTATCGAACGATTCAAATTGCAACTTAGCCAATTACCAAAATTGGTCTTGCAATTTGCTCGACCGTTCGACCGCGGAAAAGGCGACGAGTTGATCGCCGGCTTTTGTGTTTATGGTCGGGGTCCAGTTAAATAATTATTTACTATGATACGCAATCAAAATAATTAAATAACAAACATGAAATGACGAGGCAAATAAGTAAGGCACAAAATAAGAACATAAGGAGCCAGGGAAGAATATACCTTCCGTTACCTTACGATCTTCTATCGTATGACCCTCCCCTC
Source organism: Boesenbergia rotunda (assembly GCA_024364735.1). NCBI lineage: Eukaryota > Viridiplantae > Streptophyta > Magnoliopsida > Zingiberales > Zingiberaceae > Boesenbergia > Boesenbergia rotunda. The sequence goes on from JAGFNQ010003895.1 coordinate 21,617, forward strand.
TTGGACGTCGTGTGGGCGACGATCTACCAAGATCCGTGGTCACAAAGTTGATCCCTTCTCCTTACGCCAACCAATCCCTTACCAAAGGGATGCCGCCGGCCGCTCCTTGGAAGAAGACAATCCGAACACAAATCTTACTAATCCTCTCCTCCACTGTCAGCGCCAAAATTGCTCGAGCAACTTTCTTTGGAGAAGTCCAATCTGCCTGAACAGATTTTCTCCAGCAAAACAATTTCTTTCGCTCCAAGAAAATGTCGTTTTTGCTCCAAGAAATTGCCGCAATTTCTTCTCCTCTGCTCCAAAAAATTGCCGCAGGGAATTTTTTTCTTGACGTCTCGAAGTTGCGTGAGGCAACTATATATAGATTAATTGCGCATGCAATTAATATGAGAAGCAAATGGATTAATTCATTTCGTGGAGATGAAACGCATGGATTAATTCAATTTCATTGCGCATGGAGATGAAATGCATGAAACTGTTTTTTTCCAATTAATCCAATTAATGTGGATTAATTGCATGCGTTTCATGCATTATTCGATCCAATGATGTTTCATGCATTTCCATTTCCAATTAATTGTAGAAGAAAGCGTTTCATGCATTTCTATTTCCAATTAATTGTAGAAGAAAATGATTAATTGCATCCTTTCGTTCGGCGCTGCATAGAGAGGAGAGGAGAGGAAAAACTTAAGATTTTCCCTGTGTTTCCTTGGATCAATTATTCAACTTGGTTTCATATCACCATGGGTTTATATAGGGCTACGATAGGGACCATGAGGAGGAGTTGGATCTTGGCCTGCTAATGGACCCGGTCCATTAATGAGGATCCATTCCACTAAAGGGCCCTCATTGAATTACCTCACCAACCCCCATATTTACATATGGGCTCCACTTATTACAAGTCGTCCATCCCCCCGTGTTTAAGATTTCGAATGCCCGTTAATTAATTAAATTACTAACAATTTAAATTAATTAACTTCTGGATCCTTGACTAGTACCACTCGACCTTATCATCATGCCGGATCAAATCCACCTGCAGGGTTTAGCATGATGATCCTTTCGAGCTCATCAAGGGGGCATCATCAACCCGACTCACCAGGACACGGATTCCGTCAATAATCAACGACACATCATATTATTAATATTATCTCTCAAATTACCGGGCCTATCGATCTAACAGAATAGATCTCGCCCATTGGTAAATCAAAGAAATAATAATTAATAATATATGCCCGATATTATTTTGGGATTAAGGGATCGTACTCCATAATAAAGTCTGAGGTCCTATCCAATTATCGAGTCAATACAAATTGGATAACCTCGGGTTTTGGTCCTGCTCAATGTACTCAGAGCACACTAGTGCAATTCTATGGTCAAGACCAACCACACCTAATTACACTACAACCATTCCGATGGGTTGTCCAATTCCATCTCGGTTGTGGGCCTCTATTTATACTAAGCAAGAAACTGATAACATGATCTTCCGTGTGACACCACACACCATGTTATCTACAATGCAAAGTAATTGGACTTCATGCATGTACTAATATAAACAGGCACCTAGTGTAGTTGTGATTCTCTTTTCAAAATAAAGATGTTCATATATATAAAAGAAGCATGTCTTTCAGTATACACATCTATCAGTACTATCTTATGAATGACATAGAAACTTGGATAAGTGTTGTAGATGGCTTTGAAGCGCCCGTCAATGAAAGAGGAGACCCAACACCTATGAGAACATGGTCTAAGGAGGTGATGAAGAGGGCGCAGTCAAATGCCAAGGCCACCACCACACTGCAATGCGGGCTCTCAAAGGAGCAACTGAACAAGGTGGGGCCGTTCAAGAGCGCCAAAGAACTATGGGACAAGTTGATAGAACTGAACGAGGGGTCAAATGAGTCCAGAAGAGCCAAGAAGGACTTGTTGGTTGCCCAACTGCAGTCCCTCTCCATGAAGAGCAACGAAACCGTCAGTTAGCTGCATGGAAGGGTAAAGGAAGTAATCAACAAGCTCCATGTAATTGGAGAGAAAATAGAGAACCGGGACATCGTCAGGTATGTCTTACAAGCCTTCCCGAGAACCACCCTGTGGGCATCCATGGTTGATGCTTACAAGGTAACAAGGGACTTATCTTTAGTCAAATTAGACGATTTGTTTTGTGAATTTGAACTGCACGAGCAAGCTAACATTTCGGAAAAAGAGAAAGGTATTGCTTTTGTTGCAGAAAAGAAGAAGAAGAGGAGAAAGGAGAAGAAGAAGGTGATCTACTCATCATCCTCGGACTTAGAGGAGTCAAGTGCCTCTATGGACAGTGACCAAGAGGCCTTTATGGTAAGGAAATTTCGTAAAGCATTTAAAAGTTTTTCTAACAAGTCATATGCTAGGAAAGGGGTCAAAGGTAAGGGTAAGGCTAAGGAGATAATCTGCTACAACTGTCACCAAGAGGGACATATGAAGAACGAGTGTCCCCAGTTGAAGAAAAGGGAGGACAAGAAGGAAGAGAAGAAGAAGAATGATAAGAAGAAGTCAAAGGGAAAGGAGAAGAGTGCCACGAACCTCAAGACGACTTGGGACGATCCCTCATCATTAGAGGAAGAAGAAGAGCAAGTCTCCCACTTCGCTTTTAAGCACAAGATGAATCAGACTCATCAGACGATGAACGAAGCTCAAGCAGTGAAGATGAGAGCTCCTCCACCTCATCATCATCAGAGTCAGAAGCTTCGGTAAGTGAGGTATACCACTTACCCTCCTCTACTTTAGTGAAAATAATTACTAGTACTAACATGGACTTAGCTAAGGCTAGAAGTAAAATTAAGGATCTTAAGGAAGAAATTGCCATGCTTAGAGTAAAAACTATTAAACTTAAAGATTTGCATGCTAGCTCTACCTCTTCACATGTTTCACTTATTGAAAATGAAAATAAGGAGTTAAGGAAACAAGTAAATGACCTCACAAAGGCCCTAAGGAAATTCCAAGTAGGATCTAGTAACCTAGACATGATCATAAACAGTCAAAGGGCTGTATATAACAAGGCCGGATTGGGTTATAGGCCTAAGACTAAGGAAGTAGCATTCGTCTCACTTACCGGTAGGATTGGTGCATCTAGGAGACTAGGGGCTAGGGGAACCACAAAGAAGGCATGGGTACCTAAGAAATTTTTAAATGATGCTTATGGATCAAAGATATGGGTACCAAAAGAGTATGTTTTCCATGTTGTCTAGGTAAAGGTGAAGGAGGCCCCAACTTTGTGGATAGTAGATAGTGGATGCTCAAGACACATGACCGGGGATGTGAGCAAGTTCACCACTATTAGCTACCTAAGAGAAGGGACGGTCTCCTTTGGGAACAGTGGAAAGTTAAGGATCATTGGTAGGGGCACAATTGAGGTATCTCCCACTATTTCGATTCATAAAGTACTTTTAATTAAGGATATGAAGTTTAATTTATTAAGTGTAAGTCAACTATGTGATGCCGGGTTTAGAGTAGAATTTCATGCTAAGAAATGTGTAATAAGGCAAAGTGACTCAAACACTATCATATTAGAAGGGTTTAGAGAAGAAAACTTATATTATCTTGATCTATCTTATGCTACTAACAATGTTGTTAAGTGTCTCATGTCTAAAGAAGAAGAAGGGTGGTTGTGGCACCGAAGACTTGGACACGTCAACATGAGGAATATTGCAAGAGTGGCCAAGAAAGAATTGGTGAAGGGGCTTCCAATGATCAAGTATGAGAAGACCAAGTTGTGTGATGCATGCCAAGAGGGGTAAACAATCCAAAGCATCACACAAAGGTAAAACTCTAATCACCACTTCCTTACCTTTAGAACTTTTGCACATAGACTTGTTTGATTGCCATAGTACTCCATCACTTGTAGGGAGTAAGTATTGCCTAGTGATAGTGTAACGACCCGGAAAATTTTCTTAATATTTTCTTTAAAATATTAAGCATGTCTAGATAATTTTCCGAAGGATCTAGAAATATTAGTACGAACCTTAGCCTAGAAACCCATGGTTTTCTCATTTAAATTGAGAAAACTAAGTACGAATGGGCCTTATATGGGCTTCCTAGTACCATGATTATGGGTGGATTTTAGGTAGAATTTAATATAAAAATAAATGGATTTTAATAAGAAATATTAACATAATTATGGGGGAATTTTTAAGGAAATTTCGAAATGGTAGGAAATAAAATAAAAATAAAATAGGAAATTAGTGCATGCACCAAGGATTGAACCTTGGACCTCTTGTACAACCAAGCATGCACTAACCAATTCACCTAGCAAGGGAGTGCTATGAGGGAATGAAGTGGATCTTAGTTAAGGCTTCGGAAAAATGAAGAGTCATCAAGGGAAGAGACACCATGACTCTTCACTTGCCTCTTTTAAAGTGGTATAAAGGTGGTTAGGAAGTTACAATTTCCCTTCTTCTCTTCATTTCTTCTTCCTCCTTGCTCTAGCCGAAACTTCAAGGTGCTCTCCCCCTTAGGAAAAGTTCCACCAAGGGCTCTATTTTGGAAGATCTATGTTCTCTTCCAAGGTTACAAGGGCAAGAAGGGTTCAAGTATCAAAGGGATTTCCATTTTTCCTTCTCTTTTAAGGTCTAAAAACCAAGGACAACCCAAGGTAAGACCCTTCTCACCTGTGGTATGATTGTTCCTTGATGCTTAACAAGATTTAGAATTTTTGTTTAAGATTTAAGTTGAGGAAACCATGAAGAGGACCCTTAGGGTTTTCGGCCAAGGATGTTTTGTGGGGTTAGGGATGATGTAAATTCTCTTTTGTGCTCTTGAAAGTTTTATGATAGTATGTAGGACATAACTTATGATTTAGGGAAGTTTTTGACACCCTAAAACCCCTTGAGGGTTTCGGCCACATCAAGTATAGGGCTAGGTTTAACTTTCAAACCTCCAAGCATGATTAGTATGTTTTGCTATGATATGTTATTAATGAAAATGGTGACTTAAATGAATTTTCCATGGGCCTATTACTCCCCTAGGGTTTCAGCCAAAGCATGAATAAGGTCTAGGACTTAGGGTTAAAATAAATCAAGGGTCACAATGGGTTCCTATGACATAATATGCAAGGGATTGGATGTTGACTATGACTATGCAAATTTTTCTAAGGACCCATGGCCCCTTAAGGTTTCGGCCAAGATCCAAACCTAGGGTTTGGTTTGGGTTAAGATCTCAAGAAGGCATGTTTATAAGTCACCATGATAATAGTAGATAGTTAAAGCATGAGGTAAGGACCTTTATGTACAAAAATCTTTGTTTATGTGTAATATCACATGATTATACATGTTAGATTTTATGTTATGTTTCATCCATGAATATTTAGATCATATACCATGACTATATGTAATTGAGATAGGAATATGTTATAATAATTAGAATGATGCATGTATGATGATAAATGATTATAATAGATTTATGGTTTATGAAAGTATGTGCATGTTTTAGAATGAATGTCATGAACCCTAGTAGTATACGTCCTATTTATACGTGGCTTATCATCCATGCTTTATGATGAATACTAGGATTATGTATGCTAGATGAAATGTATCATGTCTGAAGTGCATGTTTATTTATGTATCAAGATCATGCAAGCTTTAGGAACCAAGGTAATGTTTATGGCTAGAAACATGATTATGTATGTATGTCCTATTTTGTGAATAAAGAATGAGAAGTATGAATGAAGATGATGGTTATGCCTTAAGTATGAATGATAAGTATGAATGATGAAGGCATAACGATGATATGAAATAAGTATGAATGACAAGTATGAATGATGAAGCATGCATGGTTATTTTATTTTATGAATGGGGCTTGTACCGGACCGAAGTAAGGGTCCAAGGGATGAGCACCTTAAGAATGCCCCGGTTCTGGACTACCGAAGTTGTCCACGGTTTTGGCACTACCGAAGCTGTGCAACAGGGATGGGCACCTTAAGAACGCCCCGCTTCTGGGACTACCGACTATGCTGTCCTTACCCTAGTAGGTCGAGGCTAGCTACCTCGTATTTACTTAGGGATACGCGCTTATGATGTATGTATGTGGTACAAGCCGGGACCCCAATGATGTTATGTTTATGCTAAGCATTTAAAAATATAGTTTTAAAGCTAAGCATCCTTATGTAGTAAATGCATTTGACTCATGCATACATCCATGCTATGCATCGCGCCAGGGTAAGTATGTTTTATGTTATGCTTATGCTTATATATCATGCTACGTTCCATGTTCATGTATGCCGAGAAATTATGCCATGTATAAGTATGTCTCATGCTCATGTATGTTAAGAAGTATATCATGCTATGTTTCATGTTCATGTATGTCAAGATTTATGCTATGCTAAGTATGTTGTAGATTTATGGTTATGTTAGGAATCATGCTATGTAGCTATTCATATGCTTATGACTTATGTCATGACTATGTTTATGTTTATGTTCAGAGTTATGTTATGTCAAGATACTTGATATGCTTATGTTTATGTGACGTATGGTTTTAGTGAGTAGGAAAGGGTCTTACTAAGCCTGTGTGCTTATAGTCTTATCTTCCTCGTACCGCAGATCAAGCAAGAGGTTACTAAGGGAAGCCGCAGGAGGGACAAAAACATGTGTGTGTGTGGCGGTGACTTGGCAAGAAGGATTCCTCTTATTTACACATATTGCATGTCTTGAGTTTTGGGAATGCCTCCCTTAGATCTTATGCTACGTTTACAATGGTTATGTCTAGTGAATGACTTAAGACTCATGATGCTATGTTACGGATAAGTTACTTGCTACTTATGATGATGATGAATAAGTTATGAAACGGTTAGGTTATGATGCTATGCATGTAGGTTTATGAATGACAAGTTTAGGCATATATAGATATTCCATGTAAGCATGTTTAGAAAAAAAAATGATTCCGTTGCATTAAGATGTTCTATAAGTTCATGTATGTTGAGCGTAACGACGCCTTTCTCGCCACACCACAAGGTGGGGAAAATGGCGGGCGTTACAGATAGTAGATGACTTTTCTAGGTTTACTTGGGTCTATTCCTTGAAACATAAGGATGATACCCTAGATATCTTCATAGGATTTAGTAAAAGGGTAGAAAACGAAAAGAACATCAAAATAAACCGAATTAGGAGTGACCATGGTGGGGAGTTCCAAAACGCTAGTTTCACACAATTTTGTGTTGAAAATGGGTACAAGCATGAGTTTTCATGCCCAAGGACTCCTCAACAAAATGGGGTAGTTGAGAGGAAAAACCGAGCCCTACAAGAAGCTGCTAGGACTATGCTTAATGCATACTCTTTTCCTAGCTACTTTTGGGCCGAAGCAGTTAACACCGCTTGCTATATCCAGAACCGGGTGTTGGTACATAGGTTTTTAGGAAAAACACCCTTTGAACTTTGGAATGGAAGGGTACCCCAAGTCCACTATCTTAGGGTCTTTGGATGTAAAGTTTACATCTTAAATACCAAAGACGACCTAAAAAAATTTGAGTCAAAAGCCGATAAAGGAATCTTAGTAGGGTATTCATTGACTAGTAGGGGTTATAGAGTGTACAACAAGAGGACAAAAGTGATTGAGGAGTCCTCAAATGTCAAATTTGATGAAACCACTAGTACTTACCCTAGAAAGGCTTCTATTGATAAGGATATAGAAGAAACCCAACCCCTTGCCCAAAGAATCCAAGACCTACATTTGGAGGGCAATGATCAAGGGGGAGTAAGAAGTACCCTAGAGGATGAGGAAGGAGGAGTAAATGAACCTACAACCTCTAGACCCTTGAGACATCACCATGATCACCCTATTGACCAAATAGTGGGTGATATCACTCAAGGAGTAAGGACTAGGTCCTACTTTAGGGATCAAACGAGTCAAATAGCTCTAATCTCCCAATTAGAAGCCAAAACCATTGATGAAGCTTTGGGAGATGTTGATTGGGTTTTGGCCATGCAAGAAGAGCTAAACCAATTTGAGAGGAGTGAAGTTTGGGAGTTAGTTCCTAGGCCCACTGATTGTACTATTGTAACCACAAGATGGGTTTTTAGGAACAAACTAGATGACCAAGGTAAAATAACTAGGAACAAGGCTAGATTGGTAGCTAGGGGGTTTAACCAAGTTGAGGGATTAGATTATGATGAGACCTATGCCCCCGTAGCTAGTTAGAATCAATTAAAATTCTTCTAGCCTATGCCGCTCACATGGGTTTCACACTTCACCAAATGGATGTGAAGTCGGCATTCCTAAACGGGATCATTAAGGAAGAGGTGTATGTAGAACAACCCCCGGGGTTTGAGGACCCCAACTATCCAAGACACGTATTCAAATTAAGGAAAGCCTTATATGGATTGAAACAAGCTCCCCGGGCTTGGTATGAGAGGCTTTCTTCATTTTTGGTGTCTAAGGGGTTTAGAAGAGGAACAATTGACCCTACATTGCTCATAAAATCTAAGGATAAGGATATATTTGTTGCCCAAGTCTATGTAGACGATATCATTTTTGGGTTAACAAATAATGACTTCCTACAAGAATTCATCAAGTGTATGGAAGATGAATTTGAGATGAGTCTTGTGGGAGAGTTAACCTTTTTCATAGGCCTTCAAGTTAAGCAAACTAATGAAGCTACACATGTATTTCAAACCAAATATGCTAAGGAGATGTTAAAGAAATTTGGTTTAGAAAATGCTAAGGAAGCATCTACACCCATAGGAACTAATGTGAAAATGGATAGTGACATTGAAGGCAAAATGGTAGACTCTAAACACTATAGGAGTATGATTGGTAGCCTCCTATACCTAACGCTAGTAGACCCGACATACTTTTTGCGGTAGGTATATGTGTAAGGTACCAATCGTGTGCCAAAGAGTCCCATTTGGTTGTAGTCAAGAGGATCCTAAGGTATGTGAAAGGGACCCTAAACGTCGGACTTTGGTATCCTAGAACCCCTAATGTTGACCTAATTGGATACACTGACTCGGACTATGCGGGGTGTAAGTTAGATAGGAAGAGTACAAGTGGAGGATGTCAATTCCTTGGGTCTTCCTTAGTTAGTTGGAGTAATAGGAAACAACCATGTGTTGCCCTATCAACAACGGAAGCAGAATATGTGGCAATGGGTGGGTGTGTTTCCCAACTCCTTTGGATCATGCACACCTTAGAGGACTATGAGCTACATTACACCAAGGTCAAAGTCTTGTGTGATAATGTAAGCACAATCAACTTAACTAAAAATCCGGTTCATCATTCTAGGACAAAACATATTGAAGTGAAACATCACTTCATTAGAGACCATGTGGCAAGGGGAGACATAGAATTACACTATGTTGAATCAAAGTCGAACCTAGCCGACATCTTTACCAAGCCTTTTCCCGAATCGGAGTTTACATCCGTAAGAAGAGGCCTTGGAATGTGTTTTGTGGAAGTATAAAATGGACTTGGACACATTAGCTTTGAAAAGGGGTGCTTGATCCATTAGGGTGATACATTTGGCTCACTTGTACTTGTGGCACATTGTTGAACCATTAAAAGTATCAAAATATCAAAACTAGACCAACTATGAGGGAGACAAGTGTTTAATCAATGGACACTTTGCCAAATATCATAGTTGGACATTTTGAACCTTTGAAAACCATTTTATGCTTTACATACTTTGCCATGTTTTTCAAAGTCATATAATTGCAAATTTGGTTTCAAAATTTGATACAAAATGTACTGTTTTTCAAAACTTTTGGATTTTTATCAAAAGTCATGTATGTTTGAAATTTTATATGGTTTAATATTTTTCCCTGATAGAGTATAACATTTCAAACATGTATGCAAACTTTTACAATTTTTAGAATTTCTGGAATTTTCTGGGAGTTTCTGAATTTCGACAGAAAACCTGAAAAATTAGACTGATAGTGTATCAGTCGACTGCCCTATGGGCAGTCGACTGGCACGCCTATTTTTCAGCAACTGTAAGAAATTCAGAAATCAATAATTCTCGCATTTGATGTCATAGGGTTTGGTTGCTTGAGGCAATCATTTTGATGGTGTTAAAGGGGGAGAATAGGTGGTTTAAGTTAGAATTTTAACTTAAAATTGATGATTTTAACCTAAGGGGGAGGTACCTCTTAGGTTCGAATATGTCTTACATTCTTATATATATTGATGTTGTTAAGTGGAAACTTAACTTGGAACGTGATTAGAATTGAAACTGTGGAGAAGACATAGGTTAAGGGGGAGGTTACCTCTTAGGGTTATTATGTCTCATAATGTTTCAATTGCAATCTTTTGTTATTGCTATTGCTGTTATTTATCTCTAACTTAAACATATTGCCACACATCAAAAAGGGGGAGATTGTTGAGGCAATTGGCCCTTAAATGATTGGAAGATCATGGTTTTGATGTGTGGGCGAATAGGTTTAAAGTTAGAGTGGTATGTTGTATTTGATTTGTGTGATTGAGTTTGCAGGACTTGGAGAATCACACTTGGTGGACCTATCCGAGGGACGAGAGCCGAGGGAGGAGAGCTCCAAAGGCAAGCCGGGAAGTGGACTTCAAGGGCACACGTGATGGGTGGCATGGAGGCAACCCAAGGGAAGGCTTGCGTGCGCATCCGAGGGAAGATAGCCAGAGGAAGAGTACTTCAAAGGGTGAACCAAGGGAGCAGACCTGAAGGCATACGCGAAGGAGAAGGTCCGGAGTGGCTGGAGCTGAGCTGGGATGCAGGGCAGTCGACTGGCCCAGAGGCAGTCGACTGCCAAAACCCACAGAAAATTCGCAGCTTCGGACCAGTCGACTGGCCTTGGGGCAGTCGACTGGTATACCCCGAAACTAGCCGTTGGCTAGCTGTTTGCTAGCCGTTGGACAACATTTATTGCTGGGCCAGTCGACTGGTAAGGGGCTGGACAGACTGCGAGTCTGTCCTTTTCACCTATAAAAGGAGCTCCTCTTTACACGTGCACGTACAGTTCCGTACAGTAACGAAGTGCTGCCCAATTGTAGAGTGATCTTTGCTTCCTCCATCATATTTCTGCATCTGTAAAGAGGAAGCTTTTGCTGTAAATGTTTCTCCACCTCAAGGAGACTTTTCGATAGTGAAAAGTGGTGCTCGTAGCGTGGATCCTTGGATTAGTCACCCATCTGGGTGGATACCAAGTAAAAGAACTTTGTTAGCATTGTTATTTCTTTTGCATATTATTTCCGCTGCGCTAACATCTTTGTAGAGATCAAAACGATCAAAGAAAGTGCATTCACCCCCCCCCTCTGCACGCCTACATCGATCCTTCAGGGCTTTCCTAAGTTTGAACACATACTCAGGATTGTCTAAGTCCTCAAATCCTAGGGGTTGCCTTATATACACTTCTTCTTTTATGAACCCATTAAGAAAGACAGACTTGACATCCATTTGGTATAGTTTAAAACCTCTATGGGCTGCAAAAGCTAGTAACATCCTAATTGATTCAAGTTTGGCTACGGGGGCATAAGTTTCATCATAATCTAGCCCTTCGACTTAACTAAACCCTTTAGCTACTAAGCAGGCTTTGTTTCTTACAATCTCCCTATGATCATTTAGCTTGTTTCTAAATACCCACTTAGTGTCTATAACTAACTTACCCTCAGGTTTAGGTACTAAATCCTAGACTTGGTTTCTCTAAAATTGAGCTAGTTCTTCTTGCATTGCAATGATCCAATCTGGGGTAGGTAGGGCTTCTTCTATAGTCTTAGGTTCTATTTTTGAAATTAGGGCAATTTGACTAAGATTTCTATAAGAAGACCCCGTTTTGACCCCTAAGGTTGGATCACCCAAGATTTGGTCAGATGGATGATTGAGTCTGGATTTCTTGGTTCTCCTAGAACTAGGTTCAGCCTCAGGTCAGCTGGTAGATTTGGTTCGACGGTCAGTTCAACTACTTGGGTTGGTTCAGTTATTGGTTCAGTTGATGCCTCAGTAGTTGGTTCAATTGATAGTTCAGTGAATGGTTCAATTAATGGTTCAATATCTTCTTGATCAAGATTTGACTTGTTTGGATTTTGTTTAACAGTAGGTTTTGTTTCAATTTCTTCATCAAATATTAAGTTTGTGGTTTCTTCAATTTTAAGGGTTTGTTTGTTGTAAATCCTATATGCTCTACTTGTTGTTGAATATCCTAGAAAGATCACTAAGGTTGACTTTGATTGAAATTTACCTAGGTAATCTTTAGTATTTAAAATGTGTACTTTACACCCAAAAACCCTTAAGTAATGTAAATTGGGTAGTCTGTGATAATATATTTCATAAGGGGTCTTGTTGTGTCTTCTATTTATTAAGACCCTATTTTGGAGATAACAGACTGTATTTACCGCTTCTGCCCAGAATTGATTAGTTAGGTTGTATTCGTTGAGCATAGTCCTAGTGGCTTCCTGAAGGGTTCTATTCTTTCTCTCAACTATTCCATTTTGTTCGGGAGTTCTAGGACATGAAAATTCATGGGCGTACCCATTAATTTTACAAAATTTCTCAAATCTCTGATTTTCAAACTCTCCCCCATGGTCACTCCTAAGTCTCTTAATTTTTGTGTCATTTTGATTTTCTATCATTTTTCACAAATTATTAAATGAGTTAAACGTTTCATCTTTGGTTTTTAGGAATCTAACCCATGTAAACCTAGAGTAATCGTCAATTACTACTAAGCAGTACCGGTTCCCGCTTAGTGACTTGGCTCCATGTGAATCAAATAGGTCTAGGTGTAGGAGCTCAAGTGTGGCTTGGGTTAAGTCTGATTGGGTTGATTTGTGAGTTGACTTGGTTTGTTTACCTTGTTGACATGAATTACAGATGATATTTTCAAAGTTTTTAATTTTAGGTATACCTTTAACCATGCCAAGTTGACTTAATTTTGAAATTAATTTAGTATGGGTGTGACCTAGTCTTCTATGTCACAGATTGATTTCTTCTAGTTGAGTTAAAAAACATTTAGGAATTATGGGTAGATTGATTGTGTAGACATTATTTTTCCTACTACCCTTAAGTGTAATGTTTGAGTCTTGTAGATTCCTAATCAGGCAGTCAGAATTAGTGAAGGTAACAATATAACTAGTATCACACAATTGGCTAATGTTAAGTAAATTAAACTTAAAGTTTTCAACTAATAACACCTTTTTAATAACAAAATCTGAGTTCAGTTCAATATTACCTGACCCAATTACTTTAAGTGTGACATTGTTTCCAAATGCCACTGAGCCCAGGTTTTTGAACTTGATTTTGGTGAACTTCAATTTATCCCCAGTCATGTGTCTGGAGCATCCACTATCCAACATCCACTGGTCCAAATCTTTATGTTCCTACACATAAACTATGTTCGATTTGGATCCCTTTATGTAGAGGTAAGGATAGATTGAATTGAATTTCACTGCCTAATCTGTCTCACCCACATCTAAGGTTATCAAACATGTTGACCTTATGGGTTTCATTTGTGAGACAGGTTTTCAGTATGAGTTGAATTTTTAAAATTGAATTTGAAAAACATTAGGTGAAATTCTGATTAAATAAATGTTGAGTGTAGAATTGATTTTGAAAATATAGAATTACTTTTGAAAATATAGAAATGTAGAAGAGTTAATTTTAAAAAATGTGGAATTAATTTTGAAAAATATAAAAGAGTTAATTTTGAAAAATGTATAATTAATTTTAAAAAATGTACAAGAGTTAATTTTGAAAAATGTAGAATTAATTTTGAAAAATGTAGAAGAGTTAATTTTGAAAATTGTAGAATTAATTTTGAAAATTGTAGAAGAGTTAATTTTTAAAAAAGTAGAATTAATTTGGAAAAATGTTGAATTAATTTGGATGGTTTGGTTGGACTACATTATTAGGTCCTAAACATCTCACCCAATTCTAAGTGACAAAACAGGTTTCCCTATCTGTTTTGTGAGATGTATTTATCTTTTGATTTAATGTTAAATCTAAGATTTAATTAAGACTTGTGTTAGATTCGAGTTTATCAAATAGTAATTTGAAAGTGAGTTTCGATAATTGGCTTCCAGGTCTTGGCGAGGTACAGAGGCCTTCTTTGGTCGTAGCCTTATTGGATCAACAACCCTTTCCTAGACAAAGCCTTTTACCGAAAGTTCATTTTCAAATTCCTTTTTGAGAAACTCTGGTCTAACTAGCTTAGGATTTGGAGAGATAGCTTCGGCTAGTTCCACCGGACTAAATAGACCAAATAGGGTACGCCTTACCCTACTTGACTTTTTTAGAAAGGCTTCCCTAACGTACTATCATCTCACCTTCACCTAATACTATGTTGTTCAAGTTTCAAATAAGTCTTTTGTCCTTAACTAACCATTCCTAAGTCTAAGCAGAATAATAATAAACAAATAAACAAGCATCAAGCAATAAAAGAAATTATCTAAGTATAAAAATAGTTTTTATATTAGCTCCCCTGGACTAAAGCCTCGATGAGGGTTAGGCAAAATGTGATTCTTGTCCTTGGGGATCCAATATTGGTTTGGTCCAGCTTGTTTATTTAAACTTAGCTTTGGGACCCATGCTTGGACTCGGGTTCTAGATTAGTTCAATACAGAATAATAAGATCGTTGTCTCGAGTTGGTTCGATAGCCCAATCCGGATCGATTTAGAATTGACTTCTATTTTTCAAGAATCATGTCAAGATTCTTGGAATCCAAAGTGAATTGTTCTAATGCGACTCTGAGTTCCTTGACTTGAGTTTTCAAGGAGGAATTCTCTTCCTCAAGCTTTTGAACTTGAGTCGAGGTTCCTTCTTGAAATGACTCGGTTAAGGAACTCAAGTTGACTTCCTCTTTCAGGAGTTTGACTTCCTGTCGGAGGGTTTCAACTCGGATGTTGGCTTTCACCAACTTGCATGACAAGTACGAAATAAGATCGCAAAGCTCCGATTCAGGATAACCTCTTACCGTAATATGTCCGTCCTCCGAGATCGAAAGCTTTCTAGTGCCGACGTCTTCCTCAGGTTCTGATTCCATTCCGGAGTCGATGTCTACCAAGGCGGTCAACGGGAGGAGGTTGGAGTGCGGAGCTTCTTCTTCTTCTTCCGAGGACGATTCGTCCCATGTGGCTTGCAGTACCTTCTTCTTCCGAGCTTTCTTGTTTTCCTTCAGGTTGGGACACTCCAATCTAAAATGACCCTTCTTGTTGCATTCGTAACACGTTACGTTGCTTTTACTCTTCTGGCTTGTTGAAGGTTCAGCTGGATCATCCTTCTTCCGAGTCGTCTTCTTTTTGCTCGTTTGATTCTTAAGCTCCTTGTAGTAGTCACGAGCCAACCAGACCAATTTTGGACGATCTACTTCATCATTGTTAGACTCCGAATCTGAGTCAGACTGGGTATTGGTTGTTGCTTCTTTTTCTGAGATCTTCCTGGAGTTTTTCCTGCAACAAAAGCTATACTTTTCTCAACCATTGCAGTATTAGTTTGCTCATGTAATTTTAATTCTGAAAATAACTCATCAAGTTTAATTTCAGAAAGGTTCCTAGAAACCTTGTAGGCATCCACTATAGATGCCCACAGTGTGTTTCTTGGGAACGAGTTCAGAGTATACCTTATTAGGTCACAGTTTTCTACCTTATGACCTATTGTATGCAGCCCGTTCATCAGCTCCTGGATTCTTGCGTGGAGCTGTGCTGCTGTTTCGCCTTCGTGCATCTTGATGGTGTAGAGCCTGTTGAGTAGCAGATCTCTTTTACTGATCCGTGTATCTGATATACCTTCGTGTAGCTCGATTAGTTTGTTCCATAGCTCCTTCGCGCTGCTAAAGGGTCCAATGCGGTTCAACTCTTCCTTGGTTAGGCCACATTGCAATGTTTGGGTGGTCTTTGCGCCTGTCTCGATTTTCTTTTTGAGTGGTCCGTCCCATTCTGTGTAGCCTTGCACCTCGCCTTGTGCATTCTTGGGAATCTCCAGTCCGGACTGGATGATTATCCACATGTCCACCTAAGTTTTCAGGTGGACCTCCATCCTACTCTTCTAATAGGAGAAGTCTTCTCCTGAGAAGAGTGGTGGTCTGGCGGTGCTGTAACCTTCTTGCATGACCATTGAATTTTATCTGAAAAAAAATTTACACAAAAAACTTTGTCCCAAGACTACGTCTTGGATTAGTTGTGCGGTAGCAAAAATAACAATAAGGAAAAAAATCAAGTGGTGTTGCACCAACCTCGATTAATGAATAAAATTACAAATGAAAAAATAATATTTTAAGACCGAAATCCAAAAAATTGCTCAATCGATGGTTGCACCAGATTTGAGCTACCCGCTCTGATACCACTTATGGGATTGTTTAGAATCGATAGAGGGGGGGTGAATATCGATAAAACTTTTTCGGATAAAACTAAGAATAATACGCAGCGGAAATAAAACACAATGCTAACACACTTGGTTTTACTTGGTTCGGAGTCTAGATCGGCTCCTACTCTAAGGCCCACGGTCCTTGACCGTTTACGTTGGGCAATTCTATATTTCGGAAAGTGGTTACAAATTTGAAGTATGAATACAGAATTTAATATTAGAAATTAAATTTAAAATACCGACGACCGGGGAAAGATTCGAAGATCGGAGCAACGGGTCGTCGTTGGCGTTTTAAACATGAGTACGGAGCGTTTGGAGTAGAGCGCTTGAATGTTTCCGTTGGAAGCAATGTTGTCTCGAAGCAAGGGGTGAACCCCTTTATATATAGTCTTCTTGGGCGCCTGTGTTGAATGGGGCGCCTGACACGTGTGTCTATCTGTGCGAACTCTCGTCCGCAGACTTGACCAGCGCTTATCCCTTCGACTGGAGCGCCTGGGAAGACTGGGGTGCATGTATGATCACGGGCGCCTCCTTTGCTTACATGGAGGCTTGCTTCGCAGACTGCTTGGAAAGAGCCCTTCTGGGGCGCCTGTATCCATACAGGCACCTGTATGCTCGGGTGCCTGACTCCATTCAAGCGCCTAGGATGCAGTGACCTTCAACCTTCGTTCCTGCAACCAAGGTTAGTTCCAAAGCACCAGTAATAGATGAAATATATTTAGTTAACAGTCTGAGTTGTCTTGGTTCTGACTTTGGGCTTCCCAAATGGAGCCCTAGGTCGAACCGACGCCTAATGTTCCCTCCTCGGGGAACGCATCCTCGCCTACTCCTCTTAGGAGAATTTACCTTTTTGCCAACTGGCTCCTCCGGTTGGACTTTTGGCCAATCTTCCAGATCAGGACTTCGTGCCCAGTCCATGACCAGGACTTATTGCCCAACCCTCGGTCAGGTGTTCGGTGCCCAGCCCTCGGCCAGGACTTATTGCCCAATTCCTCGAATCAGGACTTCGTGCTCAGTCCGCGATCAGAACTTATTGCCCAACCCTTGGTTAGGTCTTAGGTGCCCAGCCCTCGGCCAGGACTTATTGCCCAATTCCTTGAATCAGAATTTCATGCCTAGCTTACCTAGGACTTTTTCCTGCGCACTTAAATAACTTCATTAGATCACAATATAACCTTAATTTGTGAACCCTTTGCCATTATCAAAACTCAGATTTGATCTTGATGCTTCCGGCACCAGCATAACACTCACCTGAGCTGCTGTCTGGGCAGGCTCGCAGCAAAATAATACACATAAAGTCCAACAAACAACTCAAAACTACAAAATCACGAATCAAATATGGCTCAATACAAGTCCACGATGCAAATCAAATATAAAATATGAAGTATGCTAAAATAGAAAGCATAAGCATGCGGAAGAACCCAAGTCGGATCATCAGGACTTGGAACTGGCAACTGGGGCTCTCCTGGCGACCAATCAACCTGAAAATAAAAACATGATGAACGGCGGTGAGTCCAAATAAACTCAATGGATACCTAAACAGGTATGCATAGCAAGCTATACTAGCAATCAGAGTCACACTGATACAGTTATCTATACAGAAGACAATGCACAATTGAATATACTAAAGGTAAGTACATACCAGAGTCCATCTATCCTACAGGGTGAAGAAATCAACCCCTATATAATATCAAGAACGATACACGATCCAAATGTGTATATCTCCTGTATTTGCATGTCAAACATATGCAGGTATAAAATGCAACAAACATAAATAAATGCACAATGCATCATATGCATATGATGCAATGACCTGTACTGTACGCACCCCGGCCACCATCAAACTAGCGATCGGGTGAACAGGAGACAGGCAAGCCAACTACTAGCGGCTATGCAGAGAAGCCAAACTCTCGTGGCATACAAGCATAGTAAAGTCAAACACTCGTGGCATGCAAACTTAAAGCCCAACACCTATGACTATGTATGTATGAAGCCCAACAGATGTGGTTGTGCAAGTATGAAGCCCAACAACTGTGGCTATGCAAGCATGACGCCCAACACCTGTGGCGATCCAAGTATGAAACCCAACATCTATGGCTATGCAAGTATGAAGCCCAACACCTGTGACGATGCAAGTATGAAGTCCAACACCTATGAATATGAAAGTATGAAGCCCAACACCTGTGGCTATGGAAGTACAACGCCAACACTCGTGCCGAGGCAAGTATGACTAAGGCATGACAAGTGACGAGCTCAAACCTCAGGGGAGCTGGTGGTTGTCATCATGCAATAGCACAACACTAATAGCTCAATCAAAAGAGAACCCCATGAATATGTCAACCCACTTTGATACAGATCGTGTGAACCCACAAATATATCAACTCACTTTGACACATTAGTTAATATTAAGTTGATTGCTCCATTTGTAGAATTTTATTAGTTTCATAATTACAGGTGTTTAATTAAAATTTAGTTCGTGAATTTTATATTAATGAATTTTGGATTTTTGAATTAAGATTTTAACTTTGAATTTTCAATTAAAGTTTAATTATTATTGATTAAAATTTGAGATTAATTCAATTTTGATTTTGAAGATTAATTAAGAATTTTATATTAACAATTTTTGAATTATGGATTAATGATTAGTTATTCTTTTTTTTAATTTTGGTATTTAAATTTGAACTTCTTATTTAATGTTTCATAATTAAATGGTATATTATTATAATTATTCAAATTTTTTGCATTTAATTTTGGATTATTCATTGTTTCATAATTAAGGGGTACTTTATTATAATTTGAATTTTTAGTGCTAAAATTTAACTTAGTACACTTTAAATTTGTGGATTTAATTTCTAGATCCTTATGATTTAATTTTGAGATTTTGAGATTTGGATTTATCTTGATTAAATAGATTAAAAATTTTATTAGATTTTCTATAAATTTTTTCTAGTTCTAGATTAGTTTTATCATTTTCTTGATTAAAATTTTTAAGTTAGAAGTTTGAATTTATCTAGATGATTGAATTAATAAAATTAGCATTTATTTCTGAATTTTTATGAGTTAACTAGTGTAATACTCGTACGATGCACGGAAATCTTACACTATTCAAATTTAAAAGAAATGTCAAATAAACATTTCAAATTTGTGCATATCATCAATATTGAAAAAAAATGATGCTATGAAACTATAATGTGCATGTAGTAACCCTTTCAATTTGTCTTCTTTTATTGTGTAAAAAAGAGCAACAATAAGGAAACCTACCTGTACATGTAGGCATCCTGACCGGGGTTGAGGCGAGGATAAAAAGACGACTTCATTGAACGATCAAAGAAGACGGCAGTAAAGGAGAGGGTGGCACTGTAGACGACCGGATCGAAGGAAACCTCTACAGAATCGAAGGAGATGGCGACAAAGGAGAGGGCGGAACCGTAGACGACCGAATCGAAGGAGACATCTGCAAAATTGAAGGAGAAGTTGGCACAAGAGAGGGCGACAACGTAGACGATCGGATCGAAGGAGACAGTGGCAGAATCGAAGGAGACGGCGGCAAAGGTGGCGGCGGCAAAGCAGAGAAAGGGATTGTTTAGGGTTAGGAGAGGGAGGTCAATAGAGAGAAAAAAGAGAAATTAAAAAAATCTACAAGTTAGATTTGGTTTAGGCGGGAATCATAAACTCCATGTAAATGTCATGTCTGCATGCGTACTATAGCAAAAACTGTGTTTTATAGATATTAATAGATAGATAGATAGATAGATAGATAGATAGATAGATAGATAGATAGATTACATCTGAATTTTCTAAAATAATTAAATCTAACTTTTTATTAATTATATTGTTTAATTTCGAATTTTCTGAATTAATTAAATCCATATTTTCAAAAATTTCAGATTTATTAATTAAAATTTGAAAATTAATATTTTTAGAGTTAGGAATTAAAATTTCAAAATTACCAGATTTAGATTTATTAATTAAAATTTGAGAATTATCTTCAAAATTGTTAATTAAATTTTAATAATAATTTTCAAGATTATTAATTTCATTCTTATCACGTAAATTATTAAATGAATTTTTAGAATAATCTTTAATTTGATCTTGAGAATTATCTATAAAATTATTTAAAATATAAGAATTAATCTCCAAAATTATAGTATTAATATTAAAAATTAAAAATTAAAGAATTAATATTCAATATTATAATATTATCAATGTTTGATTTAGATCTATTATTAGTTAATTTATCATACAATATATTTAATTTACTGCGTAAAAAATCTAATTTATTCGAAAATTAAAATTGACGTTAGCATGGATTGGGATATTTTTGGAATTAAAATTATCATGTAAATTTTCTAAATTAGAATCTAAACTAGCGGAGGTATTTTTGCAAAAACTAAATCTTTGAATTATCCTACCATTTTTTGGTATTGCTGATCTGTTCTTCCTCCATTTTGGATATTGGTTATTGTAATGATCATGCTTCTAACACTTGAAGCACTGGATGTGGTTCTTGTCCCACCTAAATTCTAGCGCTGGTACCTCCGTCGTCGCCGATGGTGACCTTCGAATCTTATGAGTAGGCCACTTATTTTTATAGTGCCCTCTCTCCCTGTACTTGAAATAAGTTATATGAAATTTAAAACTTGACATAATAAAAATTACCTTTTCACCCTTGTCTCCCCCTCAATCCATGTGCTTTTTGCTCCTTTAGCGGTGAGTCCGATCAAAGCCTCTTGCTCTGATATCAATTATAGGATCAGTGTTGTTGATAGGGAGTGAATATTGACTTATGCTTTCTTCGGAATCTCGTCGATCACTCGTTCAACTTTCTATTAGAGTTTTTAGTGTGCAGCGGAAATAAGAAAATAAAAAACACAATAACAAAGGATACGTGGGATTTATTTACTTAGTTTCCATCCCCCCAGGGTCAGTATGTCCAAGACCTATGTACTCGGCGTGAGACCACTAATGGTCTCCATTTTGAAATTTCTGGAGGTGAAAAAAACCCGTCTTACAGTTCAAGTACAATCATAAATAAGGTAAAATAGAATTTTACAACTTATTAAAAAGCAAACCAAATGTGGAGAAGATCTCGACAAATTCTGGAAGTCTGAAGCGCCACGCACTTCCTCCTGGAGCCTCTTTGGTCACAGAGCTTTGTCTTTAACACTTTAACTTTGCAGAGAATGAGTAGTAGAATGAAGGCATTGATGCTTTGAAACCTCGACTCGAACCCCTTTATATATTGGTCACTCGAGTGCCCTTGTAGCCTTCTCGAGCGCCCCCAAGTGGATACTTATCTGTTCCGACCATCGAGCCTTATTGCCGCGGATAACACCTGCGGACTGGGTCCCGGGCGCTCAGGACATGAGGGCGCTCGGCATCCATGGGGGTGCTCGGGTCACTAGGGCGCTCGGGTTCCATGGGGGCGCCCAGGACCCCTTGACCCAGGCTTCATTTGCTTGCATTTACTCTCCCATCTTGCCTCCAGCTCCAAGTTCCTTCAAGACAAACAAAGACAAGACAAATAAATAAACCTAAGCCTTAGTTCTGTAAGTCTACCAGTCCTACTAGGCTTTGTTTGAAGTCAACTCTCTAAGACTTTACTGCCTAAGGTCAACTTCTTAGGGTTTCCCATTGCATAGCTTCACTCACCATGTCTTTTATCCAACTTCACTCATCAGGATTTCATGCCCGACCTGCAGTCAGGTCTTCGTGCCCAACTTCACTCACCAGGACTTCGTCCACCTAACTTTGCTCACTATGACCCTGCTTCACTCACCACAATTTCGTGTCCGATCCTCGACCAGGACTTCAATGCCCAACCCTCGGCCAGGTTTTCGTGCTCAATTCCCCGAACTAGGACTTCGGTGCCCAACTCTCGGCCTAGTCTTCGTGCCCAATTCCCTGAACAAGGATTTCGTGCCCAGCTTCACTCACCAGGACCTTGACAAGGACATCTTTGCTAGTCATCTGATCCTGCCTAGAGTTCTACCAAATATCAAATCCTGTTTGGCTTAGTCCTTGGTCTAACTGACCATATCTAGGTTTAGTCATTCTGCCAAACATCACCCTTGGTCAAATTGACCAACCTTGGGTGTACCCTACCAAACATCAAGTCCTGTTTGGCTTAATCCTTGGTCAGAATAATCTGACCTTAGTATATTATCAAACATCGAAATCCTAGAGGTTGACTATTCTTGTCAGATACTTTTTGCACCAACATAATGGATTTCTTGGTAAATGGTCCTTGCAAGATAAACTTAGTATATAAGAAGAGAAGGTTCATTAATTTGGCATGTTATGATTTTGATTCTTCTTCTTTTTCCTTGGACTCTTTCCCATTGAGACCAAGATCCGATTGCCACCCACTTCTTTCCATGCTTGCAGGAACTTCGGTCACAAGTAAGGAACAATGACTCTTGAGATAGATTCAGGTCAACCCTTCACTTGCCATTGCTTCGATTTTTTCAGTTTTGACTTAAAGATGATAGATAACTAGATCCTTAGATGTATAATATGGTTTTGTCTCGATGAATCACATTTTCTTTCAATTAGTATTAGAATTTAGTATTAGCTTATTATTGGGTTTTGAAGGCGTAAGAATTATTTTCGATGATTTAGAAACATACATTAATTTTATATTTGGTTCCATTTGGATGAGCAAATCGATGTATATCCATCGAAAAGAGCATTAGAAAACCTAGGATCATAACCAAGACATTGAGTTTCTCGCATTATTCATGAAAAACACGAATGATGGCATTATTTTAGGTTTTCTTAAGCTAAAAAATCGTGTGTAGAAACCAAGTTTTCTTATATCAATTGATTGGTGAATTTCGCCAATCAATTAATGAGTGAGAATTTGGGCACAGAATGGTTTAAAATCGATTGGGTGGCTTGACTAAAACTCACCAATTAATTGTCATAAAGACTAATCAATTGGGATACCTAAAATTGTGCATATAATAGTTTAGAGTTGATTGGGCAGATCAATTAGTGTTCACCAATCGATTGCCATGAGAACCAACGATTGGTGAACCTCAGATTGTTCACAAAAGGTCTCTAAGTCGATTGTGTAGTTTGATTGGTTATTACAAATTGATTGACATAAGGACCAATTGACTATTGAGGGTTGGATACAAAAGTTGGTCGTGGAAATGATAGGGCAGTTCAACTAGTGTTCACCAATCCATTGCCATAAGTACCAATCGATTGTTGTTCACTAGATTGTCCACAAAAGGTTTCCAAATCAATTAGTGAGATTGATTGGTGTGGATGGACTCACAAACATATGCCTTCTGAATCGATCAGGAAACTCAACTGCTAAGGAGCAATCAATGCCATTGGTGGGCAATCGATTGGTATGTTCTAAATATGACACATAAGGTGTGTCAATCGATTGCGGATTGAAGGCAATCACTTGATAAGAGAATCAATTGATTGGTAGAAAATACCAATCAATTGATAACTGATTAGCTATGTTTTCAGTAGTTATGTTCCTATATTCTTTTTTCCGTTTGCTACTTAGTCAAACCAATACTATCGCTAAAGCAAGAACTACTGGGGAGGCTAGGGGTATTTGCGTAGATTAATGTACATCCATGCTAAAGATGGTTACTGAAAAGAAAGTCATTTTTTATGCCAGATGTATATTTGAGGAAGCTCACAAGATTAGTTTGGCTTTTAAGTCATGCGTATGTGTCGGGCCAAAGGAAGACACACTTGTTGGATCGAGAAATACGATAGAGGGGGGGGTGAATATCGTGAAAACTTTTTCGGATAAGACTTAAGAGAAAATACGCAGCGGAATTAAAAACAAACACGAGGAACACAAGTATTTTTTACTTGGTTCGGAGTCGATGTCGGCTCCTACTCCAAGGCCCACGGTCCTTAACCGTTTACTGCGGGCAATTCTATAATAGCGCAAAGATTTACAGAATTTTGATACAATAGTAGTGCAGTAAATAAACAAGTACACTTTTCGTTACCGACGCCCGGTGTGGATCATACTTATGAGTAGAGGGTCGGCGTCGGCACTAGAATGTCGAGAACGGAGTTTGCCGGAGCAGCGCGCTTGAACGAAAAGCTTAGAGGCGTTGGAAAATTGTTGTTCTGAAGCCTTGTGGTCGAGCCCCTTTTATAGTGCTCCTGGGGGCGCCTGGGACGTCGGGGGCGCCTGAC
The DNA here is from genome assembly GCA_024364735.1 of Boesenbergia rotunda. NCBI lineage: Eukaryota > Viridiplantae > Streptophyta > Magnoliopsida > Zingiberales > Zingiberaceae > Boesenbergia > Boesenbergia rotunda. The sequence goes on from JAGFNQ010003895.1 coordinate 46,075, forward strand.
ACGTGCCTTCGGATCCGGGAACCTCTATTCGAAGCTTGGTCAGCGCTTATCCCCTTTGAATCGGCTCTGGAGCTGACTGGGGCGCCCGAGACCTCTCGGGCGCCCAGCTTGACTGGGTCCGCTGGCTTCGTGGCTAATTTTGCTTCGACTCATCTTTGTCTTTGACCTTGGGCGCCCGGGACCTCCCGGGCGCCTAGCCCAGTGTTGTTTCGAAGCGATTCTTGCTTACTGCTTGTTTGGCTTTGACCTTGGGCGCCCGGGACCTTTCGGCCGCCTAGCCCAGCTGCATGCCCCTCTCTTTTGGGGCGTTCTGTGCTGCAGAAACACACTCCTTCGGTCCCTGCATCCAAGGTTAGTTCCACAACAAACAAAGAAAGAATATTAGTTAGTTTTTACAGCCGTAGCTGTCTTGGTTCTGACTTTGGGTCTCCCAAATGGAACCCTAGGTCGAACCGACGCCTACTGTTCCCTCGATGGGGAACGCGTCCTCACCTACTCCTCTCAGGAGAGTTTACCTTTTTGCCAACCGACTCCTCCGGTTGGACTTTTGCCCAGCAGCCCTTCGCCAGGTGCCTAGCAGTCCTTCGCCAGGTCTTCGATGCCTAGCAGCCCTGCCTAGCAGCCCTTCGTCAGGTCTTAGGGTTTCGATGCCTAGCAGCCCTTAGCTAGGTGCCCAGCTGCCCTTCGTCAGGACTTCTTTCTACACACTTAGTGAACACATTAGACCAAAAATAACATCTTAACTCTTGAACCCTTTGTCATTATCAAATCCCAGGTTTGACTTAGGTGCTGCCTGCACCAACAATCTCCCCATTTTTGATTTATGGCAACCTGGTTCAAAAAGTTAAGTTAAACAAAAAGCAGGTAATGTACCAATTTTGATTTCCTCCCCCTGGAAGAAATCTCCCCCTAGGTTTTTCAAAAGTTCGTGGGGTTTTTGAAAAAGTTTCTAAGTCTAAAAGTGAAACATTTTTTAGGTTTTCAGTACTTAGAAAATTTTCACAACAAGTTTAAGTAAGAAAACATTTTCCAAAGAATATTTTGAGTTGGGTACTTGGAAAATTTTCAAGAGAATTTGAAATTTATACTTAGAAAATTTTCAAACAAGTTTAAGTAAGAAAACATTTTCCAAAAAATATTTTGAGTTGGGCACTTGGAAAATTTTCAAGAGAATTTGGTATAAATTTGAAATTTATACTTAGAAAATTTTCAGCCAGCCAAAGATTTAGAATTAGTACTTAGAATAATTTTTGAACGCAACTAATTTCGAAAATAATTTCCAAAATACTTAGTTTTTGCACTTTAGAAAATTTTCTAAGCTTATTCTGAAGTTTTGACACTTAGACAAGCAATTTGCAAGCAGCTTAGATACTTTAAAAAGCAGTTTAAATACTTATAAATTTTTTGAAGTTTTGACACTTAGACAAGCAATTTGCAAGCAACTTAGATACTTTAAAAAGCAGTTTAAATACTTAGAAATTTTCTGAAGTTTTGACACTTAGACAAGCAATTTGCAAGCAGCTTAGATACTTTAAAAAGCAGTTTAAATACTTAGAAATTTTTCAAGCAGAGAACTTTGCTTTTTGAAAAACAATAAAATCTTTTTGAAAAAAAAAAGTTTTAATTTTTAAAAAAAATAAATTTTGAAACCTTTTTTTTTAATTAAATTTTGAAACCTTTTTTTCCTCCTTTCCAATCTCTCCCCCTTTGCCATATATCAAAAAAATTATAGCAAACAATGAGTAATCAAGGTAAGATGTTGTATTGAACCAATTCTAAGTTTGAACTGGACCAAATCAATTTGAATTTCCGCTTTCGGGACCTGTCTAACCTAATTAGCTACTTACTAACTGTTATAAACAGTAGCTTTCGCTAGGGTTAATCAAGTTAAGTGATCTGATCAAGTTAGATTTTCTAAGCTTGACACTTAACTTGATTACTGTTTAATTAGTATTTTGTGCCCCAATTACTGCAGATGCACAGACTTGAGCATCTTGAATCAAGGCAAAGATCTAAGCATCTCAACCCATTCTAGTGATCAATCAAAAGTACCCTAAGGTGCTTGTGAGATGCTGGCTTCTAGATCTATAGGTGCATGCACTTCTAGGGTTAGGGCCTAGGCTATGTCCATTTGCGAAAAAGCCCTAGTTTTGAAGGGGGAGTTTTTATTAAAAAAACTAAGTCGAAAGAATCATTTTAAATAACATAATGAAAATAAAGAAATGATTTTACAAAAAGTAAAACAGTTTTTGAAAAACATAATTAGAGTAGTCCTATTCTACCAAGCATAACCCTAACTGCCTTCTTAGTGAGATGAACTCAGACTCAGGTAGGGGTTTGGTGAATATGTCAGCTAAGATAGATTTTGAATCTACGTGCTTAAGGACTATCTCACCCCTGGCTACATGATCTCTTATGAAGTGGTGTTTGACTTCTATGTGTTTAGTTCTAGAGTGCTGGATTGGGTTCTTAGTTAGATTAATTGAACTTATATTATCAACGTAGATTTGGGCAATAAAGATTTCTTTTTCTATGGTTTTAATAAATAGGGTTGAGTCAATTTGTCCCTGGTTAAATTCCTTAGAAATGAGGTAGTTTGATAGACGTTCATACCAGGCCCTAGGTGCTTGTTTTAGTCCATATAGTGTTTTAGTGAGTTTGTAAACATGGTTAGGTTTTTCTAAGTCCTCAAAACCAGGAGATTGTCCTACATAGACTTCTTCCTTAATAAATCCATTTAGAAATGTTGACTTTACATCCATTTGGTAGAGTTTAAATCCTTTATGGGATGCAAAGGCTAACAACATCCTAATGGATTCAAGTCCGGCTACTGGGGCATAGGTTTCATCATAGTCTAACCCTTCGACTTGATTGAACCCTTTGGCTACTAAGCAGGTTTTATTTCTAACTATTTCTCCTTGATCATTTAGCTTATTCCTAAAAACCCACTTAGTGTCAATAATGGATTTGCCCTCAGGTTTAGGTACTAGTTCCCAGACTTGGTTCCTTTCAAATTGGGCTAACTCTTCATGCATCGCTATGATCCAATCAGGATCAGGTAAGACTTCCTCTATAGTCTTAGGTTCAATTTTTGAAATCATTGCAATCTGACTAAGATTTCTATAGGAGGACCTAGTTCTGACTCCTGAGGTTGGATCACCCACAATTTGATCAGTTGGGTGACTTAGTCTGGGTTTCTTAGTTCTTCTATTACTTGGTTCAGCCTCAGGTTCGGCTGGTCGGTTCGGTTCAGTGTTTGGTTCATCTACTTGGGTCGGTTCAATTATTAGTTCAATTGACTCAATAGTTGATTCAATAGTTAGTTCATTTAGGGATTCAACTAGTGGTTCAATAATTTGTTCATTATCTTCATGTTCACTATTTGATGGATTTAGATCTGGATTATCATATTTTGAATTAATTTCCTCATCAAATATTAGATTTGTTGTTTCCTCAATTTTGTTAGTCATTTTGTTGTAAACCCTATAGGCCCTACTTGTTGTTGAATATCCTAAGAAGACCCCTGGGGTTGACTTAGATTTGAATTTTCCTAGATAGTCCTTGGTGTTCAGCATATATACTTTGCACCCAAAGACCCTTAGGTAATGTAGGTTTGGAAGTCTATGGTAGTATAATTCATAAGGAGTTTTATTATGTCGTTTGTTAATTAGGACCCTATTTTGGATATAGCATGCCATACTAATTGCTTCTGCCCAAAATTGTTTAGCTAGGTTGAATTCATTGAGCATAGCCCTAGCGGCTTCCTGCAGGGTTCTATTTTTCTGTTCTACTATCTTATTTTGCTGGGGGGTTTTAGGACACGAAAATTCATGCATATATCCGTTTATCTTACACAACTCCTCGAAGCGTTGATTTTCAAACTCTCTCCCATGATCACTCCTAAGTCTTTTGATTTTAGTATCATTTTGATTTTCAATTAACTTACAAAAATCACTAAATAGGTTTAGGGTTTCATCTTTGGCCTTTAGGAACCTAACCCAGGTAAACCTAGAGTAATCATCTATAATTACTAAGCAGTACCGATTTCTGCTTAGTGACTTGGCTCCATGTGAATCAAATAGGTCAAGCTGTAGGAGTTCAAGTGTGGTTTGAGTTAGATCTGATTGAATTAGTTTGTGGTTAGACCTGGTTTGTTTAATTTGGTTGCATGATTCACATATCAAGTTTTCATGGTTCTTAATTTTTGGTATTCCTTTAATTAGACCAAGTTGGGTGATTTTTGAAATTAATCGTAGATTAGTGTGACCTAATCTCCTATGCCAGAGGTTTGATTCTTCTAACTGAGTTAAGAAGCATTTAGGTATTAAGGGTAGGTTTATAGTGTAAACATTATTTTTCCTAGTGCCCTTAAGAATGATTTCTGAGTTTTGCAAGTTTCTAATTAGGCAGTTAGAGTTGGTAAAGGTAACTACATAGCCAGTATCACACAATTGACTTATACTGAGCAAGTTAAACTTAAAGTTTTCAACCAAAAGAACCTTTTTAATGACAAAATCATATTTGAGTTCAATGTTACCTGACCCAATGACCTTGAGTGTAGCATTGTTGCCAAATGCTACTGAGCCTAGGTTCTTGAACTTGAGTTTGGTGAATTTTAATTTATCCCCAGTCATGTGTCTGGAGCACCCGCTATCCAACATCCATTGGTCCAAATCTTTATGTTCCTACACATAAAGAGTTTTGTTGATTTGGATCCAATTATAATTAAGGATAGCTTAAATTGATTTTCACAACCTAGTCTGTCTCACCCAATCTAGAGTTATCAATCACGTTAACCTTATGAGTTTTGTGAGACAGGTTTTAATAGAAGTATTTAGAAAGACCATGATTAATTTTGAAAAGTTAATTTAATTTTGAAAGCAATTAGTTTTGAATTTATTTTGACAAAGAATATTTGAATCTAAGATTAACTGAAAACTTGTATTAGATTTGAATTTGACAAAGAGTAAACTGAATTTGAATTTCAAAAATTGGCTTCCAGGTCTTGGCGAGGCACAAGGTCTTCTTTGGCCGTAGCCTTATTGGATCATCAACCCTTTCCTTGACAAAGCCTTTTAGTGAAATTTTATTTTCAAGGTTACTTTTTGAGAAATTTTGGTCTAACTAGCTTGGGTCTTGGATCGATAGCTTCGGCTAGTTTCACTAGTCTAAAGAGACCAAGTAGTGTATACTTGACCTTATTAGAAAAGGCTTCCCTAATGTACTATCATCTCACCGTCACGCAATACTATGTTGTTCAAATTTCAGTTAATTGGTTTAGTCCTTAGTCTAACCAGTCCTAGGTCTAAGCATGGTAAATTACAGAAAATAAATAGACAAGCAATCATGCAATTTAAAACAAGAAAAGAAATTCATTTAACTATAAAAATGGTTTTTAAGTTCGCTCCCCCTGGACTAAAGTCACGGTAATGATTAGGCAAGATATGAATCTTGTCCTTGGGGATCCAATACTGATTCGGTCCAACTTGGTTCGATACCCTAACCCGGATCGATTTAGAACGGACTTCTATTTTCCAAGGATCATGTCAAGACCCTTGGAACCCGAAGTGAAACGTTCCAAAGCAGCTCTAAGGTCCTTGACTTGAGTTTTCAAGAAGGATTTCTCTTTCTCAAGTTTTTCAACTTGAGTAGAGGTTCCTTCTTGAACCTTCTCAGTTAAGGATCTAGAGTCAGCTCCCTCTTTCAGGAGTTTTACTTCCTGTCGGAGGGATTCGACTCGGATTTTGGCTTTCGCCAAGTCGCGAGATAGATAAGCAATAATTCTGATAATTGAACTCTAGAAAATCCACTTACAGTGATTTTGTCGTCCTCTGAAAAATGTGAGCTTTCCGTCGTCTGGCTTCGATTCTGATCCAATCTCGATTTCTTCTGAAGCAGTCAGGGCGAGCAGGTTCGATTGTGGGGCCTCTTCTTCTTCTTCGGAGGAAGACTCGTCCCATGTTGCTTGAAGGGCCTTCTTCCTTCTTGTCTTCTTCGTCTCCTTTAGATTGGGGTATTCCGTCTTGTAGTGACCCTTCTTTTTGCATTCGTAGCAGGTCACATTTGGTTTGGTCTTTTCATTTGATGGTTCAGTTGGCTCTTCCTTTCTTCGGCTGACTTTCCTTCTATTGGTCTGATTTTTCAGCTCCTTGTAGTAGTCCCGGGCTAGCCGAACCAGCTTGGGTCGATCTCCTTCGCTGTCTTCTGAGTCTGAGTCTGAGTCAGACTCGGGTGCAGGTTGAGGCTTCTTCTTGGTCATCTTTCCAGTTTTGCCTGCAACAAAAGCAATGCCTTTCTTGGCCAGGGTGCAGTTAGTCTGCTCATGTAATTAAAGTTCAGGAAATAACTCATCTAATTTGATTGTAGAAAGATCCCTTGAAACTTTGTACGCATCTACCATAGATGCCCACAAAGTATTTCTCGGGAAAGCGTTAAGGGTATACCTGATCAGATCACGATTCTCTACCTTGTGACCGATTGAGTGTAGACCGTTCATCAACTCTTGGATTCTGGCGTGGAGCTGGGCTGCTGACTCGCCGTCGTTCATTTTGATAGTGTAGAGATTGTTTAGCAGTAGGTCCCTCTTGCTGATTCGGGTGTCGGAGGTTCCTTCGTGCAACTCAATTAACTTACCCCAAAGTTCTTTTGCACTGTTGAATGGTCCCACCCGGTTCAGCTCTTCTTTGGTTAGACCACATTGAAGTGTCTGGGTAGCTTTATCATCAGCCTCGATCTTCCTTTTCAGCGAGGCGTCCCATTCGGTGTAAGATTGTGGCACTCCTTCGACGTTTTTCGGGATTTCCAGTCCAGATTAGATAATTATCCACATGTCGACCTGAGTTTTCAGGTGGACTTCCATCCGACTCTTCCAGTAGGAGAAGTCCTCCCCACTGAAGAGTGGTGGTTTGGCTGTACTGAAACCCTCTTGCATGGCCATTTAGAAATTACTGAAATGAAACAAAGACAAAAAAAAACTGTCCCAAGACTTGGTCTTGGATTAGCAATGCGGGAATAAAATATTTAAAAGCAATTATCGAGTGGTGTTGCACCAACCTCGATTAACGATAAAAACTTCGATCGAAATGAAAAATAAAAATTTTGTAAAAATCTGAAAAATTCCCAAATTGGTGGTTGCACCAAATTTGAGCTACCCCGCTCTGATACCACTTGTTGGATCGAGAAACACGATAGAGGGGGGGTGAATATCGTGAAAACTTTTTCAGATAAGACTTAAGAGAAAATACGCAGCGGAATTAAAAACAAACACGAGGAACATAAGTATTTTTTACTTGGTTCGGAGTCGCGGTCGGCTCCTACTCCAATGCCCACGGTCCTTAATCGTTTACTGTGGGCAATTCTATAATAGCGCAAAGGTTTACAGAATTTTGATACAATAGTAGTGCGGTAAATAAACAAGTACACTTTTCGTTACCGACGCCCGGTGTGGATCGTACTTCTGAGCAGAGGGTCGTCGTCGGCGCTAGAATGTCGAGAACGGAGTTTGCCGGAGCAGCGCGCTTGAACGAAAAACTTAAAGGCGTTGGAAAATTGTTGTTCTGAAGCCTTGGGGTCGAGCCCCTTTTATAGTGCTCATGGGGGCGCCTGGGACATCGGGGGTGCCTGACACGTGCCTTCGGATCCGAGAAACTCTATCCGAAGCTTGGTCAACGCTTATCCCCTTCGAATCGGCTCTAGAGCTGACTGGGGCGCCCGGGACCTCTCGGGCGCCCAGCTTGACTGGGTCCGCTGGCTTCGTGGCTGATTTTGCTTCGACTCATCTTTGGCTTTGACCTTGGTCCCAGTGTTGTTTCGAAGCGATTCTTGCTTACTGCTTGTTTGGCTTTGACCTTGGGCACCCGGGACCTTTCGGGCGCCTAGCCCAGCTGCATGCCCCTCTCCTTGTGTGCGTTCTGAGCTGCAGAAACACACTCCTTCGGTCCCTGCATCCAAGGTTAGTTCCACAACAAACAAAGCAAGAATATTAGTTAGTTTTTACAGCTGTAGCTATCTTGGTTCTGACTTTGGGTCTCCCAAATGGAACCCTAGGTCGAACCGACGCCTACTGTTCCCTCGATGGGGAACACGTCCTCACCTATTCCTCTCAGGAGAGTTTACCTTTTTGCCAACTGGCTCCTCCGGTTGGACTTTTGCCCAGTAGCCCTTCGCCAGGTGCCTAGCATCCCTTCGCCAGGTCTTCGATGCCTAGCAGCCCTTCGCCAGGTCTTCGATGACTAGCAGCCCTTTGCTAGGTGCCTAACAGCCCTTCGTCAGGTCTTAGGGTTTCGATGCCTAGCAGCCCTTCGCTAGGTGCCCAGCTGCCCTTCGCCAGGACTTCTTTCTGCACACTCAGTGAACACATTAGACCAAAAATAATATCTTAACTCTTGAACCCTTTGCCATTATCAAAACCCAGGTTTGACTTAGGTGCTGCCTGCACCAACAGCACTATGTGACTGATTAGAATTATTGTGAGTGACACTAAAAAATATAAGCTAATTAAGGAAGTTCATACATAAGGTTAATCATGCATATGACGTGTCAGCTTAAAGTAAGGCACGATGTGTGGCAGATAAAGAAAATTATGAGTTGTTTGAAGAATACCAATAGCAAGTTATAATTTAGTCTAAAACTTATGTAATGTTGCACTAGGTATCTCAATTAATTCCATAAAGTTACATATTTTGTTTGTTGCATTATGTCATTGTACAACTATAAAGATACATATTTTTTTAATTAAATGAAGCTATGTTCTTTGTTTTTGTTTATGTAGTGCTCTCAATGTCTTCTAATTTGAACAACATCCTTGTGTTTATTGGCATAAACTATGGTCAATGGCAAGAGCATATTATGATTTTGTTAGGTTGCATGGATCTGAACTTTGGTTTTAGGCATTATTGTCCTGCAACTCTAACTAGTGATTCCACTATGGATCAAAAGATGATATTTGACTAGTGGGAGCAATCGAGCCACATAATTCTAATGATCATGAGGATGTCTATTCCGGAATCGATACTAAGACTTTCATTAAGGAATTAGCGGATCGATTTGCCTCAAACGAAAAGGTTGAAAGTATTATATTTTTCATAAAGTTAATGTCCATGCAACATAACGGAAAAGGTAATATAAAAGAGTACATCATGGAGATGTCTAATTTGGTTACAAGATTTAGGATACTAAAGTTGAAAATATCCAGAAGCGTACTTACAAACCTTATCCTAATCTCTTTGCCTATACATTTCATTCATTTCAAGATTAGCTATAATACTCAAAAGGAGAAATGAACACTAAATGAGCACATAGCTTAGGCTGCGTTTGGTAGGGTGTAATCCACCCTGTAATGTAATCAAGATTACATTACAAGTTAGATTCCTTTGTTTGGAATAACTTTAAGATTGTAATGTAATGTAATCTCGATTACAAAAGAGGTTGATGATTTATAATCTGGATTACAAAACAAAACATCTGTAATCTGGATTACATTACAGCTTGTAAAGTCGTTGACCGGGCGGCGACGGTCGTCGGTCGCCGACGGTTCGCCGGTCGTCGGCGGTTCGCCGGTCGTCGGTCGTCGGTGGTTCGCCGGTCGTCGGCCGCCGGCGGTCGCCGGCCGGTCAATGGTCACTGGCCGGTCGGCGGCGGTCGCGGTCATCAATCTTAATTACATTACAGGATGGATTACCCCTCACCAAACAAAGAAATCCAACTTGTAATGGTTATCAAAGATTACATGCAACTCATTACCAAACATAACAATGTAATCAAGATTACATTACATTACATTACAAACTTGATTACATTACAGACCCGATTACATTACCCCCTATCAAACGTAGCCTTAGTGTATATAGGAAGAAGATATAGGCCCCATATAGGTCGGCTAGAGGGAGGGGGAATGAATAATCTTGCAAATTCAAAATAAATCTTTTGCTTTTGAACTTGAAAAAGATAACAGATTAGTCAAACAATTAATTTAAATAACATCAACAACTAAAAAAAAGAGACTAGCAGATTTTTACTTGGTTGCAACCAATGTGGTTGCTAATCCAAAGCAATTGAAAACTCTACTAAAATACTCCTTCATTGTAGGTAGAGAAGCCTCTTGTAAGCTTGGGAAAGCTCATAGAAAGATTAAAAAATTGAATACAAGTTGTTGTCTTTTGATCCTAATTAACTCTAGGAGTAATTTATAGCTCAACGGTCAAAGTGAGTGTTTGCTAACATGACAAGTAGGGCACCTCAAATGTAATCTAGGGGCGCCTCTAGTTCAGCTATAAGTTGTTGAACCTAAAAAGAAAGAACAAAAATATTAATACAATAATCAACAAAAATTTCATTTAGTTCGTGAACTAAGATTTCACTTAGTTCAGCAATCGTATCCTGGTTTTCTTTGGAAATAAATGTTGGAGCGATCGAGCGAAAAATTGTTTGTGAGTGTTCTTAATCGGATGAGGGATTCACATTTGGAACACCTTTCTTTGCTCGGAATTTTGCTGGCTTTCTTTGCACTAGGAATAGTTTTGAATGTAGTCTTTTCTCCTCGACAAATTATTTTGAAGCCTTTCTTCCTCGACATTGTGAATATTTTAGATCTATGTAGTAATTTATTTTCCCTTTTCTTCCTACTTCTATTGTTTAGTAGCAATCTATGACAATAATTTTTATGCTAATGGCTAAAATCTTTAAAATTAAGGTTGTGCCGAACAAAAAAATAGTGACTTCCTGTTTCAACTTAGCATCTTGTTCCAATTTAAATGCATCAAAAGAATATAAATAAAACTTATTTATTAGTTTAATTGATTTTAAATGCATCAAAAGAATATAAATAAATTGATACTAGGCTAAATATCAAATTTATTGATTAATATTTGATTCATTTACCCTGACAAGCATGATTAATAAATTAGTAGAAAATAGCAAGTGTAATACCTGCTAATGACGGTGTAATTTTTAGCTCGACATTTCATCGAACAACTAGATAGTGACATCAATTCTGAGCAAGAAAACACACTGAGAATCTGACATAAGGAAAATGACATTGGGGTTCATTCATGGTTGTGACAATGGGGTTCATTCATGGTTCATTCGAGGAAGAGAAATGAGTCAAATACAATTTACCGAATAGAATTTATTGGAATGATTTCGTCGGCCTCATCATCTCTTTCTCCTTCCTGCTGATTGATCGATCACTACTGAGTAGTGGCCCATCGGAGTAGAAATCGAGGAAAAATATATGCATCTCGAAGAAACACTGAAAATTTTAGGAGAATAACAACATACAACGGATAATGAAATAAAGAAATTGACCATGAAGACGCGAGCAATTGTTGGATATAATGTGAATGAAAGGGACGTGATAGGATTTTAGTCTCATATTGAGATTTTCTAGTGAGTAAAAGTGAGGTGGAGAATAAAGAGACTCCCTTGTGAGTGAGACTTTAGTTCCACATTAGGAGTTTTAAGGCAAAATGGTTGGTTTATATTATTTCACAAGCATGTTAGTTGTGAACAAATGCTAGGGGAGAGGCTCTCTCTCACGCGTGGGTGCGTAGGGGGGGTGCAAATCCAGGGCCTGGATTTGTACTGAACCAAGTGAACTCGTGTGCGTGCACGACCAGCGCACGTCGAATGTCCAACCGGTCGGGGCAAATGTAACTGACACATTAATTTTGCCAAATTATTTTTGCTCAAATGTAACTGATACATTAATTTTGATTAATGCAAGATCAGTAACCCCCAGACATTTCGATCTGGCCGGGATTAATTGGCAGTAAATGACGATTAATTCATCATTGAATACTACAGAGGTCTGAGCCTATATATAGAGGATGTGACCGAGAGCAAGATAAGGGCAGACGTACAAAGTGATTCTCTTCCACTCCACCTCATTCCCGACCTCCTGTGGTAGCGTTCAGATACTTCCTCAATTCGCCACGAGCAACGAGTGCTCCGTTGCGCCCGTGGTTCGGCTGTTGTATCCTGAAATATAGACGTCCATCTGAGCCTCGAAGCACTGCCGGAGGAGGACGAATCTGTTTCAAGGAAACTGCGCTGCGTAGGCCTCAACAAATTCCTGGTCGGTAGGGGAGACGCCCGACTACTGCTCAGAAACTCGGGAGCTCGGCTCGGGAGCTCGGGAGATACTGCTCACGAGATCGGCTTGGGAGCTCGGGAGCTTGTGAGACACTGCTCTGGTCGGGAGACACTTGTCGGGAGTTCGGGACACCTGGTCTGGAGCTCGGGATACACTGATCGAGAGCTCGAGACACCTGCTCGATCGAGAGACTCTGGTCGGGAGCTCGAGACACCTGCTTGGGAGCTCGGGACACCTGGTCTGGAGCTCGAGAATTCATCTCGGGAGTCTGCAGTTTCGGAGAAACAGCTCGAGCCACTCAACAGATAAGTTGGAATTATTGTTTGTAATTTCAATTAATTGTAAATTCTCCGAATTTCCTCCAACAATCTTGAAACAGATTTGATTGTGTTGAGATGACCACGGAACGTGTTGAGGTGAAACAGACTCATCACCAGGCCCCCTCCGCGCGTTGAATGTCCGACCGATCGGGGCAAAATTTGTCCAAGCGATGAACCAACATTTTACCAAATTGTTTGCTCGGATGTAATTGATGCATTAATTTTTATTAATGCGAGATTAGTAACCCCCAGACGTTTAGATCTGGCCGGTTATTTGGCAGTAAATGACGATTTATTCGTCATTGAATACTGCGAGGGTCTGAGCCTATATAATGTTAGTGATATGAGAGAAGTGTCCTAAGGCAATCGCCTTATGATTGTAAACATTTATTTTAATAAATGAAAATTCACTATTTGAGTATACATGTTTGTGTATTTGATTGGGATCTTAAACTCATCTACTGAATGTCCGCAATACAATTCACAGCATAAGAGAATTTGTGATGAGATCACAACTAGTGATTATCTCTACATGTGCAATTGTGAAGTATTGAAAATATCCTAGTCGATGAATTGATAAAAACGGACACTATCAATTCTGTTGAGACTAGCATGGGTTATTCTCTAATCAGCTGATTCTCACTGGCTGGTGACATTGGGATGTCCGGAGATAAACATGGATGCTAGTTAAGGGAACTAGTTCATTGGAGTGACTAGCTGTAAAACTTCATATGGTAATCTATATAGATATGTCAGTGAAGTTCTTACTGCAGCTTAAGTGCGATGTTCCTTTGACTTGCGGTGTTCAAGTCATCTTGGTCATGGAGACTTATACTTTAACATCTTAAGCAAGCATCTCCAAGGAGGTGTGGACCCAGGATGATTGGGTATAAGCCGAAGTGCCCGAAGATGTTTGAACAGCCTACAAAGGATTCACCATTCCTTACGAGGAGATGTATACCTAGGCCTATCGTCGGATTGTTACTCAAAGCCTCTGGCCAGAGCATGTCATGTTTAGAGTATGAGTCTGTTAAATACATGAGAGTAATTAGAAATCCAAAGGACGAGAAAGACACTACTTGGGCTAGGTGTGACGTAGTCAGCCTAGTGGGGACTGACACACACAGACCATGTCCTGAACCAAGTGGGTATAAGATGGTGAAGGGAATGGGGCACGATTCATTAGAGCTGCTGAAGGGTTTCAGAATCACTTCTGAGGTCAACCGTTGATCTTTCGATTAATTGGGGGTCATGATGTACTACTAGGTGTCACTTATGATCGTTCTATAATTGGTTGATTATAGACGACCAACATAAATCGAAAGCCTATTTAGTCACACGCACTACGAGTAATCCGAGGGATTTAAAACGAGTTGAAAATTGGATTTTCCGATCAAGAGAAATAAGTCGAATCTTAGTTAATCAGAGGCGCAACGGAAGCTAAAATGGCTAAGTCTTTTGAAGGCTTATTGGGCGAATTAAATGAGTTTAATTCGCGATGGGTTCGGCTCGGTTTGGCCGGCCAAAGAGGGTGCCAACCCTCTTTGGTTTGGCCGGCCACCACTTGGGGAGAAACCAATTTATTTGGTTTAATTAATAAAATAAATCTAGCGCGATTTGTTTTATAAATTATGGATAAATAAATTTGTATAAAGAAATTTATATAAAGAAATTTATAGAAATTTATTCTTTTTTATGGAAATTAAAATGATCCATGGAATGGTTTATTTTAATTCTATAAAATCAATTATGAATTGATTTTACCATAATAAAGAAAATTTATAAATTTCTTGTAAAATTTATTCCATAATAAAAGGAGAGATGTATTTGTTTTATTATAAAGTTAGTTATAATAAAACTTGGCTTAAACGGAATAATTCATAAGAAAATTTATAGGATAAATTTCTTATTAAAATTCCGTTAAGAGGGAGACTTGGCAAGGGAGAGGATACTATATAAAGGAACCAAAGGCAAGCCTGGAATTCCTAATTAAGTGATCAAGAGATTAATTCTCTTCCTCTCTCTCTTAATCTCTCCCTCTCCTTCTCCTTTCCTCCTAGGGCCGGCGCCCCCTTTGCTCACCCTAGGGCCGGCGTCCACCCACCTAGGGCCGGCGCATCACCCTCCCAATCCAAGGGATTGCCGTGAGTTGTCATCACCAAGAAGGAGCCAACGAAGAAGAAGAAGAAGCGGATCGCGTCTCCTTCCTTCCCGGAATTTAGATTCCGTTTCTTGGTGGTTAGTTTCCTTTCTTCTCACTTGATCTTCTAGTTGTGCCTTTGGAGAATCTAGTAGTTCTCGTCGGCACAAAACTCATGACTTTGCGAAGTCATCCCGAAGAGAACTCGGCGTGGACGTGAATAGAGGCGGAGCATCCAAGGGACGCTACGGTTGGATCTCGTCCCTTTCTTCAAGTTACGCGAGGTACAAAGTAAATTAGTTTACTTTTCCGCAAAAGTTTTAATTTATGATTACGTCCACACATCATAAGGTCGCATGCTAGATACGTGGTTAAAATAATTTGTGAAATTATTTCATGCTAATTCTTCCACTGCACGTAAAATTTTAAAATATTACGAACCCGTATCCTTGTCAACATGCACCCGGTCCCAACATATAAAGGGGCTGACCGAGAGCAAAAGACACACACACATAGAACGAGATTCTCTTCCACCTCCTTCCCAACCTCCTCTGATTGCATTCGGGTACATCCGCAGTTCACCACGAGCAACGTATGCTCCATTGTGTCCGTGGTCTGCTGTTGTATCCTGAGAGACAGACGTCCATCTGAGCCTCGAAGCATCGCCGGAGGAGGGCAAATCTGTTTCAAGGAAACTGTGCTACGCAGGCCTCAACAAATTCCTGGTCGGTCGGGAGACGCCCGATCACTACTTGGGAGATACTGGTCGGGAAACGTCCGACCACTACTCGGGAGATCCTGGTCGGGAGACGTCCGACTACTGCTCGGAAACTCGGGAGCTCGGGAGACACTGCTCAGGTTGGGAGACTTGGTTGGGAGCTCGACTCGGGAGCTCGGGAGACACTGCTCGGGTCGGGAGACTTGATTGGGAGCTCGGCTCAGGTGCTCAGGAGACACTGATCGGGTCGGGAGACTTGGTCAGGAGCTCGGGAGACTGCAGTTTACATATAAAGCAGCTCGGGTCACTCAACAGATAAGTTGAAATTAATTTTAGTATTTCAATTTATTGTAAATTCTCCGAATTTCCTCCATCAATCTTGAAACAAATTTGTTTCTGTTGAGATGGTCACGGAACGTGTTGAGGAGAAACAGACTCATCACCAGGCCCCCTCCTCCCCGGTCGGGAATGTCCAGATCAACCATGGGGAAAAACCAGAGAAGTTCACTAGGTTGAACATTAAGAGGTGGCAGCAGAAGATGCTCTTCTACCTGACCACGCTCAATCTGGCTCGGTTCTTGACCGAGGACCCTCCCAAGCAAGCTGAGGTTGCTGAGGTGGAGGCTTGGACTCATTCTGAGTACCTTTGCCGAAACTACATCCTCAAACTGCCTGGCCTACTTGCTGTATGCTGTGTACATCACGAAGAGAACGGCTAAGGAGCTGTGGGAATCCTTGGACAAGAAATACAAGTCGGAGGATGCAGGGGCTAAGAAATTCATCGTGGGTCAATTCTTGGACTACAAGATGGTTGACTTTAAGACGGTGATCAGCCAAGTCCAGGAGCTTCAGGTGATCTTACATGAGATCCACTCAGAAGGTATGGTTCTGAGTGAAACCTTCCAAGTAGCAGCCATCATTGAGAAGCAGCCCCCCCTGGCTAAAAGGATTTCAAGAACTACCTGAATCACAAGCGGAAGGAGATGAACGTGGAGGAACTCGTTGTTAGACTTCGCATCGAAGAAGACAACAAGGGTTCAGAGAGAAATATGTTCTCTCAGTCTACTGTGAAAGCCAACGTGATCGAGCACGGACAAATCTTGAAACGGAAGAATTCCAAATCTTCCAAGCTGGGGCCCAGAGGAGGCATCGCCAAGAAGTTCTCTAGGAAGTGCTACAACTGTGGCCGAGTTGGCGACAAATCTTCGAAATGCAAGAAATCGAAGAAGAAGCAGGAGGCCAACCTGAACGAGGGACCAGAAATGGAAGACCTTTGTGCCGTGGTCTCTGAATTGAACCTGTTGGGTTCAAACTCGCGGCAATGGTGGATCGATACTGGAGCCACCAGACATGTATGATGCAATAAGGAGCTGCTCCATAATTTTGAAGAAAATAGTGGAGAGAAGCTGTTCATGGGGAACTCGGCAACCTCGGACATCATGGGCTAAGGAAAAGTGGTGCTGAAGATGACCTCGGGCAAGGACCTCACTCTGACCAATGTGTTGTATGTTCCAGAGATTTGAAAGAATCTAGTGTCCGGATCATTATTAAGCAAGCATGACTTTCGCAATGTGTTCTAGTCAGACAGAGTTGTTCTGTAGAAAAAGGGAATGTTTGTGGGAAAGGGCTATGTATCTGATGGGCTGTTTAAGCTCAGTGTAATGACCATTAGGCCTAAGATAAATAAAATTGAGAGCTCTTCTACTTATATACTTGAGTCTTCGTATTTATGGCATGGTAGACTAGGACATGTGAATTACGATGTGATTCGTAGATTAATAAACATGCAAAGCATGTAAGTACCCCTGGTTGATTTTGATGTGATCAACCAATTTAAGTTAGGTCCTGGTATGTTTAATCCCTCTGCTAAGTGTGCAGGAGCTTAGGTACGGAGGAAGTCGAGTGTAAGACGTAGCGGACGAGAAGGATTGTGCGGGGAAGTGAGCCGACAGGCTTGGTACAATCCGAGGGACGCGGAAGCTGCGGAAGAGTACACCGGTGGATCGAGAAGGACGTACGGGACGCCCGAAGGACGGGAAACCGGGAGGAAGCACGCTCGAGGGGCGAAAGGCCGGAGTCGGGTTCGGGTGAGCCTAACTCCGGTTGGCCGGAAATCACCTAGAAGATGAACCAAAAGACTGGTCAGTTTGACCAAGTCAAACAAGGCACGTGAAACAAAAAGAATTTCATTTGTTGCTGCAAAGATTCGAACCAGCAACCTCGTCAACCTAAATCATCAACCTTACCAACTGAGATAAGAAAGAGATGTGATTGAAGTTGTTTCGAGCAGATGATAAAGTTATTTATCTGTTGCGAGCAGAAGATAAAGTTATCTCTTAAAGGATAACTTTATCCTTTAATCAGATCCAATGGATGCAGTTTAATCTCATCCAAGATCAACCATCCAGATTGCATCCATGGATCAATGGCCAAGAGAAAATTCCTCAACAATCAACAATCCAGATTTATTCTCTTAGGCTATAAATAGGCTTAGAGTTTCAATCATTTTATTCATTCAATTCTCTTGTAATTCTCTCTATAGTCTAGCGTGCTTTTATTGTAAGGCTTCTCCACCACAAGGAGATTTTAATTGAGCGTCCACTGCCTTGGAAGCAACGTTCTTAGTTGCGACCAAGTTTTTTTTAAGACGAGTGCCTTCCATTTCTTTATTTTATTATCCGTCTATTCACCCCCCTCTAGCCGGACCAACCCAATCCAACAAGTGGTATCAGAGCGAAGGTCGCCGCAGAAGGACTAACCGCCGACTGCAGCAATTTCAAGAAAATGGTTGGAGCCGTAATCTACCCGCCGAAGTTTGAGGGGGAGTTCGCGATGTGGAAGCGCCGAATGCAGGTATTTTTTAAAACTGATATTGAATTGCTAATAATTATGAAAAATGGTTTTTCAGTTCCTAAAGACAACAACAGCAAGGATAAAGAAATAAAGTCATGGACCAAGAAGGAGAAATCAGACTTTGAAGCAAACGGCAAAGCTGAATTTCATCTACTAGCCGTTCTTCCCGTGCAAGAAGTTAACCGCATCGAGAAATACAACTCGGCAAAAGAGCTCTGGGAGAAATTCCTAGAATTTCATGAAGAGAAGAATAAGAAATCAGACATCGCCGCACTGAACACAAGGAAGATCGAACTCGACGATGAGTCCTTGTCAGAAGAGTCGGAAGGTCAAGAATATGCGGGTCTTGCGCTAATGGCAAATCATCAAGAAGGGAGCACTGATGAAGGGGGAGAGACGTCAGAAGAAAGCGACGACGAAAGAGGAACCTCGCTTTTCGAAAGCGACCCGGTAAGTGAGGTTTGTTTTCTTCCTCATGATCAATTATATGCAGGAGTTAAAGCCTTGCTCAAATCTAATTATAGATTAGAAAAAGAAAATTTAAAATTAAAAAATGAATTAACACTTACATCCTCGTCTGAAATTTTGAAAAATGAAAATGATAATTTGAAAAACTTAGTACAAAAATTAGAACTTGATATTGCATATTTACGCCAAAAGAAAAATAGCTTTCCTGATAATTTAAATTGGTATTTTAAAAATCATAAGGACCAATTTAAAAAGGTGCCCAAAAGTTATATTACGCCTAAGTTTTTAATTAATCCTGTAGACAGGAACTTATTTTGGATTCCTAAATTTGTATTAAACTAATAATTTTTTTTGTTATTATATATGTGTGCATTTTGTTTCTCTAACAAAAATTATGTCATTATTTTTTTTATGCACAATTATGCTGTCTATCTACTGGAACGCCTTTCAAAATTTTTCAAATATTTTTTTTCCTCGAAATTTGAAATTAAGAGTTTAAGGGAAAAACTCATTATAATTTTTTTTCAAATTTTTCGAAGTATTTTTTCGAATTTTTTAAAATTTACTCTTCAAGAACTCTTATGTGTTGGTTTGTCATTTTTGGACTTGATCAACCAATTTAAAGCTCAAAATTTTTGTCTAAACTCATATCTTTATCTTCGACTTTGACAAAAATATTCAGATTTTTTTCATAAATGTTTATTTTTTATGAATCGTTTAATGAAATCTATTTTTTTCTGATTTTTTTATGAATTGTTTATTGAAATATGTTTTTTTTATTTTTAAAATTCGATAGAAAAATATTTTGACCAGATCCAATTTTTTTGGATCTCCTCATCAGCTGTGGATTTTATCAAAAAATTTAGATTTTATTTATGTCATTTTTTTTAAAAAAAATGGAATTAACTTTGAAAAAAATATGCCATTTTAAATTTGAAAAATCTGTGGTAACGCGATTTTTTTTCACTTAGAATATTTTTTATCGCACTCAAAAATTTTCTTCCCTAATTATATTTTTCCATTTTTTGATGTGATCAAAGGGGGAGGAATAGTATTAAGTTAAGGGGTAGAATTTTAATTTATTCTAAATTAAATTTTTTTAACTTAAACAGTTTACATTATTATGCATTTACATTATTATGCATGTTTTTTTTTATTTGTTTACCCTAACTTAACTCGGATTGATGCATATCAAAAAGGGGGAGATTGTAAGTACCCCTGGTTGATTTTGATGTGATCAACCAATTTAAGTTAGGTCCTGGTATGTTTAATCCCTCTGCTAAGTGTGCAGGAGCTTAGGTACGGAGGAAGTCGAGTGTAAGACGTAGCGGACGAGAAGGATTGTGCGGGGAAGTGAGCCGACGGGCTCGGTACAATCCGAGGGACGCGGAAGCTGCGGAAGAGTACACCGGTGGATCGAGAAGGACGTACGCGACGCCTGAAGGACGGGAAACCGGGAGAAAGCACGCTCGAGGGGCGAAAGGCCGGAGTCGGGTTCGGGTGAGCCTAACTCCGGTTGGCCGGAAATCACCTAGAAGATGAACCAAAAGACTGGTCAGTTTGACCAAGTCAAACAAGGCACGTGAAACAAAAAGAATTTTATTTGTTGCTGCAAAGATTCGAACCAGCAACCTCGTCAACCTAAATCATCAACCTTACCAACTGAGATAAGAAAGAGATGTGATTGAAGTTGTTGCGAGCAGATGATAAAGTTATTTATCTGTTGCGAGCAGAAGATAAAGTTATCTTTTAAAGGATAACTTTATCCTTTAATCAGATAGTTTAATCTCATCCAAGATCAACCATCCAGATTACATCCATGGATCAATGGCCAAGAGAAAATTCCTCAACAATCAACAATCCAGATTTATTCTCTTAGGCTATAAATAGGCTTAGAGTTTCAATCATTTTATTCATTCAATTCTCTTGTAATTCTCTCTATAGTCTAGCGTGCTTTTATTGTAAGGCTTCTCCGCCACAAGGAGATTTTAATTGAGCGTCCACTGCCTTGGAAGCAACGTTCTTAGTTGCGACCAAGTTTTTTTTTAAGACGAGTACCTTCCATTTCTTTATTTTATTATCCGTCTATTCACCCCCCTCTAGCCGGACCAACCCGATCCAACAAAGCATACCGACATTCCACCTTGACCCAAAACACAAGTGTGAGACTTGTGTTGAAGCGAAGTTGACAAGGTCATCCTTTCAGCATGTTGAGAGAAGCAACGAACCACTCGGCCTGATTCACACCGACGTATGTGACCTTAAAGGTACACCGACACGTGGTGGGAATCGGTACTTCATTACTTTTGTTTATGATAACACAAAGTACTGCTATGTGTATCTTCTCAAAAGTAAGGATGAAGCTGTAGAGAAATTTGTTCTCTATAAGAATGAGGTTGAAAACAAACTTAATAAGAAGATTAAGGTGGTTCGAAGTGACCAAGGTGGTGAATATGTATCACCATTCGCTGAGTTATGTGCTGAACATGGGATTAGACATGAAACAACAACTTCTTATACCCCTCAGTAGAATGGGATTGCTGAACGAAAAAATCGAACTCTTAAGGAGATGATGAATGCTCTTCTATTGAGCTCTGGACTGCCAGACTCCATGTGGGGGGAAGCTGTGTTAACGGCTAACTACCTTTTGAATAAGGTCCCTCGGAAGAAAATAGATAAGAGCCCATATGAGTAATAGAATGGAAGAGGACCATTCTACAAATACTTGTGAGTGTAGGGGTGTCTTACCAAAGTTCTGGTGCCTGATCCGAAAAGGGTTAAGATATGACCAAAAACTGTTGATTGCATATTTATTGGTTATGCACATAATAGCAGTGCATATCGGTTTTGTGTTTATGAGTCACAATTACCAGATATACACAAGAACTCGATAATAGAATCGAGAAATGCCTCATTCTTCGAGCATGTGTTTCTATATAAGACCCGAGAGAATGCTAGCTCCTCAAACCGGGTGGAGGAAATACTAAAGGAAGTAGAAGAGGATGATGAACCAGTTGAGGCTGCGCCTCGGCGGAGTAAGAGAGCTCGGGTGGAATAATCTTATGGATCAGATTTTACCACTTTCATACTGGAAGGTGAGCCTCAAAGCTACTTAGAAGCTATGAACTCTTCTAAGGGACCTCACTGGAAAGAGGCAATTGCATCTGAGATAGAATCTATCATGCAAAATCACACTTGGAAACTTGTGGACCTTCCTCCGAGAAGTAAATCATTAGGTTGCAAGTGGATCTTCAAGAAGAAGATAAAATCAGATGGCACAATTGACAAGTATAAGGCTAGGTTGGTAATTAAAGGTTACCGACAACGAGAAGTCCTTGTTTACTTTGATACGTATTCTCCGGTGTCGAGAATAACGTCCATTAGAGTATTGTTGGCTATTGCTGCTCTATGGAACCTGGAAGTACATCAGATGGATATAAAGACGACCTTTCTAAACGGAGATTTAGAAGAAGAAATTTACATGGAGTAATCTGAGGGGTTTTCTGTGCCAAGATAGAATAACCAGGTTTGCAAATTGGTGAAGTCTTTATACGGCTTGAAACAAGCTCCAAAGCAATGGCATGAGAAATTTGATAATGCCATGCGAGAAGGTGGATTCAAAATCAATGAATGTGATAAATGTGTCTACACGAAAGCTACAGAAGATGACTTTGTCATCTTGTGCTTATATGTAGATGACATACTTATCATTGGGAGTAATGATAAGATAATCAAATCCACGAAAGACATATTGAACTCAAGATTTGACATGAAAAACATAGGCATAGCTGATGTGATTCTAGGAATTAAAATTCTTAGAACAACTGAAGGACTTGTTCTTAGTCAGTCTCACTACGTGGACAAGATTCTTGAGAAGTTCACCAATGGTGATACTACGATGGCACGAACACCGATAGATACTAGCCAACATCTATCGAAAAATCGAGGAGAAAGTATCTCCCAGGTAGAGTACCTCGGGTGATTGGAAGTCTGATGTACTTGATGAATTGTACAGGATCAGACTTAGCCTACGTAGTAAGCAAACTGAGTAGATACACGAGTAATCCCGGTGTTGAGTATTGGAAAGGGATCACAAGAGTACTAAGGTACTTGAGATATACTCGTGAAAATGGACTGCACTATATGAGATATCCTGCTGTTATTGAAGGATACAGCGATGCGAGTTAGATATCTGACATAAAAGACTCAAAGTCTACGAGTGGTTATGTGTTCACTCTGGGAAGTGCAGCCATTTCATGGAAATCTTCTAAGCAAACTGTAATACCCAGATCCACGATGGAGTTTGAGTTTGTAGCTCTTGACAAATGTGGTGAAGAGGCTGAATGACTACGACAATTCTTAGAAGATGTACCGAGATGGCCGAAACTCGTGCCGGCAATCTACATACATTGTGATAGTTAATCTACAATTGGTCGGGCACAAAGCCATCTATATAATGGTAAGTCTAGACATATACGTCGGAGATACAATACCATTAGACAACTACTCTCAACTAGAGTTATCACTGTTGACTATGTGAAGTTAAAGGATAACTTAGCGGATTCGCTAACCAAAGGGTTAAATCGAGAGTTATTTACAAGCTCATCAAGAAGGATGAGTTTGATGCCGATAGAAAATGTTGGTGCAAAGGAAACCCAACCTATGTAGACTGGAGATCCCAAGAACTAGGTTCAAAGGGACAACCTAACTGCACTAATAAAGGTGTTCACTGTAAGGGAACGACCCTTTGAAACAGTGAAGGATGGAGGTTAAGCATATGGCTTTTAATGATTCAATAGAGTTATGTGGAAAACTCTTAGGAGATCACCTATGTGAGAAAGAAGTGGGGTCGGTTCGAAGAGAATTGGAGGCACAATTATTAGGACTTCTCGTAGAATCAGGCGTGTTCATAGCCAAGAACGAACACACTCATGAGAACTGAGGTGTATCAGGGAGAGTCCTGGGTGAGATGTGTCAATGCTTACATAAACGGCAGCACAGTTCAAGGACATCATGTCTACTGTCAGCCAGGAAGCAAACAGATCTTCACAAGGGAAGGTTCAAAGGGTGAAACCTACTTGTCCTATACACGACTCAACTGCTGAATGTTATCACCATGTTTCCATTAATGTGAGGGATTGTTGGATATCATGTGAATGGAAAGGGAGGTGGTGGGACTTTCTAGTGAGTAGAAAGTGAGGTGGAGAATAAAGAGACTCCCTTGTGAGTGGGACTTTAATCCCACATTGGGAGTTTTAAGGCAAAATGGTTGGTTTATATTGTTTCACAAGCATGTTAGTTGTGAACAAATACTAGGGGAGAGGCTCTCTCTCACGCGTGGGTGCGCAGGGGGGGGTGCAAATCCAGAGCCCGAATTTGTACTGAACCAAGTGAACTCGTGTGTGTGCACGACCTGCGCGCGTCGAATGTCCGACCGGTCGGGGCAAAATTTGTCCAAGCAGATGAACCAACATTTTGCCAAATTGTTTGCTCGGATGTAACTGATGGATTAATTTTTATTAATGCGAGATCAGTAACCCCCAGACGTTTAGATCTGGCCGGTTAATTAGCAGTAAATGACGATTAATTCATCATTGAATACTGCGGGGGTCTGAGCCTATATAAAGGGGCTGACCGAGAGCATAAGACACACACACATAGAACGAGATTCTCTTCCATCTCCTTCCAGACCTCCTCTGATTGCATTCGGGTACATCCTCAATTTGCCAGGAGCAACGTGTGCTCCATTGTGCCCGTGGTCTGTTGTTGTATCTTGAGAGACAGACGTCCATCTGAGCCTCGAAGCACCGCCGGAGGAGGGCAAATCTGTTTAAAGGAAACTGCACTGCGCAGGCCTTAGCAAATTCTTGGTTGGTCAGGAGACGCCCGATCACTACTTGGGAGATCCTGGTCGGGAAACGTCCGACCACTACTCGGGAGATCCTGGTCGGGAGACGTCCGACTACTGCACGGAAACTCGGGAGCTCGAGAGACACTGCTCGGGTTGGGAGACTTGGTTGGGAGCTCAGCTCGGGAGCTCGGGAGACACTGCTCAAGTCGGGAGACTTGGTTGGGAGCTTGGCTCGGGAGCTCGGGAGACACTGATCAGGTCGGGAGACTTGGTCGGGAGCTCGGGAGACTGCAGTTTGTGTATAAAGCAGCTCGGGCCACTCAACAGATAAGTTGGAATTAATTTTAGTAATTTCAATTTATTATAAATTCTCCGAATTTCCTCCAACAACGATGAGGTGAATGGGATGGCGACATGGGGAAAAGAAAAGTCCATGATCCATCACCTCCTCCCTGTGCCCGATCCTATTCCAACTAAATCACAAAAGTAAATTCAATAGATAAAGATCAGATTTAATAGATAAGACCAACTGAAAAAGTGGAGATGTGCTTCTCCACTTTCTTTGCACACCCACCACAATGCATTGATATAGTCTACAAAATTTACAATAATAAAAAAAGAAAGAAAACCAACACAATCGAATATGTTGTTATTACCTTGGGATCCAAATGTAAAGCTAGTGTCTTCTCCTCATTGATAACATCTTCGATCCTTAAAACTTGTTCAACATGGCTCTTAATCAGAGCCTTTTTTAACTTAGTTGTAGAATGATGACCCAGGGATGTGGGTCATAGAACGTCGGGCAGAGGCGGTGGTAATGCCTGATCCCCCAGGAGTGGTAGTGCAGTGCTCGAGGATTTTGAGTTGCGCATTGCAAATGAGGATGGGGTTGCCAGATTAGACAACCTCAAGCCAGTCAAGGTGGCCACGGGGCTTGGGGATGTCAGGGAAGAAGTCACAACATAAGATTCCTCATCGAGGATGGCAGTGCCACGCTTCCAAGGGTTGATAGTAGTGGAGGTGGAGGAGGGCGTAACTCTATCTGGTGGGGAGTCGAGATCTGACAAGGGGAATGGGTAGAGAAGCATGGCTGCTCTGCGATTAGAATTTCAAAGAGAAAGGGAATGTGGTGTGGATAGATTAGGGCAAGCGCATGTGCCGGTGATCTCATAGAGGGGAGAAAAAGGAATAAGACTTTTAATTTTTTCCCCCTAAATTCTAGCGCAAGTTTTTAGATGGGGAAAAAAAATACAACACTGTGAAATTTATTTACAACAGTTTAAAACCGTTATCTTATTATCAAAATGACAACGGTTTTATGCACTGTTATTCCAATCATTATGAAAATTTTCTCATTAACAACGGCTCATATAATCATTATCCCACCCATTGTTAAGATATAAAAAAACTCTTTGAAAAATAATAGTTTGGAAAACCATTGTGAAATGCGTTGTTATTTTTTTAAAAATCATTGTATTAACGATAATGGATAATGTAAAACTATTGTATTTGGTGCTATGTGTTTGTTAATAGACAATAATTTTGTCAAAATTCATTTTCTTTTACAAAATTAACAACGGTTTAGCCCAAAAATCGTTATAATCGTGGCGTTGTTAAAACCCATTTTTCTTATAGTGAAAAGGCCTATATAGAAAAGATACTCATTCGTTATGACATGTAGAATTGTATTCTTGACGACACTTCTATGTCAAAGGACGATAAACTTAGCTTACATCAATGTCCAAGCCATAAACTTGAGGTTGTGAAAATGCAGCAATTCGCTTATGCATCGGCAGTAGGGAGTTTAATGTATGCTCAGGTATGTATGAGTCTAGATTTTATGTATATTGTAAGGATGTTAGGCAGATATTTGAGTAACCCTACACTAGAGCATTAGAAAGTTATAAAGAGGGTAATGTAGTATTTGCAAAAAAAAATAAAGGATTACATGCTCACATATCGAAGATCAGATTTTGGAGATGATTGGATATTCATACTCTGATTTTCCTGGATGCTTAGGTAGCAGAAGGTCCACCTCAGTTATGTCTTTATGTTGGTGGGAGAGACTATATCATAGAAAAGCATCAAACAAATGCTAATTGTTACTTCTACTATGGAGACAGAGTTTATAGCTAACTATGAAGATTCCAACCACGGGATATGGATGGAGAACTTTATCACAAGGTTATAGATCATTAGGGGTTATTAACACGTCCTTGAGGATCAATTATGATAATAAAGTTACAAAATTGTATCCTAAGAATAACCGTAGTTTATCGAAGTTTAAACACATAGATATAAAGTTTCTAGTAGTTAAAAAAAGAGATCAGAGTGGTCAAATTATGATAGAGTGTAAGGACAGATTACATATTAGTGGATACATTCACCAAGGGCTTGTCATCCAAGGTGATTCATAATCATGTGTTAAATATGGGGGCCTTCATTTTGACGAAGTACTTATGTGGTAGGAATCTATATTTTAATGTAATGCTAGGGGTTTTTCATTTTGACGAAGTACCTATTTGGTAGGAATCTATATTTTGATGTAATGCTCTATGTCAATAAACACATATTTTTGACTTATTATATGTACTAAAGTTTTTTTTTTACATGTGTAGGAGATTTTTTACTCTTTGATATATGAACATGATGATTACTGTTGTGGTTTTACATACAGTTATATAAATATGATGTACGACTTCATTTTAAGTCATAAAGTAGAGTGATTTACTACTATAAGTTTGTATAAGGTATTGATAAATATGATTTAGACCCGAATTGGGTCATGAGGAGGACTTATTGAGAATGAACACATACATATCTCATTTTATGTCATTCTTATACTACACATCCATGTTTGATCTATATCGTTAATGATATTAATCCCGACCTTGCTTACGAGTAGCTCGGCCTGCGCAGCTAGCCAGCCTGGCACCATGAAGGCCCAGCAGAAGGGCCGACGAAGACCTCACTGTTGGTGCTTGGATGGCTAGAGAGGGGGGGTGAATGTAGCCAGACACAAAATTCTTTGATCTTTTAAAACTTCTGCACTTAAATGTTAGCAGCGGAAGCAAAGCCAACAGAAAAACAACAGAGATGCAGAAAACAAAGAACACCAAACCCTAACACGATGATATACAAGGTTCGGGGATAACTTGCCGCTACTCCTTGGCGTGCCCGTAAGGTGGGCGATCCCTTGATCGTCGGCAGATCAAGCCCCGAAAAATTCGGATATCAAATCCTCCTTCTCAGTGGAGAAACCTCTCCACACAATGTCTCAATAGAGTATATGGAATGAAAGCACAGAAACACAAAAAAAGATCTTACAGATCGCTAACAAAGCACAAGGATGAAAATAGGAGAACAGATCACCGAGCACAGCACAGCGCCACCAACACAAGAGCTCCCAGCTGTTTGTTTGCTTGCTGATCCACTCGCTACTTCTTCCTCCACAAACTTAAGGTTACTGCTTTGCAAGAGATCACTTCAAAGTGTTGAAGGAATGCTCAAGAGTTGTCGCAACAAGGTGAAGGATGAATCTGTGTTATTGCAATAGAGAACTCTCTCCCTTCTCTTCATCGCCAGCCAACACTCAGCCTGCTGTCAACAGACGCTCCTCTGCAGCTCCCAGCTGCTCATCTGAGGCAGCTCAGCTATCCCTGACCTCTTCTGGACTCCCTCCAGTCGAGCCTCAGGTCAGCTTCCCATCTGTTCGACAGAAGACGTTGTATCCTGCGGAAGCAAAACAGCCAAATCTGCTGTAGCGAAAGCCTCCGTTTGACCCTCCTTCAATGTTTGAAATCATCCCTGTCACCTGCACACTTAATCAGGGGCTTAGCAAATGAAATCAAACTTGCATCAGTAATAGCAGAGAAAATCAGAGTGAAATCAGTAGTGTATCAGTGGAAATCAGAACGTGATCAGAGCTCTGACAGCGCATTTTGAATTAAAGTTCAGCTTCTGATCGGTCCCCAGACCGATCAGAGCGAACCCTGATCGGTCACCAGACCTATCAGGATAGGCTCAGTCCGATCAGGCTCCAGCCTAATCGGTCCCCAGTGAGAAACCTGAAATCGCGCCTTTCTAGTGATCGGTCACCAGACCGATCCGGCACTAGCTGGGTTTCCTCCAGCTTCTTTCTGCCACACCCCTGATCGGTCACCGGACCGATCAGAGTGGATCCTGATCGGTCTGGTGACCGATCAGGCCACTCTCCGACCGATCAGGATCCAGCCTGATTGGTTATAGTGAGAAGCTCACGACAATTGATCGTTCACTAGAACGATCTGAAGGTATCCCTGATCGGTCACCAAACCGATCAGGAGTCGAAGAGAAAAACTTCTGTTCTCTCCCTGATCGGTCACCAGACCGTTCAGACATCACTGGATCGGTCACCAGACTGATCCACGAAGGAAGTTCGTGCCAACTTCCCTGATCGGTCACCAGACCGATCCAGCCAAGGCTGATTCCACTCTAAGTCAAGAGAACGGGCTCCCAGCCTTCTCTGACTCGTGCTCAGTCCCCCGGACCAAGACTCCGTGCCCAGTTTCACTCACCGGGACTTCATTCAACCTAGCTTCCCAAGCTAGGACCTGGCTTCACTCACGAGGATTTCAGTCAACCTAGCTTCCCAAGCTAGGACCTGGCTTCCCAAGCCAGGGTTTCATCCAACCTAGCTTCTCAAGCTAGGACCTAGCTTCCCAAGCCAGGGTTTCATCCAACCTAGCTTCCCAAGCTAGGACCTGCCAGGATTTCATCCAACCTAGCTTCCCAAGCTAGGACCTGCTTCCCAAGCCAGGATTTCATCAACCTAGCTTACCAAGCTAGGACCTGGCTTTGTAAGCCAGGATTTCATCCAACCTAGCTTCTCAAGCTAGGGCCTGGCTTCCCCAGCTAGGACCTGGCTTCCCAAGCCAGGATTTCATTCAACCAAGCTTCCTAAGCTAGGACCTGGCTTCCCAAGCCAGGGTTTCATCCACTTCGTGCCCAGTCCTCGACCAGGACTTAATCCCAATCATCTCATTAACCTAAACTAAAATCGGTGTCAATACCAAAATAACAATCAGGGTCAGACTGCATCAAAACTCACTCAGGGAGTTCTTGGGCCAAGAAACCCCTGATGCGCTAGCCGACCGACCCTGGGCAAGGTCGGTTGGGTGGTCCCGAGCATCTCCTAGATCGGTCACCTAAACCCGTACCCCGATCCAGTCTAGGACAGACAATCCAGTGGGGCGCGTGGCAACCCACGCTCCCTCAGCATCCCATAAATCGACAACCCACAGAACCTAGATAGAGCCAGACAGACATAGCCCAACAGACCCCCGACTCAGGCGTACCCCGCGCCTCAACTCTCCCAGTCGGATGCGTGGCGGCCCACACTCCCTGGTCATTACCCGACCCGGTCCTCGACACTCGAACCCGCCAGTCAGTGCTCGGGCTATGGACTAGATCGTCCCTACGCTGCCCTATATCATTACATCCAGGGTACGATCTTAATGTCGGGATACTATGGGCCCAAGCTCTCCTTTCCACTGCATTTCCATTTGCTCTACTATATTTCCTGCGGATACTGACTTGACCGTCGGAGTACCTTGTCGGGGAAACTCCCTGGCGGGTTTGCTAACGGTTATTGTCTTGAAGGCCTGAATTCGTTCGGGACCAGCTCGATGCCACCTCAGCCACTCGGGCGACCATCCGGCCCTTGGGACTTCCACCTCGCTTCACGATAGGATCAAATTTGGCGCTAGAGGAAGGGTCACTTAGCCTGATCGGAAGTGTGCGATGGAAGCACCCAACCAGGTCATGATGACCGTTACTCCTGAGGAGTACGAGCTCCTCACAGCTACCCGAGCTCAGGGAACTCCCCTGAGGCTGTCACGTGCTGATGGCCCGGCGACTCGACCCCAAGAGCCCGTGGCGCCTAATCCCTCAGGGGGTCGGGGAAAGGTCGCTCCTCCAGAAAGAGACTCGACCCCCTCCCTCCCACCTGCGCACCCCTGCCGGCCGACACGGCGGAGCCCGCGCCGGTCGAAGCATCCGCGTCCAGCCGAATGCGCTGGCCGCACCCCGATAAGGGAAAAGTCCTAGTCGGCGCGCCGCCGGTCGATCGGGCGTACAACCCTTTTGCTTCGTGGATCTTGGAGGATCTGGTTCCCAGGCATCTCAGATTCTTCACCATGCCTGAGTACGCTGGCGCCACCGACCTCGAAGAGCACCTCATGAAGTTTGAGAGTGTCGCCCTGCTGCACCAGTACCCGGAGGGTGTAAAGTGTCGGGCGTTCCTGACAACACTCTCTGGACCCGCCCAACGGTGGTTCAGCCAGATACCCAACGGGTGGATCTCCAGTTTCGAGGAGCTTAAGAGGACAGTCCTCCAGCACTTCGCTAGTAGCCGAAGGCATCACAGGACAAGCATCAACCTGTTTGCCCTCAAGCAAGGCCCGAAGGAGTCACTTCGAGCATACATTAAGAGATTTAATGGGGTGGCCCTGGACGTTCCGACTGCCGGCCCCGAGGTATTGATTAGCACTTTCTCCCAAGGACTGCAGAGGAAGATTTCTTTCGCTCGCTCATCCGGAAGCCCCCCAAAGACTTTGACGGCCTATTAGGGAAGGCAGTCAAATACATCAATGTGAAAGAAGCACAAGCCACTCGGAAGAAGGAGCCGGCCAACGTTCCACTCCCGACACCCGTGCAGTCTAATCGACCGCCGGGCGGGCCCATTCACAGCTTGCGGGGGTCCACTGACCGATCTAGGGCAGAGCATTGGCAAGTGCAGCAAGTGGCTCAGGGGCGTCTGCCGACCCGCTGGAGGCCCTACTGCGCATTCCATCACAGCCACACCCATGACACTGAAGAGTGTCGTCAGTTTGGACAGGGTCAAGATCCCCAGACTGCCACCCAAGGATGAAGAAGGCATGCCTCCCCCGGGCCTGGCCCAGGTCGAGTAGGACGAAACCTCCCCTTAGCCGAAGAAGGACGCGAACGCGAGCCTCCGCTCGTTCGTGACTTGTTCCCGTCGGAAGAACAAGCAGAGATAGAGGAGCAGTAGGCCAATCGGCAAAACGCCATTCGGGGAGGAGTACACATGATTGCCGGCGGGCTAGCCCGAGGAGGCTCTTGCCAGGCAGGCTGTTAAAAAAGTTGCACTCTGTAATCTCACGAGAATAGTGGATGATCCGCCTTCTCGGATAAATGGCAAAGTGTCCCAAACTCTCGCTCTCGCGAGTTATAAGTGGGCATGCTCCCACGACCCTCGGCTTGGCTCTCAGCCGGATGCGTGGCGGCCCACGCTCCCTGGGATGTCCCCAACCGAGAAGCCAGACTCTTGATCTCGCGAGTTATAAGTGGGCATGCTCCCACGACCCTCGGTTTTGCTCTCAGCCGGACGCGTGGCGACCCACGCTCCCTGAGATGTCCTCGACCGAGAAGCCAGACTCTCGCTCTCGCGAGTTATAAGTGGGCATGCTCCCACAACCCTCGACTCGGCTCTCAGCCGGACGCATGGCGGCCCACGCTCCCTGGGATATTCCCGACCAAGAAGTCAGACTCTCGCCCTCGCGGGTTATAAGTGGGCATGCTCCCACGACCCTCGGCTCGGCTCTCAGCCGGACGCGTGGCAACCCACGCTCCCTGAGATGTCCCCGACCGAGAAGCCAGACTCTCACTCTCGCGAGTTATACGTAGGCATGCTCCCACGACCCTCGGCTCGCCTCCTAGTCGGATGCATGGCAGCCCATGCTCCCTGGGTACTACCCGACTGAGCATCTAATCTCTCGTTCTCATACGAGCTATGAACAGGAGAGCCCTCGTGGCCTCCTGAGCCTGATTTCCGAACTGGGTGCGTGACCGACCACGATCGAAGTAACTCGATCACGAGGCTCTCAACTAATCAAGTTGACAACTGAAAGCGCTCGGTTCAAAAGTCTGTCCGTCAGATTCTTTTAGCAGTTGAAACTCCTGTGCTCAAGAGTTTGAGCTGGCTCAGCCGACGGTGCTCTTACCTGAGTAATTAACGCTTAGAAGCCCCCGAGCTCGAGTGTGACACTCGCGAGGCCGAGCTGATCGATCGAGTCACTCGCGCCAAACACCCGTACAAAAACATGGAAAAAGAAAAGACTTGCATTCATAATAGTCCTACTACAATAAATGGGGCTCAGGCTCCACCAAAAAGAAAAATGCAAGGGAGCGCCTCCCGCAACGACTGCTTAAGGCCTACGGGCATGTCGCTGAGACGTGGCATGAGCCCGGGCCGTCTCTAGATCCTTCTGAGTCGTCTCTAGTTCCAACTCCAAAACAGCACCCTGCCTCCTGAGTCGTGCGAAGTCTCTCAAGCAAGCGGTCATCTCCTCCTCCTTGACCATCAGTTTGGCGCGCAGCGCAGCGGCCGACTGACACGTCTCCAAGAGTTCTGCCTTGACCTTGGCCAGCTCAGCCTGAGCTTGGTGCTCAAGGTCCCAGGCCTGGCACTCTGTGTACTCCAGGTGGGCGATCTAGCACCGCGCCTAGATGACTGCCGCGTTAGCCGTGTCCCGTTCCGCCAGGTACTCTTCAAGGCACGCTTTCGCGCGGGCGGCATGATCTTGTAGGGCCAAGTTCTCAGCCCGCAGACTGTCCAGGCCTCATCGCTGGATTGCAGCTGCGCATGACGGAGCTGGGATTCCAGCCTCTCCTCTCGGGACTCAGCCTCATTCAGGGCTTGAGCTTGAGTTATAAAACAAACGGCCATGTCATAGGTCAAGCTGAAGAGCTATAGAAAGAAATAAGTTGTAAGCCGGATGAAAAAGGGGGGAAAGAAGAAGTGCGAGTCAGTAGCCAGACATACCTGACCGACCCCCGCTGCAACGACATTAGCTCTGGTAATCGGGTCTTGATAGTCAGACTCCCGGAGGTCGTGGCACAAATGGTCGCTTAACGGACCATACACGTGGACTACTCGAGCTGACTCATGCGGCTCGGTCACAGGAGTCTCGTAAGATGTACTAGCGTCAGCCCGAGACGGCAGGACCAAATACATAGGACGGGGGCCTGTCGCTCCCTCAGAAGAGAAGGGGGAACCCTATCGACCTGTACGCCCAAAGAACCAGCCTGGGTCGAAGGGGGCACCGGAAGAGTGGCCCCCTGAACAGAGGATGCTGGAGTAATGGGCGCAGACACAGGCGGAAGAGGAGTCGCCAGCGAAGAGGTTACCGTAGGGGGCTCAACTCGGGTCCTCTTCCCGGACGGAGGAGTGGTGGTGGTCCCAAACGGGGGTGAACGGTCGACCAGTCGATCCCTATGGCGCTTGGTCTCCAGCGGACAGGTGTCCTCATCTAGGACCTCATGATCGGAATCCGGCGCCTTCTCCTTACTCGAAGAAGGTACAACGGTGGAAGTTGCCGCCAGAGAAGCAGACCCCAGGATAGCTGCAGATTCGTCAGCTTGAGCAGCAATTTCGGCGTTGTCCAGAAGGAATCCTACCTTCAAGGCCGCCGCCAACATCTTGTCTCAAAGAAGACACGGGGTCACCGGAGAAGTTGACCGAAAAATGGAGGGCGCCGGAGATCTCAACAGCGGCAGGAAAGGGGCACCGGAAGAGAGAAGGCGATAAGGATAGCCGCAACCGACACCTATATATAGGGGGGCAGCGGCCAACCCTAGCAGTTCGAAGAGAGTCTCGAGGTAAGGCAGGATCGAATCAGGACCCTCCGATTAGAACCGCATGGAATCCCGAGGCTCAAAGGGACGCACACATTCCTGGCGGCAAACATTTCACCGCCCGAGGCATCGATAGTCGGCGACTGAGGCTTCGGTGCCCCGAGATACCGCTTATCGGGGCCCACGTGTCCCCGCCAATTAATGCAGTCATCATGAGGAAGGATACGAAGTGGCTCGTATCACGGGTAGGACGGACAAGATAGTTGAAAAGATAGTTGACCCGCTGACCAGGCGGCCGAGCTGGAAAGGGTTGGCTCAATCCCGACCCCTGGTAAATCTCAGATGGGCATACTCCCGTAGACCCCTCGCCTCGACTCCCAGTCGGACGCATGGCGACCCACGCTCCTTGGGCCTGATCGATCGAGCATTCCAAACTCTCACGCACGCGAGTTATAAGTGGGCATGCTCCCACGAAAAACTCGACTCGGCTTGCAGTCGGACGCGTAGCGACCCACGCTCCCTGGGCCTGATCGACCAAGCGTCCCAGACTCTCGCTCACGCGAGTTATAAGTGGGCATGATCCCACGAACACCTCGGCTCGGCTCCCAGTCGGACGCGTGGCGACCCACACTCCCTGGGCCTGATCGACCGAGAGTCCCAGACTCTCGCTCACGCGAGTTATAAGTGGGCATGCTCCCACGAACACCTGCGCTTCAACTCTCCCAGTCGGATGCGTGGCAACCCACGCTCCCTGGGCTTGATCGACCGAGCGTCCCAGACTCTCGCTCACGCGAGTTATAAGTGGGCATGCTCCCATGAACACCTCGGCTCGACTCCCAGTCGAACGCGTGGCGACCCACGCTCCCTGGGCCTGATCGACCGAGCGTCCCATACACTCGCCCACGCGAGTTATCAATGGGCATGCTCCCACGAACCCACCGGATTGGCTTCTAGTCGAACGTTGGCGACCCGCGCTCTTGAGTGCAGACTGATCGAGCAACCCGACCCTCACCTTAACGCGGACATCAAGGGGCAAGGCCCCGAGTGGCCAACACTTGGAGATTCTCACACGCTAGTGTCTCACTTAGCTACTAGCAAGGCCTGGTCGCCCACTCACTCGAGTCGACCTTGCTAACAACCACCCAAGCCATCAGCATTCGAAAGCAAAAGACAAGCATGCTCTAGAAAGCTCAAAGCAGAGGAAAGATTATATTAGAAAGGAAGTTTGGTACAAAATTTGAGGCAAACTGCCCCTACCAGAAAGTAGAAAAAAGACACTGGGCCGACCCTCATTTAAAGGGTCAGTAGACCTCCTCCGGTAGGTCCGCAGACATGCCCGACATCTTGACTAAGGAAGCAGGCAGGTCGGGGGTAATGTGCCCACCTTGCTTGAGCTACACAAGGATGTTGGATTGCTGGTGCCTCAGCACGGCTCGGAGACGCTCGGACACTTGCTAAGTGAACTCCGCCGAGTTAACATATTATACCCGTCGAGCGTCCCACCGCGTCGTTTCCTCCAACTTATACGCTCGCAGCTCCTCTAGCTCTACCTGAGTGGCCTCCCAGGTCGCCTGTTGCTCGCACAGCCGAGTCAGCTCCTCGGCCTAGGCGCTCAGTTGACTCGTCAGCGAGCCAACTGTTGGTGCAGGCAACACCTAAGTCAAAACTGGGTTTTGATAATGGCAAAGGGTTCAGAAGTTAAGATGTTATTGTGTTCTAATTTTGTTCACTGAGTGTGCAGGAAGAAGTCCTAGGTACACTAGGAAAGAAGTCCTAGCAAAGGGTTGGGCAAAGAAGTCCTGATCAAGGACTGGGCAAGAAGACCTGACCGGAAGTCGGGCAAAGAAGTCCTGGTCGAGGACTGGGCACGATGTCCTGGCAAGGGATTGGGCACTGAAGACCTGACCTGAAGTTGGGCACGAAGACCTGGTCAGGTGGATCGGGCAAAAGTCCAACCGGAGGAGCTGTTGGCAAAAGGTAAACTCTCCTGAGAGGAGTAGGTGAGGACGCGTTCCCCGTCGAGGGAACAGTAGGCGTCAGTTCGACCTAGGGTTCCATTTGGGAGACCCGAAGTCAGAACCAAGACAGCTACGACTGTAATTATTACTTACTATGTTTTTGGGACTAACCTTAGTTGCAGGGTCGAAGGACTGATCGTCTGCAAGTGAAGGTTCTTCACTAAGCCTAGGCGCCCGAATGGAGTCAGGCGCCCAAATGGGCTCAGGCGCCCGTAAGGATACGGGCGCCCAAAAGTGAAGGCAAAACCTAAAACATAGCTGTGAAGCCACTGAACCAAGGCGGATCAGGCGCCCGTGAGGTCACGGGCGCCCCCATCAGCTCAGGCGCCCAAGTGGGGAGGATAAGCGCTGACCGAGCCCGCGGATAAGGATTCATAGATCGGAGGGCACGTGTCAGGCGCCCCCAACCTATCAGCCGCCCGATAGAGCACTATAAAAAGGACTCGACGCCAATGCTTCAACAACACAGTTTTCTAACGCTCCAAAGCTTTTCGTTCAAGCGTTACGCCCCGGCAAACTCCGACTTCGAGATTCCAGCGCCGACGACGTCCCTCTGCTCTAAAATACGATCCACATCGGGCGTCGGTAACAAAAAGTGTAACTAGTTTCATTTCCTGCAATATTTCTGTACTCAACTTGTAAACCTGTTTTGCGCGATTATAGTATTGCCCAAAGTAAACGGTCAAGGACTGTGGGCCTTGGAGTAGGAGCCGACCGTGACTCCGAACCAAGTAAAAATCCTTATGTTCTTGCCTGCATTCAATTATTTCCGCTGCGTATTTGCTCTTTAATTTATCTGAAAAGTTTTAACGATATTCCCCTCCCCCCCTCTATCGTTTTCTTCGATCCAACAAGTGGTATCAGAGCGGGTGGCTCAAATTTGGTGCAACCACCAATTTGAGAGTTTTCGGATCTTACGAAATTTTTTTTATTTTCTTTCAAATTTTTCTCGTTAATCGAGGTTGGTGCAACACCACTCGATCGTTTTTTTAATTATCTTGTTCCCGCACTACTAATCCAAGACCAAGTCTTGGGATAGAATTTTTTTATTTTCAGAAATCTTAAATGACCATGCAAGAGGGTTTCAGCATAGCCAGACCACCACTTTTCAGTGGAGAAGACTTCTCCTACTAGAAGAGTCGGATGGAAGTCCACCTGAAAACTCAGGTAGATATGTGGATCATAATCCAATCTGGTCTGGAAATCCCCAAGAATGCTGAAGGAGTGGCACAGCATTACACAGAATGGGACGCCTCGCTAAAGAAGAAGATCGAGGCTGATGCAAAAGCAACCTAGACACTGCAATGCGGACTAATCAAAGAAGAACTAAACCGGGTGGGACCCTTCAACAGTGCGAAGGAACTCTGGAGTAAGTTGATCGAATTGCACGAAGGCACCTCCGATACAAGAATCAGCAAAAGGGACCTACTGTTGAACAAATTATATACAATCAAAATGAACGAAGGCGAGTCAGCAGCCCAGCTCCACGCCAGGATCCAGGAGCTAATGAACGGTCTACACACAATCGGTCACAAGGTAGAAAATCGTGACCTTATCAGGTATACCCTAAACGCCTTCCCGAGAAATACTTTGTGGGCATCTATGGTAGATGCTTACAAGATTCTAGGGATCTTTCCAAAATTAAATTAGACGAATTATTTTCTGAACTAGAATTACATGAGCAGACTAACTGCACTTTAGCCGAGAAAGGTATTGCTTTTCTTGCAGGAAAAATAGGAAAGGTGACTAAGAAAAAGCCTCAACCTGCACCCGAGTCTGACTCAGACTCAGACTCAGAAGACAGCGAAGGAGATCGACCCAAACTGGTTTGGCTAGCCCGAGACTACTACAAGGAGCTGAAGCATCAGACCAACAGAAGAAAAGCCGGCCGAAAGAAGAAGATCCAGCTGAACCATCAATGTCTAAGACCAAATCAAACGTGATCTGCTACGAATGCAACAAGAAGGGACACTACAAATCGGAGTGCCCTAATCTGAAAGAAGCCAAGAAGACAAGAAGGAAGAAGGCCCTTCAAGCCACGTGGGACGAGTCTTCCTCCGAAGAAGAAGAAGAGGCCCCACAATCGAACTTGCTCACCTTGACTGCTTCGGAAGAGATCTACGCTGGATCAGAATCGGAGCCGGACGACGGAAAGCTCACAATTTCGGAGGACGACAAAATAACTGTAAGTGGTTATTGAAGGATCGTTTATGGTGTGCTAGAGGGGAGGTGAATAGCACTTCTTCGTCGTTTTGATCTCTCTAAAGTCGTTAGCGCAGCGGAAAAAATAATATGCAAAGTAAATAAGAAATAAAACACTGCTAACACCTCGATTTACTTGGTATCCACCCCGATCGGGTGACTAATCTAAGAATCTGTTGGTGGATCAACCCCCGGATAACCTCCGGCTAGATC
The DNA here is from genome assembly GCA_024364735.1 of Boesenbergia rotunda. Taxonomy (NCBI): domain Eukaryota; kingdom Viridiplantae; phylum Streptophyta; class Magnoliopsida; order Zingiberales; family Zingiberaceae; genus Boesenbergia; species Boesenbergia rotunda. The sequence goes on from JAGFNQ010003895.1 coordinate 84,585, forward strand.
TGTCGCTCCTTGTGGGTGGAGAAACCTCGCCACAACACCTTGAATGCTCTCTGATCACAGTAGACTACTAACTTACTTTACCCAAGCAAGTTTCGTCAAGGAAGATAGTAGGAAACGAGCTCCTTTAAATAGGGCTCGAATCTGAAAGCAGCCGCTACCAGTCGACTACCCCTGGGGCAGTCGACTATGTTGATGCAGTCTGGCCCTGATTGTTGTTTTGATGTTGACAACGATTTTAGTTTAGGTTGATGATTATAATGATTATGATTAAGTCCTGATCGAGGATTAGGCATGATATGGAGGATCCTAGCCTGGAGGGCTAGGTGTTGGAAAATTCCTAACTGGAGGGTTAGGTGTGAAAAATCCTAGCTTGGAGGGCTAGGTGTTGGAAAAGTCCTAATTCGGAAGGGTTGGGTAAAAAGTCCTAGCTTGGAGGGCTAGGTGAAAAGTCCTAACTTGGAGGGTTAGGTGCAAATTCCCATCCTGGAGAATTAGGTGAAAAGTCCTGGCTTGGAGGGTCAGGTGCCTAGCTTGGAGGGCTAGGTTGGATGAAGTTCTAACTCGGAAGGGTTGGGTGAAAAGTCCTAGCTTGGAGGGCTAGGTGAAAAGTCCTAGCTTGGAGGGCTAGGTGAAAAGTCCTAACTTGGAGGGTTAGGTGCAAATTCCCAACTTGGAGAGTTAGATGGAAAAATCCTTAGCTTGGAGGGCTAAGGTGGATGGAAACTTAGCTTGGAGGGCTAAGTTTAAGTCCCTGGATCGGTCTGGTGACCGATCAGGGAATCTGGCACGCTGCTCCATCGTGGATCGGTCAGGTGACCGATCCAGCAATGACTGATCGGTCTGGTGACCGATCAGGGAGCACACAGTGAGGTTGGGAACCTACTGTACTGCTCCTGATCGATCCGGTGACCGATCAAGGAGTGCGTGTTTCACCCACTGCTTTGCTCCTGATCGGTCTGGTGCCCGATCAGGGAGCAAACAAGTGAGGTTGAGTTCCCCTGCTGATCTGCACCTGATCGGTCTGGTGACCGATCAGGATCACTGTGCAGATCGTTCCGGAGAACGATCAAACGTCGCAGGTTCCTCTCTATGATCGATCAGGACGGAGCCTGATCGGTCTGGTCATGTTCTGATCGATCTGGTGACCGATCAGGAGGCTGCCTGATCGGTCCGGTGACCGATCAGGAGGTCTGGACTGCGAAGCTCAGAAATCGCCCAAGAAAGGGGTGGATCGGTCAGGTGAACGATCCACAACCTGGGATCGGTCTGGTGATCGATCCAGGAGAAGTCACAAAGAAATCGCGATTTCTAATCGAGCGTTGGGGATCGATCAGGACGGAGCCTGATCGGTCTGGAACTAACCTGATCGGTCTGGTGACCGATCAGGGGTCGCTCTGATCGGTCCGGTGACCGATCACTTTAATTCAAATGCACTGTCAGACGCTCTGATCGCGTCTGAACGTATCCGATTTGCTGCCACTTACATCTGATATTTGATTTACTGTGTGATACGCTGCTCTAACACTCTGATTAAGCTGCAGGTGACAGGGGAGGATTCAAACACTCAAGGAGAGGTCAAAGGAGGCTTTCCTTGGAGCAGGTTTGTCCGATTCTCCATTTCAGGTTGCAACGGCCGAGCTGCAGACTGGAGCCGAGACTGGGGCTTGGTTGAGGGGATCTTAGGAAGACCAGAGAGGGCTCAGTGGTAGCTGGCGTTGGCAGTGTGGTAGCTGGAGGCTACGGAGGATGTTGTCACCTGGTGCTGTGTGGAAGATCAAAAGGGCGGAAGATAGCTTCAGTGAAGCAGAGTTCGAATACTGACTTCTTGCTGCGCCTTGAGTTCTCCACAACAAGCTTGCTGCATTCTTGAAGTTTCATCACCTTGAGCAAGCTACTGATTTTCGAGAAGCAATCATCCATTACTTGAGTGCTTGAAGGAGAGAACAAGGAGCTGGGAGTCCGACAGTGGGAAGACACGAAGAAGGGTTCTTGCGTGAGATCGCCACTGGGTGGAGCTCAGGGAAGCTTGCTGTGTTCTTGTCCTTGCTGAGTGCTTGAGTAAGATCCTTCTTGTTGTTTCATTGAGCTTAAACATTTATCTATGATTGAAACGCTGTGGAGAGGTTTCTCCAGCGAGAAGGAGGTTGCTTAATATCCGGTGATAACCGGGGCTTGATCTGCCGACGATCAAGGGATCGCCCACCTTAAGGGCACGCCAAGGAGTAGGGGCAAGTTATCCCTGAACCTTGTAAACCCTCCTTGTTAGCGATCTTGCTAGCTGTGATTGTTTGTTCTCGATTTCTGTTTGGTTTACTGCACTGCTTTGTTGCTTTATTTCTTCCGCTGTGCTACTAATAAGATTAAGTGCAGAAACTTGTTACTTGCCAAAGATAAAAGTGATTGGCTATATTCACCCCCCCCCCTCTCTAGCCATCCGTTTCCAACAGACTGGTCCCACTCAGATTTGACCGTTACAGTACAACGTTCAAATCTGCCAGGCTGTTCCAGTCACCACCAGTCGACTGCCCATGGGCCAGTCGACTGGTACACACCTAAGCCTAGGGTTTCACTCCCGAGTACAAGTCTCTCTCGCACTCAAACCCTCCCGGCTTAACCCCTGAGGATAAGCCCACATACTCAGACCCTCACCACTTAGTTGACTCTTCACCAGCAGCCTTGACTGTTGCCTTCACACCCTCTTCATCTTCGGCCCTCGTCCCTCGGATGTGCACGCAAGCCTCAAGCTTGCCTCCATGCCACCCTTCAAGTACGCCTTGAAGTCCGCGTCCCTCGGCTCACATCCCTGCTATCCAATGGTCCCTCAGATGCGCACGTAAGCCTCCAGCTTACCTCCATGTCATCCTTCACCTGAAGACGTCAACCAAGTCCATACGTACCTGTACGCCTGCACACTCATGTACATATGTGAGAACAACACAAATCCTAACTTAACCATATTGCCCACTCATCAAAATATCATGATCCTCCAGATCATCTCAGGGTCGATTGCCCCAACAATCTCCCCCTTTTTGATGTGTGGCAATATGTTAAGTTAGGTAAATATATAGCAATAATAATAGCAAAAGCAATTGAAATCCAAGCATATCACACAAGAGGCAACCTCCCCCTTAACCTATGCTTTCTCCCAAATTTCAATTCTTATAGCTAATCCTAAGTTAAGTTCTCCCAACTTAACTCTAAAGTCACAACCAAGCCTAAGTTAAGTTTCAACCCAAACCTAACTTAACACCCAAGTTCTCCCCCTTTGACACCATCAAAAGATTGCCCCAAGCAACCCTACTCTAGGTGCCAAATAGAACTTAATCCTATTTCTGAAAACCCCTTCAGAAATCACACAAACTCATTCTGTCTACACGACCAGTCGACTGCCCCCAGGGCAGTCGACTGATACGACAGATTTCAGAATTTCAGTCGAAATTCAGAAACTAATAAAAAATTTCCAGAAAATCTGGAAAAATGTGAAACTTTGCAAGCACAGTTGTTAAGGTATTTCCTACCTTAGAAAAATTTGGTTCATGAAAAACATCAACCGTGCTTGACTTTTGGTACAAACTCTAAAGTTCTCAAATTATGTAAACTTTGTATCAAGGTTGACCTCTACTGATGATATCCTATACTTTGCACTTTCTATCAACTCCCATTGACATTTAAAATGATTCCTAACTCTCCCTTTTTCATATAAATGTATCCATTTTGACAAGAGCTCCCCCTCATGTTTTAATGATTTTCTCTTCTAAACATGGTATCCTCTTGATTTTCAACCAAACCATATTAGATAGCAATCATTATAAAATTTCAAACATATCATGAATACATATATAATGATCATAAAAGAACCACCCATTAACACTTAGAGATATTCAAGCAATATTTAAAGCATCATTGAGCATGATAAAAATACAAAAACCAAATAGAAACTAATGAAATAAGTCACATGCCATAAATTTACACAATGAAGTAATCCATAGATGGTTCATGCATCAAACATAGGCATAGCCATGACATATGGCCTAAAATAATGTCTAGGGCCAAAACATAAAGCCCGAAAAACATCCAAATACAGACATCAAAATATAAAGCGTTTCAGAGGTATAAGAAAACATCAAGAACAAAACACTCTCAACACTGGAATCACTCTCAACAGCTGCATCCACTGGTCAGAAGTACATGTGATCATCACCACCAGAGGGAGGAGGAGGAGGAGGAGGAGCCTGATAGGCGAGATGTCACTACTGCATCATCTCGTACATCTCATCTTGACGGCTGGTCATCCTATCAACTTTTGCTTCAAGCCTTGCTCCGTCTGCTGGCATCCGTGAATGTCCTCGCGGATGACGTGAACATCCTCCCGGAGCCCATGAACATCTGCCTGGAGCTGGGTAATCTCTGCTCGGGTGACCAGCTCGGCGGGCTCCTCATCTGCATCAGCGGCCTCTGGGCGCTCCCTCCAAACAAATGCTCCCTGTCTACACTCAATCCCTGCTAAGGACAATTGGCGTGTACCAATTTGATCATAGTCCTTTGACAGGTGTCTCACCTAACCACTGGTGACACGAATGCCAAATCGTAACTGGAAGAACTCAGTCAACATGTGGCAAAAAGGCATATAAATTTTCCCATTCACACTCTGGGAAAAGTGACAAATGGAGGCAAAAACATGCAAGGACACATCTATGTCCAGCCGTCTCTCAAGAGCATACATCATCACTAAGTGAGGCAATCTAATCCTTGCTCTCCCCTTAATGACAATGGGTAGGATGCACTCTACAAAATTTTACACAAAACATGGCTAGATGGACTCATAGGATTTGCATCAAAGGTACGCTCAGATTCATGCCTATGCCGTCTAAAATAGTTAAGATGAATCTGATCAACGGTGATGTTTTGAAACTCAAGTGGCTCAATGACATTGGGAAAATAGGTGTTGGCATTGTTGGACGCCCGACACTCTAAGAAACTGGCTAAAATCATGGGTGTGAAAAGAATGGTAACGTCGGCTACTCTTGATTCATAAATATTATTGTCTGAGTCAATACAAGTTAAATTTGCATAGAACTCCTTGCATATATCAGTGTTAATGTCATGTTGGCAATAAACCAATTGTTCTATGCCAAAATGAGTCACCATCTCAATAATTTGTGGTGATTTATCCTCAAAATAGGATTTGTTAAGATACCGACAAGGCAACACAACAAACTCATTCTCCTCGAACCTCTTCTTGCACTCCCGGCTCCTAAATATTGACTCCTCTGGAGCTTGGGGACCTGGTCGGGATGAACCCTCACCCCTAGACCGTTTAGACACAACCCTAATATACCAAACACATGCATGCATACCAAAGTGACCCCCCAAAAGAGAAAATATCAAAGAAAACATACACAAAACATCATATTAGTATCAATGCAAAGTCTAAAAGGAGAAATGAACCTTAAATCATCATACCTCTTGACTGCTCTTTTCATGTTTTTCAGTTTTGAGAGAATGGCTTGAGAAAAGAGGTTTTCCACCAACCCTAGAAGTAGATCGGAGTTAGAGGAGGCCTTAGGGCTTGAAACGGACTTAGGACACAAGGGGAGTTGAGAGGAAGAGAAAATGATATCGCCGGGAATAAGCAGCCAAAACCCTAGGTTTGGCTTTCCCGGCGTGCCCTTTCCTTTTATAAAACCCGCGAACCAGTCGACTGCCCCTGGGCCAGTCGACTGGGCCAGAGTGTAATTACATTCTGTGGGTTTTGCCAGTCGATTGGCCTCCAGCCAATCGACTGGTGTCTGATGTTCTGAATTTCAATTTTTTCAGTCCGAATTTCAGAAATGCCTAACTAATTCCACAAATTCCCAAAAATTCTGAAATCTTGTGGGGACATTTGTGGATCCTATATTTACTTGGGAAAAATATAATTTCAGTCAAAGTCATCCCAAATCCCACGATTGGTACAAATTTTGAATTTCTCTAGAATATATCATGAAACCCTTTCCAAAAGTTCTAATTCGGACCTCACCTCGATGCTTTCTCCCATACTTATCCATAATCAATCCTTAGCATCGAGTTATATGGTATTTAGGCATTAAAATCAATTTTTCTCAATCAAAACCCCAATTTCACCTTTTTCCCTATAATTTTCCTTTTAGTGTGTCAATTCTCTAGGATTAAGACTAACCTTAGCCTTTTAAACCTCTGGGCACACTCTATGGTTCTTTTCAATCCCGTAGAAGGAAACCACCTGAGATCCATTGACCATGGAACTCATTTTGACTTCCAAAACTCTCCCTTGAGCTCCTATCCCTAGTTACTTCCTTAGGTAACTCTCCTACAAAGGCAAGACCACACCGGTGCTCCTCCGGTGCTTCTTTACCTTCCATTATCACTCTCTTAACTCTGTAGACCTTTTCCTTGGTTAATTTCTTTTCTTTTCCCTCAAATGACTTTTCTTTGCCATTTTTGACTTTTTCTCTACCATAGTTGTAACGCATCCTTGAATATGATACCTTATTGACATTAGCCCTCCTAGAATGGTATCCTAAACCCGGCCTACCATTCTTATAATTTTGGCCCTTTGATATCATGTTCAATTCCTTGGACCCTTGAATTACTCTACCAAGGTTTCTTTCCAACTCATCAAGTTTTGCTCTTAAAACTTGGTTTTCCTTTTCTAACTTCCTAACCTTAGGATCACTAGACCTAATTTGATCATTTCTAGGTCCACTTATATGTCTAGACATTTTCCCTTTCTCTTAGGGTTTATGCCTTGGTCCTTAGCTCTAGAATTTCTAGATTTATCATGAAACATAAAATTCTTGGTGTTTTGGTATACAAAATTGCTTCTATTCTTATCATGATATTTAAAACCAAAAACACTCATGGGCACACAACTTTTACCAATTCTATCATTTATACAAACATTTTGAGCATTCATTGAAAAGTTTGAAGCATGAGTAGGGTTAGAGGGTACCTTCCTTACCCTTGGTGCTCCCCCTTGATGAGTGCTCCTCTTTCTTTCTTCTTTCTCTCATTTCCTAAGGTGCTCCATCTTCTTGAGCTCTTTACTTCTTGGGCATTTTTAATGATAATCCTCGAGCTCCCTGCATGTGAAACACCGAATCCTCTTTCTTTTGTTTTGAACTTCCTCATTCCTACAACCCATATTAAATTTAAATTGAATGGATTTGGGCTTAGGAATTACCTCCTTTTTTCCTAGTAGGCACTTGTGTTGGATCGAGAGAACCGATAGAGGGGGGGTGAATATCGGTAAATTTTTCGGATTTACGTAAAGAGCAATTGCACAGCGGAAGTTAAAAACACACAACGCAAACACGGGAGGTTTTACTTGGTTCGGAGCCTGTGTCGACTCCTACTCCAAGGCCCACGGTCGTTGACCGTTTACTTTGGGCAATTCTATATAGGCGCAAAACAGTTTACAATAATTTGAAAAAAGAATTAAGTGCAGTAAACAAAACACGCTCTTCTTTACCGACGTCCGAAGTAGATCGAATTTTTCGGAGCAGCAGGACGTCGTCGGCTCGTGTTGTAAGGTTTCCGGAGCAAGTCACGAGAGCAGAAGAGCTTTGAGGCGTTGAATGGAAGTGATGTTTCAAGGCTTGGGCGTTGGGTGCTATTTATAGCACCTAGGGGCGCCCTGGACGTCGGGGGCGCCCTGCCACGTGTCAGCCGATCCGGATTTAGCTCAGTCAACAGTTATCCCATCCGAATAGGGATAAGTTTGACTCTGGGGGCGCCCTGGTCGCAGAGGGCGCCTTGGCTGACTTCTTCCGCGCAGAAATCTCGACTGTGGATAAAGATGAAGCTTCGCAGACCTGGGCCCAAGGCGCCTTGGCTGCTGAGGGCGCCCTGGCTGCTGAGGGCGCCCTGGCTGCTGAGGGCGCCCTGCCCAGTAAGCAGCCGAAGCCCTTTTTGCTTCACTTGGTTCTGGTTCACCTTGGGGGCGCCCTGGACACTCAGGGCGCCCTGCTCAGCTTCTGCCTCACTCCTTTGAGGCTCTCTGAGTTGCAGACACACGTTCCTTCGGTCCTGCATCCAGGGTTAGTCCAAAACACAATACAGCAATTAATTATTAGTTTATACAGCCTTAGCTGTCTTGGTTCTGACTTTGGTCTCCAAAATGGAGCCCTAGGTCGAACCGACGCCTACTGTTCCCTCGACGGGGAACGCGTCCTCACCTACTCCTCTCGGGAGAGTTTACCTGATGCCAACCGTTCCTCTGGTTGGACTTTTGCCTGACGGTCCTTTGTCAGGGCTTGGATGCCGAGCTGTCCTTCGCCCGGAGCCTAGCATTCCTTCGCTAGGGCTTGGATACTGGCTGTCCTTTGCCAGTTGCCTAGCAGTCCTTTGCTAGGGCTTCAGTCCCAGGCTGTCCTTCGCCTGGAGCCTAGCAGTCCTTCGCTAGGGCTTGATACTGGCAGTCCTTCGCCAGTTGCCTAGCAATCCTTTGTTAGGTCTTTCTTTCCTGGCATTCCTTTGCTAGTGCCTAGCAGTCCTTCGCTAGGGCTTTTCCTGCACACTTGATTAACTTGTTAGAAAACAAGAAAGACTTAACTTTTGACCTATGTTACCATTATCAAAACACAGGTTTGACTTAGGTGCATTCTGCACCAACAATCTCCCCCTTTTTGATTTATGTCAACCCTAGTTCAAAAAGTTAAGTTTAAGCAAAACATGAAAAAGTTTTAAGTTTTGTTCCCTCCCCCTGGAAGGAATCTCCCCCTAGATTTTTCAAAAATTCGTGAGGTTTAAAAACTTTACTTGTAGTTGAAAACTTTTTGAAAATGTTAGCTTAAGTAGGAATTTCAGTTTTTATACAGTTTTGAAAAACTTAAGCTTTAGAGTACTTAAGAAAAAATTTTGAAAGCTTGAGTAAGAATCTTGCAGCTAGTGTACTTAGCAACATTTTAAAACTTGAGTAAGAATCCTTTGAAGGGCTAGAGTACTTAGCAACATTTTAAAACTTGAGTAAGAATCCTTTGAAGGGCTAGAGTACTTAGTAACATTTTAAAACTTTTTAAGAAATTTTGAAACTAGAGTACTTAGGCAAAATTTTGAAAGCTTTAAGAACTTAAGTACTTCTTCAAAAAGTTTAAGCTTTTAACGAAAGGAAAAGTATGTTTTTGAACCTTTTTGAATAAAGGAAAAATTTTGAAAACTTTTGAAAGCTTAAGTATTTTTCAAGAAGTTTTGAAAAAAGTTCTGATAGCTTAAGTAATAATTTTGAAGGACTTGAATACTTGAATACTTAGCAAAATAAGCTACAGTTTTGAAGGACTTGAATACTTAGCAAAATTTTGAAAGCTTAGGTTTAAAAAACTTTTGGATACTTTTTGAATAAAGGATAGAGTTACGAAAATAAAATTTTGAAAACTTTTTACTCTCTCCTTTCCTATCTCTCCCCCTTTGCCATATATCAAAACAAATAAATATAGCAGAGATAATGGAAATAAGTAAGATTTTGCTGTACTGAACCAAATCATAGTTAGACTTAACTAAATCAATCAATTTTCTTTGTAGGGACCTGTCTAACCCAATTAGCTACTTACTAACTGTTATAAACAGTAGTTTTTGCTAGGGTTAGTCAAGTTAAGTGTTTCTGTTCAAGTTAGATTTTCTAAACTTGACACTTAACTTGATTGCTGTATAAGTTGTATTTAGTGCCCCAATTACTGCAGATGCACTGACTTAAAGCATCTTGAATTAAGGCAAAGACCTAAGCATCTCAACCCTTTCTAGGTTATCAATCAAAAGTACCCTAAGGTGCTTGTGAGATGCTGGCTTCTAAGTCTATAGGTGCATGCAGTTCTAGGGTTAGGGCCTAGGCTAAGTCCATTTTCGAAAAAGCCCTAATTTTTAAAGGGGGTAGTTTTGCAATAAAACTAAGTAAAAAAAATGAAAACTGATTTTGAAATTATGTAAAACAGTTTTTCAAAGATTAAGAAAATTTTTAAAACCAATTTTAAATCAAATCGAAAAAAATAATCTATTCTACAGAGCACAATCCTAACTGCCTTCTTAGTGAGCTGAACTCAGACTCAGGTAGGGGTTTTGTGAATATATCAGCTAGGTTGGATTTAGAGTCAATATATTTAAGTACTATTTCACCCCTGGTTACATGGTCTCTTACAAAGTGATGTTTGACTTCTATATGTTTGGTTCTGGAGTGTTGGATTGGGTTCTTAGTTAAATTAATTGAACTTATATTGTCAATGAATACTTGAGTTTGGGTGTAGTTGAGCTAGAAGTCCTTAAGTGTGTGCATCATCCATAAAAGTTGAGCAACACACTCTCCCAATGTCACATACTCAGCTTCAGTTGTGGATAGAGCCACACAGTGTTGTTTTCTGCTGCACCAACTGACTAGACTCTGACCTAACAGTTGGCAGCTTCCACTTGTGCTCTTTCTATCTAATTTACAGCCAGCATAGTCAGAATCTGAGTATCCGGTTAAGGCAAAAGTTGAGGTCCTAGGATACCAAATCCCTACATTTAGGGTGCCCTTTACATATCTCAGTATTCTTTTTAGGGCTGCTAAGTGCGTTTCCTTAGCACAGGTTTGGTATCTAGCACACATCCCTACAGCAAACAGAATATCAGGTCTACTGGCTGTAAGGTACAGTAGGCTACCTATCATACTCCTATAGAGTTTAAGATCAACTGGTTTACCATCAGGGTCACTATCTATTTTTACATTAGTGGCCATGGGGTACTTATACTTTTAGAGTTGTCCATTTTAAATTTCTTTATTAACTCTTTAGCATATTTGAATTGATGAACGTAGTTACCATCCCTAGTTTGTTTAATTTGTAAGCCTAGGAAAAAGGTAAGCTCACCAACTAAGCTCATTTCAAATTCATCTTCCATTATCTTGACAAATTCTTTTAGAAAGTTGGTGTTGGTGGATCCAAAGATTATGTCATCTACGTAAATTTGGGCAATAAATATATCTTTTCCTAGGGTTTTAATAAATAATGTTGAGTCAATTTGGCCTTGTTTAAATTCTTTAGAAGTTAAATAGGTTGATAATCGTTCATACCAGGCCCTAGGTGCTTGTTTTAACCCATATAGTGCTTTAGTTAGTTTGTAAACGTAGTTTGGTTTGTCTAGGTCCTCAAACCCTGGGGGTTGTCCTACATAAACTTCTTCTTTTATAAATCCATTTAAAAAGGCTGACTTTACATCCATTTGATATAATTTGAATCCTTTATGGGATGCAAAGGCCAATAACATTCTAATGGACTCAAGTCTAGCTACTGGGGCATATGTTTCATCATAGTCTAGTCCCTCTACTTGGCTGAATCCCTTAGCTACTAAGCGGGCTTTATTCCTGACTATTTCTCCTTGATCATTTAGCTTGTTCCTAAAGACCCATTTAGTATCTATGATGGATTTACCTTCAGGTTTAGGTACTAATTCCCAGACTTGGTTTCTCTCGAATTGAGCTAGTTCTTCTTGCATCGCTATGATCCAATCAGGATCAGGTAGGGCTTCTTCTATAGTTTTGGGTTCAATTTTTGATATCATAGCTATTTGACTGAGGTTCCTATAGGAAGACCTGGTCCTGACTCCTAGAGTTGGATCACCCACAATTTGATCGGTTGGGTGACTAAGTCTGGGTTTCTTGGTTCTCCTAGAGCTTGGTTCAGCCTCAGGTCCGGCTGGATGGTTTGTTTCGACTCTTTGGGCTGGTTGATTTGTTGGTTCAGTACTTGTTACAGTTGACTCATTAATTGGTTCAATGGTTAACTCGTTTAAGGGTTCAATTAAGGGTTCAATATTTTCTTGGTCAGAGTGTGATGAAGTTAAATCTGGATTATTAGATGTTGAATTGATTTCTTCATCAAAAATTAAGTTTGTTGTTTCTTCAATTTTCTTAGTTTGTTTGTTATAAACTCTATAGGCTCTACTTGTGGTTGAGTATCCTAGGAAGATACCAGGGTTTGACTTGGATTGAAATTTTCCTAAATAGTCTTTGGTGTTTAGGATATGGACTTTACATCCAAAGACCCTTAGGTAATGTAAATTTGGTAGTCTATGGTAGTACAATTCATATGGGGTTTTGTTGTGTCGCTTGTTAATTAAAACCCTATTTTGGATATAACAGGCTGTACTAATTGCTTCTGCCCAAAATTGGTTTGCTAGATTAAATTCGTTGAGCATAGCCCTAGCGGCTTCTTGTAAGGTTCTATTCCTTCGCTCAACTATCCCATTTTGTTGGGGGTTCTAGGACATGAAAATTCATGTAAATACCCATTTACTTTACAGAATTCTTCGAATCGTTGATTCTCAAATTCTCCCCCGTGATCACTCCTAAGTCTTTTTATTTTAGTGTCGTTTTGATTTTCAATTAGTTTACAGAATTCAACAAATAGGTTTAGGGTTTCATCTTTGGTTTTTAGGAACCTAACCCAGGTAAACCTAGAGTAATCATCAACTATTACTAAGCAGTATCAGTTCCCGCTTAGTGACTTGGCTCCATGTGAATCAAATAGGTCAAGGTGCAGGAGCTCAAGTGTAGTTTGAGTTAAGTCAGATTGAATAAGTTTGTGATTGGATTTGGTTTGTTTGCCTTGATTACATGATTCACATATTAGGTTTTCATTATTTTTGATTTTGGGGATACCTTTGATTAAGCCAAGTTGGGTAATTTTTGATATAGTTCTTACATTGGTATGACCTAATCTCCTATGCCAGAGGTTTGTTTGTTCTAATTGTGTTAACATACATTTGGGTATAAGGGGAAGATTTATAGTGTATACATTGTTTTTCCTAGTGCCCTTAAGTATGATTTCTGAGTCTTGTTCATTTCTAATCAGGCAGTTAGAATTGTTGAAAGTAACTATATAACCAGAATCACATAACTGACTTATGCTAAGCAAGTTAAAATTAAAGTTTTCAACCAATAGAACTTTCTTAATAATGAAATCAGATTTAAGCTCAATATTACCTGACCCAATTACCTTGAGTGTAGCATTATTGCCAAATGCCACTGAGCCTAGGTTTTTGAGTTTGAGCTTGGTGAACTTCAATTTATCTCCAGTCATGTGTCTGGAGCAACCGCTATCCAACATCCATTGGTCCAAATCTTTATGTTCCTACGCATAAAGAATTTTCTTGATTTGGATCTAATTAGAATCAGGAATAGCTTAAATTGAGTTTCACTGCCTAGTCTGTCTCACCCAATCTAGGGTTTTCAATCACGTTAACCTTATAGGTTTTGTGAGACAGGTTTTGATGGTTAAAAGTTATTTTGAAAAGTTTGATTAATTTTGAAAACAATTAAATTTTAAAAACTTAATTAATTTTGAAAACAATTAATTTTAACAAAAATATTTAATTCTACAAATAACTGAAATTTTGTGTTAGATTCGAATTTGACAAAAATTAATTTGAATTTGAAATTCAAAAATTGGCTTCCAGGTCTTGGCGAGGCACTAGGCCTTCTTTGGCCGTAGCCTTATGGGATCATCCACCCTTTCCTTGACAAAGCCTTTTAATGAAGTTTCATTTTCAAAATTATTCCTTGAAAAATTTCTGGTCTAACTAGTTTGGGTTTTGGATCGGTAGCTTCGGCTAGTTCCGCCAGTCTAAAGAGACCAAGTGAACTTGATCTTATTAGAATTGGTTTCCCCAACGTACTATCATCTCACCTCCACCCAATACTATGTTGTCAAGTTTCAGTTAAGTTTGTTCAGTCCTTAACTAACCATTTCTAAATCTAAGCATGGTAAATTGCAGGAATTTAAAATAAACAATCAAACAAGCAATTGCAATCAAGAATTAAAATTATTTATCTAATAATGAATATTGATTTCAGTTTGGCTCCCCCTGGACTAAAGCCACGGTGATGGTTAGGCAAGACATGAATCTTGTCCTTGGGGATCCAATACTGATTTGATCCAGTCGGTTTGTTCAGGCATAGTTTAGGTACCCATGCCTAAATTTTACCTCTGGACTGATTCAGTACAGCAAAGTAAGATCTTTACTGAGATTTGGTTCTATAGCCCTATCCGGATCGATTTAGAACTGATTTCTGTTTTCCAAGGATCATATCAAGACCTTTGGAACCAGATGTAAATCGTTCTAATGATGATCTAAGATCCTTGACCTGAGTTTTCAGGAGGAGTTTTCCTTTTCAAGTTTTTCAACTTGAGTAGGAGTTCCTTCCTGAACCTTCTCGGTTAAGGGTTTAGAGTCAGCTCCCTCTTTCAGGAGTTTTACTTCCTGTCGGAGGGATTCGACTCGGAGTTTGGCTTTTGCCAAATCTCGAGAAAGAAAAGAAATCAATTCAGTTAATTGCGATCTATTAAAACCTGTTACCTTAATTTCTCCGTCTTCTCTGAAGGTCAGCTCGCCGTCGTCCTGTTCTGATTCTGACTCAGTCTCGACGTTTTCTGAGGCAGTCAGGGCTAGTAGGTTGGACTGGGGTGCCTCTTCTTCTTCTTCTGAGGAAGACTCGTCCCAGGTTGCTTGCAGTGCCTTCTTTCTTCTCGTCCTTTTTGTCTCCTTTAGGTTAGGGCACTCTGACTTGTAGTGACCCTTTTTCTTGCACTCGTAGCAGGTCACATTAGGCTTGTTCGCGGGTTCAGCTGGTTCGTCCTCTCTTCGGCCGGTTCTCCGTGTGTTGGCTTGATTTTTCAATTTTTTGTAGTAACTTCGGGCCAATCGGACCAGCTCAGATTGATCTGCTTCTTCATCTTCTGCGTCTGAATCAGAGTTGAGCTCGAGTTCAGGTTGAGGTTTCTTTTTTGTCGCTTTTCCAGTTTTTCCTGCAAAAAAGGCAATACTCTTCTCGGCCATATTGCAGTTAGTCTGCTCATGAAGTTCTAACTCTGAAAATAATTCGTCTAATTTAATTTTGGAGAGATCCCTAGAGACCTTGTATGCATCTACCATAGATGCCCACAAGGTGTTTCTAGGGAAGGCATTTAGAGTATACCTTATTAGGTCACGGTTTTCAACCTTGTGACCTATTGTGTGAAGACCGTTCATTACCTCTTGGATTCGTGTGTGGAGCTAGGCTGCTGTTTCGTTGTCCGCCATCTTGATAGTGTATAATTTATTCAGGAGCAGATCCCTCTTGCTGATCCTAGTGTCTGAAGTCCCTTCGTGCAGCTCAATCAGTTTTGTCCATAGCTCCTTTGCACTGTTGAAGGGGTCCACGCGGTTCAGCTCCTCTTTCGTCAATCCACATTGAAGAGTCTGAGTAGCTTTTGCGTCGGCTTCTATCTTTCGCTTTAGGGTGTTGTCCCACTCCAAGTAGTTCTGAGGAAGTCCAACAGCATTTCGAGGGATCTCCAGACCGGACTGGATAATGATCCACATGTCCACCTGAGTTTTCAGGTGGACCTCCATGCGGCTTTTCCAGTAGGAAAAGTCTTCTCCACTGAAGAGTGGAGGTCTGGCAGTGCTGAATCCCTCTTGCATGGCCATTTAGACTGAAACAGAAAACTTAAAAGATTTTCCAAGACTAGGTCTTGGATTAGCAGTGCTGGATAAAATGAATAACAAGGGGTGTTGCACCAACCTTGCTTAACAATAAAAAATCGAATGAAATGTTTAACGAAAAATTCGTAGGAAAAAGAAAAAAATAGAAAAATAAAATCCGAAAAAAAATTTCAAACTGGTGGTTGCACCAGGTTTGAACTTCCCCGCTCTGATACCACTTGTTGGATCGAGAGAACCGATAGAGGGGGGGTGAATATCGGTAAATTTTTGGATTTACGTAAAGAGCAATTGCACAGCGGAAGTTAAAAACACACAACGCAAACACGGGTGGTTTTACTTGGTTCGGAGCCTGTGTCGACTCCTACTCCAAGGCCCACGGTCGTTGACCGTTTACTTTGGGCAATTCTATATAGGCGCAAAACAGTTTACAATAATTTGAAAAAAGAATTAAGTGCAGTAAACAAAACACGCTCTTCTTTACCGACGTCCGAAGTAGATCGAATTTTTCGGAGCAGCAGGACGTCGTCGGCTCATGTTGTAAGGTTTCCGGAGCAAGTCGCGAGAGCAGAAGAGCTTTGAGGCGTTGAATGGAAGTGATGTTTCAAGGCTTGGGCGTTGGGTGCTATTTATAGCACCTAGGGGCGCCCTGGACGTCGGGGGCGCCCTGCCACGTGTCAGCCGATCCGGATTTAGCTCAGTCAACAGTTATCCCATCCGAATAGGGATAGGTTTGACTCTGGGGGCGCCCTGGTCGCAGAGGGCGCCTTGGCTGACTTCTTCCGTGCAGAAATCTCGGCTGTGGATAAAGATGAAGCTTCGCAGACCTGGGCCCAAGGCGCCTTGGCTGCTGAGGGCACCCTGGCTGCTGAGGGCGCCCTGACTGCTGAGGGTGCCCTGGCTGCTGAGGGCGCCCTACCCAGTAAGCAGCCGAAGCCCTTTTTCCTTCACTTGGTTCTGGTTCACCTTGGGGGCGCCCTGCTCAGCTTCTACCTCACTCCTTTGAGGCTCTCTGAGTTGCAGACACACGTTCCTTCGGTCCTGCATCCAGGGTTAGTCCAAAACACAATACAGCAATTAATTATTAGTTTATACAGCCTTAGCTATCTTGGTTCTGACTTTGGTCTCCAAAATGCAGCCCTAGGTCGAACAGACACCTACTGTTCCCTCGACGGGGAACGCGTCCTCACCTACTCCTCTCGGGAGAGTTTACCTGATGTCAACCGTTCCTCTGGTTGGACTTTTGCCTGACGGTCCTTTGTCAGGGCTTGGATGTCGAGCTGTCCTTCGCCCGGAGCCTAGCATTCCTTCGCTAGGGCTTGGATACTGGCTGTCCTTCGCCAGTTGCCTAGCAGTCCTTTGCTAGGGCTTCAGTCCCAGGCTGTCCTTCGCCTGGAGCCTAGCAGTCCTTCGCTAGGGCTTGATACTGGCAGTCCTTCGCCAGTTGCCTAGCAATCCTTTGCTAGGTCTTTCTTTCCTGACATTCCTTTGCTAGTGCCTAGCAGTCCTTCGCTAGGGCTTTTCCTGCACACTTGATTAACTTGTTAGAAAACAAGAAAGACTTAACTTTTGACCTATGTTGCCATTATCAAAACACAGGTTTGACTTAGGTGCATTCTGCACCAACAACTTGTCCTTGTAGTGCCCCTTTTTATTACAACCAAAGCATACAATATGCTCTCTTGACTTAGCATTGATGGAGGTGGAAGTCGTCTCTTGCCCTTGTGAGAATGAGGGTCTCTCCTCCCGCTCAACACTTGATGTTGTCATTTCTTCTTCTTCTTCGAATGGAATCGGTGCTTCTCCACTTACTTCTTCCACTTTTCTTGACAATTCAACTTCGTTTATGGTGTGCTAGAGGGGGTGAATAGCACTTCTTCGTCGTTTTGATCTCTACAAAGTCGTTAGCGCAGCGAAAACAATAATATACAAAGTAAATAAGAAATAAAACACTGCTAACACCTCAATTTACTTGGTATCCACCCCGGTCGGGTGACTAATCCAAGAATCCGTCGGTGGATCAACCCTCGGATAACCTCCGGCTTGATCTGTCACTCCTTGTGGGTGGAGAAACCTCGCCACAACACCTTGAACGCTCTCTGATCACAGTAGACTACTAACTTACTTTACCCAAGCAAGTTTCGTCAAGGAAGATAGTAGGAAACGAGCTCCTTTAAATAGGGCTCGAATCTGAAAACAATCGCTACCAGTCGACTACCCCTGGGGCAGTCGACTGGTCCCACTCAGATTTGACTGTTACAGTACAACGTTCAAATCTGCCAGGCTGTTCCAGTCACCACCAGTCGACTGCCCATGGGCCAGTCGACTGGTACACACCTAAGCCTAGGGTTTCACTCCCGAGTACAAGTCTCTCTCGCACTCAAACCCTCCCGGCTTAACCCCTGAGTATAAGCCCACATACTCAGACCCTCACCACTCAGTTGACTCTTCACCAGCAGCCATGACTGTTGCCTTCACGCCCTCTTCATCTTCGGCCCGCGTCCCTCGGATGCACACGCAAGCCTCCAGCTTGCCTCCATGCCACCCTTCACGTACGCCTTGAAGTCCGCGTCCCTCGGCTGATCATCCCTGCTATCCAATGGTCCCTCAAATTCGCACATAAGCCTCCAGCTTACCTCCATGCCATCCTTCACCTGAAGACGTCAACCAAGTCCATGCATACCTGTACACCTGCACACTCATGTACACATGTGAGAACAACACAAACCCTAACTTAACCATATTGCCCACTCATCAAAATATTATGATCCTCCATATCATCTCAGGGCCGATTGCCCCACTAGTTGAACCATCAATTGAACCACTAGTTGAACCTCTAAATGAACTGACTGTTGAACCAACTACTGAGTCAATTAAATCAATAGTTGAACCAACCCACGTAGTTGAACCAAATACTGAACCGAACCGTCCAGCCGGACCTGAGGCTGAACCAAGTTCTAGAAGAACCAAGAAACCCAGACTCAGTCACCTAACTGATCAAATTGTGGGAGATCCAACCTTAGGAGTCAGAACTAGGTCTTCCTATAGAAATCTTAGTCAGATCGCACTGATCTCAAAAATTGAACCTAAGACTATAGAGGAAGTCTTACCTGATCCTAATTGGATCATAGCAATGCAAGAGGAGTTAGCCGAATTTGAAAGGAACCAAGTCTGGGAACTAGTACCTAAACCTGAGGGCAAATCCATTATTGATACTAAGTGGGTATTTAGGAATAAGTTAAATGACCATGGGGAAATAGTTAGAAATAAAGCTCGTTTAGTAGCTAAAGGGTTCAGTCAAGTCGAAGGGCTAGACTATGACGAAACCTATGCCCCAATAGCCAAACTTGAGTCTATTAGGATGTTGTTAGCCCTTGCAGCCCATAAAGGATTTAAACTTTACCAAATGGATGTTAAGTCAGCATTTCTAAATGGGTTCATCAAAGAAGAAGTCTATGTAGGACAACCCCCAGGTTTTGAGGACTTAGAAAAACCTGACCACGTTTACAAACTCAGTAAGGCACTGTATGGACTAAAACAAGCACCTAGGACATGGTATGAACATTTATCAACCTACCTCATTTCTAAGGAATTTAACCAAGGATAAATTAACTCAACTCTTTTTGTTAAGACCTTAGAAAAAGACATCTTTATTGCCCAAATCTATGTTGACGATATAATTTTTGGATCCACCAACTCAAATTTCTTAAAAGAATTTGTAAAAATAATGGAAAACGAATTCGAAATGAGCTTAGTTGGTGAGCTCAACTTCTTTTTAGGATTACAAATTAAGCAAACTAGGGATGGAAATTATGTCCATCAATCCAATTAGGCTAAGGAGTTAATAAAGAAATTTAAAATGGATAACTCCAAAAGCATAAGTACCCCTATGGCCACAAATGTAAAAATAGATAGTGACCCTGAAGGTAAACCTGTAGACCTTAAACTATATCGAAGTATGATAGGTAGTCTACTTTACCTTACATCCAGCAAACTTAATATCCTTTTCGCTGTAGGAATGTGTGCTAGATACCAAACATGTGCTAAGGAAACGCACTTAGTAGCCCTAAAAAGAATACTTAGATACATTAAGGGCACCCTAAATGTAGGGATTTGGTATCCTAGGACCTCAACTTTTGACCTGTCAGGATACTCTGATTCTGACTATGCTGGATGCAAACTAGATAGAAAAAGTACAAGTGGAAGCTGCCAACTTTTAGGAAATAGTCTAGTGAGTTGGTGCAGCAGAAAGCAACACTGCGTAGCTCTATCCACAACCGAAGCTGAGTATGTTGCTTTAGGAGAATGTGTAGCACAACTCTTCTGGATGATGCACACTCTTAAGGACTTCCAACTTGATTACACCCAAACCTAAGTCTACATTGATAACATAAGTTCAATTAATCTAACTAAGAACCCAATCCAACACTCTAGAACTAAACATATAGAAGTTAAACATCACTTCGTAAGAGATCATGTAGCCAGGGGTGAGATAGTCCTTAAACATGTAGACTCAAAATCTAACATAGCTGATATCTTCACCAAACCCTTACCTGAGTCTGAGTTCAGCTCACTAAGAAGGCAGTTAGGGTTATGCTTGGTAGAATAGGACTGCTCTACTTATGTTTTTTTTTCAAAAACTGTTTCATTTCTTATTTAATTTGAAAAATCAATTTTATTTATTATCTTATTCAAAATGATTTTCCGACTTAGTTTTTTTTAAAACTTACCCCCTTCAAAACTAGGGCTTTTCGCAAAAGGACTTAGCCTAGGCCCTAACCCTAGAACCGCATGCACCTATAGATCTAGAAGCCAGCATCTCACAAGCACCTTAGGGTACTTTTGATTGATAACCTAGACTGGGTTGAGATGCTTAGGTCTATGCCTTAATTCAAGATGCTTTAAGTCAGTGCATCTGTAGTAATTGGGGCAATAAATACCAATTAAACAGTAATCAGGTTAAGGATCAGAATCGGAGCCGGACGACGGAAAGCTCACAATTTCGGAGGACGGCAAAATAACTGTAAGTGGTTATTCTAAAGTTGAATTAGCAGAATTAATTGCTTACCTATCTAGTAACTTGGCGAAAGCCAAAATCCGAGTCGAGTCCCTCCGACAGGAAGTAAAACTCCTGAAAGAGGGAGCTGACTCTAGATCTTTGACTGAGAAGGTTCAAGAAGGAACCTCTACTCAAGTTGAAAAGCTTGAGAAAGAGAACTCCTCCTTGAAAACTCAAGTCAAGGACCTTAGAGCAGCTTTAGAACGATTCACTTCGGGTTCCAAGGGTCTTGACATGATCCTTGGAAAACAGAAGTCTGTTCTAAATCGATCCGGGTTAGGGTATCGAACCAAGGCTAGACAAAGGTCATACTATGCTGTATTGAACCAATCTAGACCCAAAGTTCAGGCATGGGTACCCAAACTTTGCCTGAACAACCAAGCTGGACCAAACCAGTATTGGATCCCCAAGGACAAGATTCATATCTTGCCTAATCATTACCGTGGCTTTAGTCCAGGGGGAGCCAACTTAAAAACATTTTTATAGTTAAATAAATTCTTTTCTTATTTTAAAATTGCATGCTTGCTTGTTTATTTATTTCTGCAATTTACCATGCTTAGACCTAGGACTGGTTAGATTAAGGACTAAAACGATTAACTGAAATTTGAACAACATAGTATTGGGTGGAGGTGAGATGATAGTACGTTAGGGAAGCCATTTTGGCGGAACTAGCCGAAGCTACCGATCCAAGACCCAAACTAGTTAGACCAAAATCTTTCAAGGAGTAACTTGAAGATGGATTTTCAATAAAAGGCTTTGTCAAGGAAAGGGTTGATGATCCAATAAGGCTACCCAAAGAAGGCCTAGTGCCTCGCCAAGACCTGGAAGCCGATTATTGAAAACCAAATTCACTTTACTATTGTCAGATTTGAATCTAACACAGATTTCAATTAATCTTAGATTCAACCATTTTTTCAAAAATAAATTTAAAGCATAATAAATTGTTTTTAAAATTAATTTAACTTTTCAAAATTAATCATGGTTTTTCAAAATAAAATTCTTACTTCTATTAAAACCTGTCTCACAAAACCCATAAGGTTAACATGATTGATAACTATAGATTGGGTGAGACAGACTAGGTTGTGAAAGTCAATTTAGGCTATCCTTAATTCTAATAGGGTCCTAATCAACAAATGACATAATAAAACTCCCTATGAATTATATTACCATAGACTTCCAAACCTACACTACCTAAGGGTCTTTGGGTGCAAAGTCCATATCCTAAACACCAAGGACTACCTAGGGAAATTCCAGTCTAAGTCAACCCCAGGGGTCTTCTTAGGATATTCAACAACAAGTAGAGCCTACAGGGTCTACAATAAAAAACTAAGAAAATTGAAGAAACAACAAACTTAATATTTGATGAGGAATCAATTCAAATTTGATAATGTTGGTGCAGGCAGCACCTAAGTCAAACCTGGGTTTTGATAATGGCAAAGGGTTCAGAAGTTAAGATGTTATTGTTTCTAATGTTCACTGAGTGTGCAGGAAGAAGTCCTAGGTACACTAGGCAAGAAGTCCTGGCAAAGGGCTGGGCAAAGAAGTCCTGGTCAAGGACTGGGCAAGAAGACCTGACCGGAAGTCGGGCAAAGAAGTCCTGGTCGAGGACTGGGCACGAAGTCCTGGCAAGGGGCTGGGCACCGAAGACCTGACCGGAAGTTGGGCACGAAGACCTGGTCAGGTGGATCGGGCAAAAGTCCAACCGGAGGAGCCGGTTGGCAAAAGGTAAACTCTCCTGAGAGGAGTAGGTGAGGACGCGTTCCCCGTCGAGGGAACAGTAGGCGTCGGTTCGACCTAGGGTTCCATTTGGGAGACCCGAAGTCAGAACCAAGACAGCTACGGCTGTAATTATTACTTACTATGTTTTTGGGACTAACCTTAGTTGCAGGGTCGAAGGACTGATCGTCTGCAAGTGAAGGTTCTTCACTGGGCCTAGGCGCCCGAATGAGTCAGGCCCGAATGGGCTCAGGCGCCCGTAAGGATACGGGCGCCCAAGAGTGAAGGCAAATCCCAAACATAGCTGCGAAGCCACTGAACCAAGGCGGATCAGGCGCCCGTGAGGTCACGGGCGCCCCCATCAGCTCAGGCGCCCAAGTGGGGAGGATAAGCGCTGACCGAGCCCGCGGATAAGGATTCGCAGATCGGAGGGCACGTGTCAGGCGCCCCCAACCTATCAGGCGCCCGATAGAGCACTATAAAAGGGGCTCGACCCCAAGGCTTCAACAACACAATTTTCAACGCTCCAAAGCTTTTCGTTCAAGCGCTACGCCCCGGCAAACTCCGACTTCGAGATTCCAGCGCCGACGACGACCCTCTGCTCCGAAATACGATCCACATCGGGCGTCGGTAACGAAAAGTGTAGCTATTTTCATTTCCTGCAATATTCCTGTACTCAACTTGTAAACTGTTTTGCGCGATTATAGTATTGCCCAAAGTAAACGGTCAAGGACCGTGGGCCTTGGAGTAGGAGCCGACCGCGACTCCGAACCAAGTAAAAATCTTGTGTTCTGTGTGCATTTAATTATTTCCGCTGCGTTTTCGCTCTTTATTCTATCCGAAAAGTTTTAACGATATTCACCCCCCCTCTATCGTTTTTCTCGATCCAACAAGTGGTATCAGAGCGGGTGGCTCAAATTTGGTGCAACCACCAATTTGAGAGTTTTTCGGATTTTACGAAATTTTTAATTTCATTTTCTTTCGAATTTTTCTCGTTAATCGAGGTTGGTGCAACACCACTCGATCATTTTTTTAATTATCTTATTCCCGCACTACTAATCCAAGACCAAGTCTTGGGACAGAATTTTTTTTTTTTTGTATTTCAGAAATCTTAAATGGCCATGCAAGAGGGTTTCAGCACAGCCAGACCACCACTCTTCAGTGGAGAAGACTTCTCCTACTGGAAGAGTCGGATGGAAGTCCACCTGAAAACTCAGGTGGATATGTGGATCATAATCCAATCTGGTCTGGAAATCCCCAAGAATGCTGAAGGAGTGGCACAACATTACACAGAATGGGACGCCTCGCTGAAGAAGAAGATCGAGACTGATGCAAAGGCAACCCAGACACTCCAATGCGGACTAACCAAAGAAGAACTGAACCGGGGGGACCCTTCAACAGTGCGAAGGAACTCTGGAATAAGTTGATTGAATTGCATGAAGGTACCTCCGACACCAGAATCAGCAAAAGGGACCTATTGTTGAACAAATTGTACACAATCAAAATGAACGAAGGTGAGTCAGCAGCCCAGCTCCACGCTAGGATCCAGGAGCTGATTAACGGTCTACACACAATCGGTCACAAGATAGAAAATTGTGACCTTATCAGGTATACCCTAAACGCATTCCCGAGAAATACTTTGTGGGCATCTATGGTAGATGCTTACAAAGTTTCTAGGGACCTTTCCAAAATTAAATTAGATGAATTATTTTCTGAACTAGAGTTACATGAGCAGACTAACTGCACCATTGCCGAGAAAGGTATTGCTTTTCTTGCAGGAAAAACAGGAAAGGTGACCAAGAAAAAGCCTCAACCTGCACCAGAGTCTGACTCAGACTTAGACTCAGAAGACAGCGAAGGGGATCGACCCAAACTGGTTCGGCTAGCCCGGGACTACTACAAGGAGCTGAAGCATCAGACCAACAGAAGAAAAGCCAGCCGAAAGAAGGAAGATCTAGCTGAACCATCAATGTCTAAGACAAAATCAAATGAGACCTGCTACGAATGCAACAAGAAGTTACACTACAAATCGGAGTGCCCTAATATGAAAGAAGCCAAGAAGACAAGAAGGAAGAAGGCCCTTCAAGCCACATGGGACGAGTCTTCCTCTGAAGAAGAAGAAGAGGCCCCACAATCGAACCTGCTCGGCTTGACTGCTTCGGAAGAGATCGACACCGGATCATTATCGGAGCCTGATGACGGAAAGCTCACAATTTCGGAGGACGGCAAAATAACTGTAAGTGGTTATTCTAAAGTTGAATTAGCAGAATTAATTGCTTACCTATCTAGTAACTTGGCGAAAGCCAAAATCCGAGTCGAGTCCCTCCGACAGGAAGTAAAACTCCTGAAAGAGGGAGCTGACTCTAGATCTTTGACTGAGAAGGTTCGAGAAGGAACCTCTGCTCAAGTTGAAAAACTTGAGAAAGAGAACTCCTCCTTGAAAACTTAAGTCAAGGACCTTAAAGCAGATTTAGAACGATTCACTTCGGGTTCCAAGGGTCTTGACATGATCCTTGGAAAATAGAAGTCTGTTCTAAATCGATCCGGGTTAGGGTATCGAACCAAGGCTAGACAAAGGTCATACTATGCTGTATTGAACCAATCTAGACCCAAAGTTCAGGCATGGGTACCCAAACTTTGCCTGAACAACCAAGCTGGACCAAACCAGTATTGGATCCCCAAGGACAAGATTCATATCTTGCCTAATCATTACCGTGGCTTTAGTCCAGGGGGAGCCAACTTAAAAACAATCTTTATAGTTAAATAAATTCTTTTCTTATTTTAAAATTGCATGCTTGCTTGTTTATTTATTTTCTGCAATTTACCATGCTTAGACCTAGGACTGGTTAGATTAAGGACTAAAACGATTAACTGAAATTTGAACAACATAGTATTGGGTGGAGGTGAGATGATAGTACGTTAGGGAAGCCATTTTGGCGGAACTAGCCGAAGCTACCGATCCAAGACCCAAACTAGTTAGACCAAAATCTTTCAAGGAGTAACTTGAAGATGGATTTTCAATAAAAGGCTTTGTCAAGGAAAGGGTTGATGATCCAATAAGGCTACGGCCAATGATGGCCTAGTGTCTCGCCAAGACCTGGAAGTCGATTATTGAAAACCAAATTCACTTTACTATTGTCAGATTTAAATCTTATACAGATTTCAATTAATCTTAGATTCAACCATTTTTCAAAAATAAATTTAAAGCATAATTAATTATTTTTAAAATTAATTCAACTTTTCAAAATTAATCATTGTTTTCAAAATAAAATTCTTACTTCTATTAAAACTGTCTCACAAAACCCATAAGGTTAACGTGATTGATAACTATATATTGAGTGAGATAGACTAGGTTGTGAAAATCAATTTAAGCTATCCTTAATTCTAATTGGATCCAAATCAACAAATTCTTTATGTGTAGGAACATAAAGATTTGGACCAATGGATGTTGGATAGCGAATGCTCCAGACACATGACTGGGACAAATTGAAATTCACCAAACTCAAGTTCAAGAACCTAGGCTCAGTAGCATTTGGCAACAATGCTACACTCAAAGTCTTTGGGCTAGGTAACATTGAACTCAAATCTGATTTCGTAATTAAAAAACTACTCTTGGTTGAGAACTTTAAGTTTAACTTGCTTAGTATAAGTCAATTATGTGATACTGGCTATGTAGTTACCTTTACCAACTCTGACTGCCTGATTAGAAATCTGCAAGACTCAGAAGTCATGCTTAAGGGCACTAGGAAAAATAATGTTTACTCTATAAACCTACACTTAGTACCTAAATGCTTCTTAACTCAATTAGAAGAATCAAACCTCTAGCATAGGAGATTAGGTCACACTAATCTAAGATTAATTTCAAAAATCACTCAACTTGGTCTAATTAAAGGAATACCAAAAATTAAGAACCAAGAAAACTTGATATGTGAATCATGCAACCAAGGTAAACAAACCAGGTCTAATCACAAACAAATTCAATCAGATCTAACTCAAACATCGCTTGAGCTCCTACACCATGACCTATTTGATTAACATGGAGCTAAGTCACTAAGCGAAAACCGGTACTACTTAGTAATTATAGATGATTATTCTAGGTTTACTTGGGTAAGGTTCCTAAAGACTAAGGATGAAACCCTAAACCTGTTTATTAATTTTTGTAAGATAATTGAAAATCAAAACGATACCAAAATCAAAATACTTAGGAGTGATCATGGGGGAGAGTTTGAGAATCAAAGATTCGAGGAATTTTGTAGAATAAACGGGTACATACACGAATTTTCGAGTCTTAGAACCCCCCAGCAAAATGGGATAGTCGAACGGAAAAATAGAACCCTACAAGAAGCCGCTAGGACTATGCTCACTGAATGCAATCTAGCTAACCAATTTTGGGCAGAAGCAATTAGTACGGCTTGCTATATCCAAAATAGGGTCCTAATTAACAAACGACATAATAAAACTCCCTATGAATTATACTACCATAGACTTCCAAACCTACATTACCTAAGGGTCTTTGGGTGCAAAGTCCATATCCTAAACACCAAAGACTACCTAGGTAAATTTCAGTATAAGTCAACCCTAGGGGTCTTCTTAGGATATTCAACAACAAGTAGGGCCTACAGGGTCTACAATAAACAAACTAACAAAATTGAAGAAACAACCAATCTAATATTTAATGAGGAAACTAATTCAAAATCTGATAATCCAAATCTAAATTCATCAAATATTGATCATGAAGATAATGAACAAATTATTGAATATTCAATTGAACCACTAGTTGAACCTCTAAGTGAACTGACTATTGAACCAACTACTGAGTCAATTGAACCAAATACTGAACCGAACCGTCCAGCGGACCTGAGGCTGAACCAAGTTCTAGAAGAACCAAGAAACCCAGACTCAGTCACCCAACTGATCAAATTGTGGGTGATCCAACCTTAGGAGTCAGAACTAGGTCTTCCTATAGAAATCTTAGTCAGATTGCACTGATTTTGAAAATCAAACCTAAGACTATAGAGGAAGCCTTACCTGATCCTGATTGGATCATAGCAATGCAAGAGGAGTTAGCCCAATTTGAAAGGAACCAAGTCTGGGAACTAGTACCTAAACCTGAGGGCAAATCCATTATTGACACTAAGTGGGTGTTTAGGAATAAGCTAAATGACCAAGGGGAAATAGTTAGAAATAAAGCCCGCTTAGTAGCTAAAGGGTTCAGTCAAGTCGAAGGGTTAGACTATGACGAAACCTATGCCCCAGTAGCCAGACTTGAGTCTATTAGAATGTTGCTAGCCTTTGCAGCCCATAAAGGATTTAAACTCTACCAAATGGATGTAAAATCAGCCTTTCTGAATGGGTTTATTAGAGAAGAAGTCTATGTAGGACAACCCCCCAGTTTTGAGGACTTAGAAAAACCTGACCAAGTTTACAAACTCAATAAGGAATTGTATGGACTAAAACAAGCACCTAGGACAAGGTATGAACGCCTATCGACCTACCTCATTTCTAAGGAATTTAACCAAGGACAAATTGACTCAACTCTTTTTTGTTAAGACCTTATAAAAAGGCATCATTATTGCCCAAATCTATGTTGACGATATAATTTTTGGATCCACCATCTCAAATTTCTTAAAAGAATTTGTAAAAATAATAGAAAACGAATTCGAAATGAGCTTAGTTGGTGAACTCAATTTCTTTCTAGGACTA
This sequence comes from Boesenbergia rotunda, assembly GCA_024364735.1. NCBI lineage: Eukaryota > Viridiplantae > Streptophyta > Magnoliopsida > Zingiberales > Zingiberaceae > Boesenbergia > Boesenbergia rotunda. Next base: position 112,528 of record JAGFNQ010003895.1, read on the forward strand.
CAAATTAAGCAAACTAGGGATGGAAATTATGTCCATCAATCCAAATATGCTAAAGAGTTAATAATGAAATTTAAAATGGATAACTCCAAAAGCATAAGTACCCCTATGGCCACAAATATAAAAATAGATAGTGACCCTGATGGTAAACCTGTAGACCTTAAACTATATCGAAGTATGATTGGTAGTCTACTTTACTTTATAGCCAGCAAACCTGATATCCTTTTCACTATAGGAATGTGTGCCAGATACCAAACCTGTGCTAAGGAAACACACTTAGCAGCCCTAAAAAGAATACTTAGGTACATTAAGGGCACCCTAAATGTAGGGATTTGGTATCCTAGGACCTCAACTTTTGACCTGTCAGGATACTCAGATTCTGGCTATGTTGATTGCAAACTAGATAGAAAGAGTACAAGTGGAAGCTGCCAACTTTTAGGAAATAGTCTAGTAAGTTGGTGCAGCAGAAAGCAGCACTGCGTAGCTCTATCCACAACCGAAGTTGAGTATGTTGCTTTAGGAGAGTGTGTAGCACAACTCTTATGGATGATGCACACTCTTAAGGACTTTCAGCTTGATTACACTCAAACCCAAGTCTACATTGATCATATAAGTTCAATTAATCTAACTAAGAACCCAATCCAACACTCTAAAACTAAACACATAGAAGTTAAACACCACTTCGTAAGAGATCATGTAGCCAGGGGTGAGATAGTCCTTAAGCATGTAGACTCAAAATCTAACTTAGCTGATATCTTCACCAAACCCTTACCTGAGTCTGAGTTTAGCTCACTAAGAAGGCAGTTAGGGTTATGCTTGGTAGAATAGCACTGCTCTACTTATGCTTCTTTTCAAAAACCTATTTTATTTCTTATTTCATTTGAAAAATCATTCCTTTTATTTTATTTAAAATGATTTTCTGACTTATTTTTTTTTCAAAACATACCCCCTTCGAAACTAGGACTTTTTCGCAAATGGACTTAGCTTAGGCCCTAACCCTAGAACTGCATGCACCTATAGATTTAGAAGCCAGCATCTCACAAGCACCTTAAGGTACTTTTTATTGATAACCTAGACTGGGTTGAGATGCTTAGGTCTATGCATTGATTCAAGATACTTTAAGTCAGTGTATCTCCAGTAATTGGGGCACTAAATACCAATTAAACAGTAATCAGATTAAGTGTCAAGCTTAAAAAATCTAACTTGATCAGAACACTTAACCTGACTAACCCTAGCGAATGTTACTGATATAACAGTTAGTAAGTAGCCAATTGGGCTAGACAGGACCCGGAAGAGAAAATTTAAATTGATTTGGTCCAGTTTATACTTAGATTTGGTTCAATACAGCACCTTACTTTTATTACTCATTTTTTTTCTATTTTTTTTTATATATGGCAAAGGGGGAGAGATTGGAAAGGAGAGAAAAGAAGGTTTTAAAATTTTTTCAAACTTTTAAAAGTTTGACAAACTTTTTATCTCCTTTTTCAAAAAAGTAAAGTAATTCAAAATCATTTTTGGTGCAAAATTTTCTAAGTGTTAAAACTTCAAAATCAGTTTAAAAAATTCTCTAAAGTGCAAAGTGTTTTCAAAATTATTTTAAGTACTTAACTCAAAGCGCTTTCAAAATTATTTTAAGTACTTAACTCAAATTGTTTAGAAAATTCTTTGAAGTACTTAACTCAAAGTGTTTAGAAAATTCTTTTAAAGTACTTAACTCAAATTGTTTTGAAAATTCATTTAAGTACATGTTTTCAAAATTCATTTAAGTACTTAACTTAAAATTGTTTTCAAAATATTCTAAGTACTTACTCCAATTTTTTCTGGTGCAAAATTTTCTAAGTGTTTCAAAATTCCCTTGAAAATTTTCTAAGTGCTAAAGCTAAAACATGTTGAAAATTTTCTAAGTACCCAACTCAAAATATTTTTGGAAATTTTTTCTAACTTAAAAATCCCATTTTGAAAATCTTATAAGTATTGAAAACCTAAAAAACTTTTCAAGTTTAGAAACAAAGACTTAGAAACTTTTTCAAACACCCCATGAATGTTTGAAAAACTCAGGGGGAGATTTCTTCCAGGGGGAGGAAATTAAAACTGGTACTTTACTTAAATATTGTTTAACTTAACTTTTTGAACCGGGTTGCCATAAATCAAAAAGGGGGAGATTGTTGGAGCAGGCAGGACCTAAGTCAAACCTGGGTTTTGATAATGGCAAAGGGTTCAGAAGTTAAGATGCTATTGTTGCCTAACATGTTCACTGAGTGTGCAGGAAGAAGCCCTAGGTACACTAGGCAAGAAGTCTTTGCAAAGGGCTGGGTAAAGAAGTCCTGGTCAAGGACTAAGCAAGAAGACCTGACCGGAAGTCGGGCAAAGTAGTCCTGGTAGAGGACTGGGCACGAAGTCCTGGCAAGGGGCTGGGCACCGAAGACCTGACCGGAAGTTGGGCACAAAGACCTGGTCAGGTGGATCGGACAAAAGTCCAACCGGAGGATCCGGTTGGCAAAAGGTAAACTCTCCTGAGAGGGGTAGGTGAGGACACGTTCCCCATCGAGGGAACAGTAGGTGTCAGTTTGACCTAGGGTTCCTTTTGGGAGACCCGAAGTCAAAACCAAGACAGCTACGGCTGTAATTATTACTTACTATGTTTTTGGGACTAACCTTAGTTGCAGGGTCGAAGGACTGGTCGTTTGCAAGTGAAGGTTCTTCACTGGGCCTAGTCGCCTGAATGAAGTCAGGGCCCCGAATGGGCTCAGGCGCCCGTAAGGATACGGACGCCCAAGAGTGAAGGCAAATCCCAAATCATAGCTGCGAAGCCACTGAACCAAGGCAGATCAGGCGCCCGTGAGGTCACGGGCGCCCCCATCAGCTCAGGCGCCCAAGTGGGGAGGATAAGCGCTGACCGAGCCCGCGGATAAGGATTCACAGATCGAAGGGCACATGTCATGCACCCCCAACCCATCAGGCGCCCGATAGAGTACTATAAAAGGGGCTTGACCCCAAGGCTTCAACAACACAGTTTTCTAACGCTTCAAAGCTTTTCGTTCAAGCGCTATACCCTGGCAAACTCCAACTTTGAGATTCCAGTGCCGACGACGTCCCTCTGCTTCGAAATACGATCCACATCGGCCGTCAGTAACGAAAAGTGTAACTAGTTTTCATTTCTTGCAATATTCCTGTACTCAACTTGTAAACTGTTTTGCGCAATTATAGTATTGCCCAAAGTAAACGGTCAAGGACCGTGGGCCTTGGAGTAGGAGCCGACCGCGACTCCGAACCAAGTAAAAATCCTTGTGTTCTTGCGTGCATTAAATTATTTCCGCTGCGTTTTCGCTCTTTATCCTATCCGAAAAGTTTTAACGATATTCACCCCCCCCTCTATCTTTTTTCTCGATCCAACACAAGCTTCCTAGGACTGGGTCAATTTTAGGGGGAGGTCAAATTAAAAGAATTATTAAATATTTCAAGGTGATATGTTTTCATGCATGTATTTTCAAATCCTTCTGAAAACACAAGTAATTTCCTTTCAAATACTATCATTTTTTTATAAAAATATTATTATTTTCAAAATGTTTTTAAATAGAATCAATTTGAAATAATATTTCTCTTGAGTTTGGAAAAATTTCTAGGACACTTAAGGAAATGTCCTTGTAGTTAACAAGGTTTCCTAGGATTATGTCAGACTGGAAAAGAAACCAAGCCAAGTAAAACATTATGTTTTAAAAAACAAGATTTTTCTAAATACTTATACTTTTCAAAATTCCAATATTTTTCAAAAGTACTTAATTTTTTAAAGATCATAATATTTTTCAAAAGTACTTGCATTTTTCAAAGATTATAATATTTCTCAAAAGTACTTGTACTTTTTAAAGCTCCGATTCTTTCAAAAGTTATGCATTTTCCAAAAGTACTACATTTTTTGACATTTCTCAAAAATACAAAGCTTTTTCTCAAAGTGCACTAGTTGTTAAAGTGAAAATCTTTCTATAAGTACAAATTTTTTTTGAAAAATCTCTTCTAAATGAAAGCTTTTCTAAAGCAATTTTTTTAAGTGAGAAGTTTTCTGAGTACAAAATACTTAAACACTTAGTTTTATACTATGCTTTCAAAAATTTATACTAGGTATGTTCAAAAAGAACCAAATGTTTTCATTGTTGGTGCAAGTATTTTTGGTGATTTTTGATGTATAACAAAGGGGAAGAGGTGCGCTTAAGTTAGAAAATTTTTTGTTGTCTTCCAGAAGGATCAATGAAAATCAAAATGCTTTTTCATAAAGGGGAGAGTGAGCTTATGTTAGAAAATATGTTTCTCCCAAAGATCAAAATGTATTTTCAAAACGTAGATCAATTTTTTATCCTAAGGATAGTAATTTAGCCCTTTCAGCCAATCTGACTTAAGATATTGTCAATCATCAAAAAGGGGGAGATTGTTGGTGGAGGTTGCATCAGTGATGCCCTCCTCTAAGTGTTTCAATGTTTGACAATATGCTTAAGTCAGTGATATATTGAACAAGGGAAGGGTAAGTCAAGAGAGGAGTACCAAAGTGAATCAAAGTCCTAGTTAACCTAGGCACGAAGTCCTGGTTCGAAGAATTGGGCACGAAGTCCTGATCATGGATTGTGCACTAAGTCCTGGCTGAGGGCTGGACACCTAAGACCTGACCGAGGGTTGGGCACGAAGACCTGGTTCGAGGAATTGGGCACGAAGTCCTGGCCGAGGGTTGGGCACCGAAGACCTGGTTTGAGGAATTGGGCACGAAGACCTGGCCGAGGGTTGGGCACCGAAGTCCTGGACCTAGGGTTTGGGCACGAAGTCTTGGTCCGAGGGATTGAGCAACTTAGTTGAGCAATGACTTAGGACAGAAGTAGAGACGGGTCGAGGGTCAGACGTCTTGAGATCCGAGAGTATCGGAGGCTAAGCAAAAGTCCACCTGAATGGACACGGTGGCAACCGTCTACTGAAAGGAGTAGGTGAAAGGCGCGTTCTCGGGGGTGGGAACTTGCGTCGGTTCGACCTAGGGTTTCGTAAAAATCTAAAGTCAGAACCAACTCATTAAGGCTAAGATTGTATCTGTATTTGCCTTGTATTCATGTATCATGCAGGTACCCAAAAGTGGAGACAAAGTAGGCAAAAGGCTGGAAAAAGGGGTCCCTAGGCGCCCCCATCAATGGGGGCGCCCCAATGGAATCAGGTGCCCCCATCAATAGGGGCGCCTGGGTTCATGGAGACGCCCTGGATAACCAGGGTGCCCTGGTCAAAGGGATTATCTGCTGCGATGAGTTCGGCGCGGAGATAAAGTTTGACCAAGCCCATTGGGGCGCCCCGATGATCACAGGCGCCCCCATGAAGCCTATAAAAGGAGCTTCGACCCCAAGGCTCAAGACACGACTTCCAAACACAATTCTAAGCTTCCAAAGTGACGACAAAGCGCTAACGACAAAGCTCTACAACCGGGAGGCTCCAGGAGGAAGTGCGCGACGCTTCAGAGGTCCAGATCGGGCGAGCTTCAATTCTGTTTGATCGGTTTGAGTTTATATTTCTGCAGTTAAATTTATCTATCTTTCTGTTTGTAATTCTTGCACTGTAAGACGGGTTTCTCCGCCTCCGAAAAGTCCGGAAAGGAGACCATTAGTGGACGGGCGTTCCCGTGCTTATGCCTTGGATGTACTGACCCTGAGGGGTCGGGAACCAAGTAAAACCCCGTGTGCAATCTGTCGTTGTTTTGTCTTTTATTTTTCTGTTTTCCGCTGTGCTACTAACGCTCTATTTAGAACGAATCTTGAAAGTAAGACGAGTTTCCACGAGAAGATTTTTCGGTCGATATTCACCCCCCCCCCTCTATCGACGGCACCGGTCCTACACTTTTCTCCTCTTCTTCCCTAGAAGACACGGCAGCAAGTGGAGAAGGAGGAGGCGGCGCCACCTTGGCTTGAAGGTGGCCGACGGCAAACAAAGGAGAGAAGTAGATGGTGGCGGCTTGGGTTTCAAGGAAGAAGAAGACTCCTTCCTCTTCTTCATCATCTTCTTCCCTCTCCTCTTTATCTTTTGGAGCCGGCGCATGTAATGGAAGGGAGTTCTTCCTCTCCTTTTGGCCAGCGGCATCAATACAACCCATTAGGGGTTTGGCGCAAGGATGAAGAAGGGAAGAAGAAGCTTGGGTATTACTTTGGTGACCCCAGTCCTTGGAAGATCATCGCCCACTCGACGTCCAAGAAGAGGTTGGGTCATACAATAGAAGATCGCGAGGTAAACGAGAGACATAACTTCTTGTTTTGGTTCCTTTACATCTTGTATTATCATATGTTTATATTTTATGTTGATAATTATCTTGGACCCCTATGATAAACACAAAAATCGACGATCCATTCATTGTCTATTCCGCAGCTAATTGGTTAGATGAGTTAGATGTCTTGAACAACAAGTTTGTTCAAGTGGTCACTCGAATCAATTCGTACGATGAGGAGTCTGTTGTTTGGAAAATTGTTCTCCATTCGAATTGGGTTCAATCAAAGAAATTTTAATCCAGGGATATGGAGAGGTTTCCCATACCCAACCGAAACCCAACAATTGGTATCAGAGCTAGGTCACTCTCACCGGACTAACCTCCAGATGAAGCACGAGCTAGAGCCATGATTCAGATCTAACCATGTGGGTTAAGCCTTGAATAAAGGATGTGTGGGCTCCCGTGTCTTGAATAAGAAGACCAGAGACCAGGCAGAGAAGTCCTAGTTGCGGCTAGGCAGTGAAGTCCTAATAGGTCGGGTGGACCGAGGGGTAGAAAGTCCTGGTGGGTTGAGGATTGGACATCAAACGGAAAGGGTTTCCGCTTGAGGGGGCTTGTGGTCCTTTGTTTGAGGGGGGATTGTTGGTATTGCAAGGTTGCAAACATAGTCCCACATCAAAAAAACACGGGAAAGATCATAGGCTTATAAGGAATAAAGATATCTCGATTGGCATGAGGTCTTTTGGGAGAGGCCAAGAGCAAAACCATGAGGGCTTAGGCCCAAAGTGGACAATATCATACCATTGTGGAGATATTTAAATTCCTTTAGGTCCTAACAATTGGTATTAGTGCCAATGGTTTCCGGTTTTGTGTGTTTTGGATTCGGTTACTTTTATGCACTTTATCATGTATATATAATTTTATGTCAGATAATAGTAGAATGTGCGTAAGATAACTCTTTGGTTGCAGGCATAACATCCGACTATTATGGCTTAATATGTTTGTATGTGATTGTGTGTGCATGGTTGTAACACTGATTTAAATCCTCGGGGTTGATGAGGCTAGATAGTATTTAATTTTTATAATTAAATACGATAATTGTTTAGCCACGCATTTTAGTTTACTTTCGATCTAGACTTATTGTACACTCCTTTGTGGAGTATAGGGTCGATGGATGTAAATTAAAATAGTTCATCATCTCGGCTCGGAGATCCTCTTCATCAAGCTTGCGCATGGTGCTTAGAGGAGGAGATGAGGTGGCGACACGACTGGAGACATATTGAAGACAAAAGTCATAATAGTTGAAAAATTAATTTTTCATATTTATTGCTTTTTGTTTATATGCTTGTTGTGCTTGCATGGTAAAATTCCTCAATTCTAAATCACTAAGTGGGAGAGGAATTCTAAGAATCTCGTGGCCTCCATTACAAATTTGACATGTGATGTGAACAAACTTGCGCGTTGGCTCTGAGTGCCTTTCTCCATATCGGATGAGTTTATTTCGCGGATCACTAGGTCAAATATGGTTATAGAAAATTATTTAGGAGCGTGTGATCTTCCCCATCGGAAGGGGCATAATCCTAGATAATTACCTTAGTATCGTGTAATGGTGAACACTTAGATGTAAATAATAGTATCCTCCCCATCGGAGTCACTGCTATTATTTGTAGGGTCGAAGAGAAACCAACTATTAATTTTATTTGACAAAAAGTTAGGTTGACAAGATAATAAAATTAATGGGTAAAACCTCCTCTTACAAATGTAGAATTCGTATACGTCCACATTATCGTGGCATACGATATTCTCGGTGTTTTGAGGTGTTAGTTGATTTTAAAATTTTATTGTTTGAGAAATCAATAATTTTTTGAAATCTAATGTATTGATCATTGTGATTCTTAGGATAATTTCAAAATGGCCTTCAACCCACTTGCTGTAATATTGAAAGAAAACAAATTTACTGGCCCTAACTATATTGATTAGAAACGGAACCTGGACATTGTCTTGACTGCCGAGGAGTACAAATGTGTACTTTTCGAGTTCTGTCCTGAAAAGCCTAGCGAGAATTATGGTGAAGAGGAGAAGGAACGTTATAGGAAGTGGATAAAAGCAGATAAGATGACGCAATGTTACACTTTTGCTTCTATGTCAAATGTGTTGCAACATCAACATCAGACTTTTTCCACTGCTTATGATATAATGTTCAATCTCAAGGAACGCTTTGGCCATCAGAATCGGGCCACTAGGCAAGAGGTAATGAGGAACTTGATGACGACAACCATGATTGAGGGAACACCCATGAGGTCACATGTTCTCAAAATGATGACTCATTTAAATGAGATGGAAGTGCTTGGAGCGGAGATCGATGGGGAAACCCAGGTTGATATCATTCTCCAATCTCTACCTAGGAGTTTTGAGCAGTTTCACCTGAACTATAATATGAACAAACGAACATATTCGTTGGCGGAACATTACATTGTAGATAACATGGTGTGTAGTGCCACACAGAAGATCATATTATCAGTCCTTTGTAGAGTATAAGTAGAGGCTCACAACCTAGATGGTTTTGGACAAATCATTGGCATGGTTGTAGTGTAATTTGGTATTGGTTTATCTTGACCATAGAATTACACTAGTACACTTTGTGTGTATTGAGCATGACCAATATAGAGGTGATTCAATTTATACTGACTATATAATTGAATCAGACCTCAGATATTATGGTGTACATGCTCTTAATCCCGATATAATAACGGGCACATGTACGTAATATATATTTCTTTGATTTACCAATGGGCGGATTTATTTGTTAAATCGATAGACTCGATAAGATGGAAAATAATATTATTTACATGATGTGTCGTTGATTTTAGAAGGAAATCATGTCCTGGTGAGTCAGGTTGATGATGTCCCCTTGAGGAGCTCATAAAATTCATCATGATAAATTCTGCAGGTGGACTTGGTCCGATATGATGATAAGATTGAGTGGTACTACTCATAGAGTTAAATATTAATTAATTAAATTATCAGTAATTTAATTAATTAATGAACATTCGATATCTTAAACACTGAGAGATTTTTGTACTCATAATAAGTGGAGCCCATATTTAAATATGAGGGTTAGTGAGGTAGATCAATGGTGATACTTTAATAGAATGGATCATTATTAATAAATCGGGCTTTGATCCATTAGGTGTCCAAGACCCAACTCCTCCTCATGGTCCCTATTGTAGCCTATATATACATCATGAAGTCATGAGACCAAGGCAGACCATCCAATTAACCTAAAGGCCTCTCTCTATTCTCTCCTCTCACCCTCTCTCTCCTAGGGTTCCTTGTGGCAGCGGCCAAGGGAAGCAAAGGAGGTGGCGCAAGGGGTTAGGGAAGGAAGAACTCATCATTTCTTCCTCTTCTCTTCATCCTTTTCTCCTATTCATCCCTAGAAGACACGACAACAAGTGGAGAAGGAGGAGGAGGCGCCTTGGCTTGAAGGTGGCCGGCGGCAAGCAAAGGAGAGAAGTAGGCGGCGGCGGCTTGGGTTTCAAGGAAGAAGAAGACTCCTTCCTCTTCTTCTTCATCTTCTTCCCTCTCCTCTTCATCTTTTGGAGCCGGCACAAATAAAGGAAGGCAGTTCTTCCTCTCCTTTTGGCTGGCGGCAACCATACAACCCATTAGGGATTTGGGGCAAGGAAGAAGAAGGGAAGAGGAAGCTTGGGTATTGCTTTGGTGACTCCGATTCTTGGAAGATCGTCGCCCACTCGACGTCCAAGAAGAGGTTGGGTCATACAATAGAAGATCACTAGGTAAACGATAGGTATAACTTCTTGTTTTGGTTCCTTTTCATCTTGTATTATCATATGTTTATATTTCATATTGATAATTATCTTGGACCCCAATGATAAACACAAAAACCGACAATCCATTCATCGTCTATTCCGCGACTAATTGGTTAGACGAGTTAGATGACTTGAACAACAAGTTTATTCAAGTGGTCACTCGAATCAATTAATACGATGATGAGTCGCTTGTTTGGAAAATTGTTCTCCATTCGGATTGGTTTCAATCAAAGAAATTTTAATCCAGGGACATTGAGAGGTTTCTCATGCCCAACCGAAACCCAACAAAGGTGTTGGCAGAATCCCCTTGATCTTGTTTATATTCCAACCTGTGCCCACCATGAAATCACTAATCTTAGCTTTTGGGTTCCCTGTAGGTTCATTTAGAGTAAACAGACCTTCATTTAACCATCTATCAAACCAGAAATTCAGCATGCCTTCCCCCGATATGTAGCCTATGCTTTGTTCTGCCAAATTGTGAAGTTTGATCAATCTTCTCCAACAAGGAGAGGCATTACCTCTAAGGCGCACCACGGCTGGATGTTTAGTTTTGCAATACATACTATTGAGAAACTTCGCCCAAAGCATGGATTGTTCCTTGAACATGTACCGCAATTTCACCACTAGCGTAACACTAATTTCAAAAGGCTTCCAGAAGTGCACTGTCTCAAGAACAGTTCCAAGAAGTGCATGACCACTTTAAAAAGATGAGAAACTTTTAGAAGCACATATCCGAGTTTGTCAACGATTATTACAATAAAAGAGATATCATGCAAGAATTTAGGATTGATATTTACGTAACCAAACAACAGGTCTCCATGCTTTACCAGTATCATGAGCATATGGCCAGACTGCCACAGACCCCTAGATTTCCAACAAGACCACGTTCCCCACCTCCTAGCGAAAGACTGCCAAATCCTTACCCTCCTCCCCCATTCGACGCCCTAAACATGACCATCTGCCACCTCCTTACTGATTTTATTTGGATAATGAAATATCCAAGTATTATGAGGTGAAACCTGTTGGGTTTCCTTGACGGTTGCTCTCATGGGAAACCTCTCCATGTTCCCGGATTAAAAATTCTTCAATCCGAATGGAGAACAATTTCCTAAACAACTGATTCATCGTCGTGCTAACTGATTCAAGTCACCGCTTGAACAAACATGTTGTTCTAGCAAACAAACTCATCTAACCGATTAGCCGCGGAATAGACGATGAATGGATCACCGGTTTTTGTATTTATCATCAGGGTCCATGACAAAAATATCATACAATAATTATCAACATAAAATATAAACACATGATAATAATTAAGCAAGATCAAAGAAACCAAAACAAGAAATTATACCTTCTTGTTTACCTCGCGATCTTCTATTGTATGACCCAACCTCTTCTTGGACGTCGTGTGGGTGACGATCTTCCAAGAAACGAAGTCACCAAAGTGTCCTTCTTCTCCTCTTCCACTTGCGCCCAAAACCCTAGCCTCTAGGATTGTTGCCACCGGCCACCAAAAAGGAGGAAGAAGAAGATGAAGGAGAAGAGAAAGATTTCTTCTCCTTCCCTTGAACCCTAACCGACCTCCTCCTTTCTTCCTATCTTGCGGCGCCAAGCACCACAAGGAAGAACAAGTCCACCTCTTCCTTTCTTCCTATCTTGCGGCGCTAAGCACAACAAGGAAGAACAATCTTCTCCTTGCACGCGTGCTCCTCTTCTTCTTCTTGCCGCACGCCACGAAGGAGGAGTGATCTCCTCCTTGTCTTATTGCTGGCCACCAAGAAGAATAGAAGAAAGGAAGAGGAGAGGGAAAAAACCATACTTTCTTCCTTTTCCTTCCCACCGCCGGCGTGCCCTAGAAGAGAGAAGGCAGAGACAGGAACAGAGGAGTGACTTAGGGTTATTGTATGTTGGATGCCTTGGTCTCATGTCTCCATGAGGTATATATAGGCTACAATAGGGACCATGAGGAGGAGTTGGGTCTTGGCCACCTAATGGATCAAAGTCGATCCATTAATGATGATCCATTCCACTAAAGGATCACCATTGATCTACCTCACCAACCCCCATATTTAAATATGAGCTCTACCTATTATGAGTACAAAATCTCCCAGTGTTTAAGATATCGAATGTCCATTAATTAATTAAATTACTGATAATTTAATTAATTAATATCTAACTCTATGAGTAGTACCACTCAACCTTATCATCATGTTGGGCCAAGTCCACCTGCAGGATTTAACATGATGAACTTTATGAGCTCCTCAAGGGGACATCTGTTGGGATCTTACGGCACCAAAAACACAAAATGCAGCGGAAACAAGATCCCTCGAGCGATCCATACGAAAGAAAACTCGTACAAAGTTCATCTATCTAATAGATCTATCTAAATGTATACCTTTGGAGGGTGCCCTTTCGCTTATCCCGCTCGTCCAAGATGCGCTGGATCTCTTGCACATTCAAGTGTCCGTGCCTCTATTCGTATCCACACGGACACGATCTCTCAACTTCGGGAAGAACTACCTTAGTTGTGCTAGCAACTTGAGGTATTTCACAAGACCACCAAGAACCCAAAAGAGGGTTTCGACCAAGAGGGAGAAGAGGAAGAAGAGAAGAAGGGAAAACTCACTTACTTGTCATTCAAAATGACTAGCCCCTCTTTTATACTCATCCCATGAATATGAAGAGTCTTTTATCTCTTTGACTTCCCTTCATTAAAGCCAATAAAGAGCACATCTTTTCATGTGACTCTTCACCTTCTCTTCATCCAATGAAGAGAGACTTTTCTCTTTACTTCATTACACACTTTAATGAATTTCTCCTGCAATTCCGACCGGGCCTCTCGGGCTCCCGACCAGGTCTCCCGACCAAGTCTCCCGAGCGAGTCCCCAAGCTCCCGACCAAGTTTACCGAGCAAGTCGTCGAGCTCCCGACCCAGTCTGCCGAGCTCCCAGCCCGAGCTCCCGACCAAGTCCCTGAGCTCCTGACCCGAGCTGCTGACCAAGTCTGCCGAGCAAGTCGCCGAGCTCCCGACCCAGTCTGCCGAGCTCCCAGCCCAGTTGCCGAGCTCCCGACCCAGTCTGTCGAGCCTCCTCTTGATCCGGTACGGTTGAGGGTCTCTCCTCCCCCTCAATTCTTGAAATCGATACCTCCTCTTCTTCTCTTGAGGAGGTTGATGATCTTTCACTCTCTCCCTCACTTGAAGATGTAGATACTTCCTTTTCTTCTTCTTCTTCTTCTTGACTCATTTGACTTTCATGATATTCTTTCAATTTGCTCTACAATTCACATGCATTTTGGTATGCCCCTACACAACTCAAAATTTTGTTAGGCACAATATCAATCATTATACCCATTACATTTTCATCGGCCCTTGCTTGTTCTTGTTGCTCTTGATTCCAATACCTAGGTCTAAGCCTCTTCCCGTGCTTATCCTTTGGAATCTCGAAGGACTCTTCAAGCGCAATTCGAAGGTTCCACTCCATTTCGAACCATGCCTCCATTCTCGCTTTCCAATATTCGAAATTCTCATGGTCGTAGGCTGGCGGAGTGTAGATGTCGTCCCCCAACTTATCTTCCATTTTCTTTTCCCTCTAGCGCGTGCTTCCTCGGCGGTTAGTTCGATCAAGAGCGGTCCTTGCTCTGATACCAACTGTAGAATCGATTGTGTCCGCTAGAGGGGGGTGAATAGCATTTTTCGGATCTTTCTTGTACCTGCGTTGTTAGTTGCACAGCGGAAACAATAATAAAGAAAACAAACAACGCTAACAAATAAAATTTACTTGGTATCCACCCTGGTTGGGTGACTAATCCAAGAATCCGTCGGTGGATCACTCCCCGGATAACCTCCAGCTAGCTCTCGTCGCTCCTTGTGGGTGGAGAAACCTCGCCAGATCACCTTGACACAACCTGAGCACAAAGACTACTGTTTGGCCCTTAACCAAGATCAAACTCGTCAAGAGTCTCAGCCCAAACCGAGTTCTCTTTAAATAGAACTCGGGCTTGAAACCCTCGCTGGCAGTCGACTGCTCCCAGGGCAGTCGACTACCCCACTCAGAATTCGACCATTGACAGCCCCAACGTTCGAATCCAGCTGTACACCAGTCAACTGCTCCCAGAGCAATCGACTGGTCCAGGGCTAAATCCATTCTGTGAGTTTTGGCAGTCGACTGAACAACCCCCAGTCGACTGCTCAGCTTACCACAGCACTCCTACTCACTCTCTTGGCCCTCCTCCACGTGAGCCTTCAGGTCCTCTCCTTTGGCTTGCCCCTTGAAGTCCTCTTCCACGAGCTATCGTCCCTCGGATGCGCACGCAAATGTTGGGACCGGGTGCATGTTGACAAGGATACGGGTTCGTAAAATTCTAAATTTTTACGTGCAGCGGAAGAATTAGCATAAAATAATTTCTCAAATTATTCTAACCACGTATCTAGCATGCAACCTTATGGTGTGTGGACATGATCATAAAATAAAACTTTGCGGAAAAGTAAACTAATTTACCAAGTACCTCGCGTAACTCGAAGTAAGGGACGAGATCCAACCGTAGCGTCCCTTGGAAGCTTCGCCTCTATTCGCGTCCACGCCGAGTTCTCTTCAGGATGACTTCGCAAAGTCACGAGTTTTGTGCCGATGAGAACTACTAGATTCTCTAAAGGTACAACTAGAACAACAAGAGAAAAGATAGGAAACTAATCACCAAGAGACGGAATCTAAATTCCGAGAAGGAAGGAGATGTGATCCGCTTCTTCTTCTCCGAGGTCGTCTTGGTGGATGAAGCTCACGCCCACCTTGGTTGTTGCACCGGCCCTAGGGGAGGAGAGAGAGCTAGCCCTAGAGAGAGAGGGGTGTCGGCCCTAGAGAGAGAGAGGCGTGTAAAGAGAGAGAGAGAGAGCAATTAATCTCTTGATTAATTGATTCGGAATTCAAGGCTTGCCTTTGGTTCCTTATATAGTTGCTTCTCCCTTGCCAAGTCTTTCTCTTAACGGAATTAACGGAATTAATTTTCATAAGAAATTTATCTTATAATCTTTCTTATGAATAATTCCGTTATGCTTAGTTTTATTATAACTAACTTTATAATAAAACAAATACTTCTCTCCTTTAATTATCGAATAAATTTTATAAGAAATTTATAAACTTTCTTATTATGAAAAAAATCAATTCATAATTGATTTTATAAAATTAAAATAAACCATTCCATGGATCATTTTAATTTCCATAAAAAGAATAAATTTCTATAAATTTATTTATATAAATTTCTTTATACAAATTTATTTATTCATAATTTATAAAACAAATCGCGCTAGATTTATTTTATTAATTAAACCAAATAAATTGGTTTATCCCCTTTGTAGTGGTCGGCCAAACCAAGAGGGTGGACACCCTCTTTGGCCGGCCAATTTAAACCGAACCGATCACGAATTAAACTCATTTAATTCGCCCAATAAGCCTTCAAAAGACTTAGCCATTTTTAGCTTCCATTGCGCCTCTGATAAATTCAGATTCGACTTATTTCTCTTGATCGGATAATCCAATTTTCAACTCTTTTTAAATCCCTCGGATTACTCGTAGTGTGTGTGACTAAATAGGCTTTCGATTTATGTTGACCGTCTATAATTAACTAATTATAGAACGATCATGAGTGGCACCTAGTAGTACATCATGACCCCCAATTAATCGAAAGATCAACGGTTGACCTCAGAAAGAATTCCGAAACCCTTCAGCAGCTCTAATGAATCGTGCCCCATTCCCTTCACCATCTTATACCCACTTGTTTCAGGACACGGTCTATTTGTGTCAGTCCCCACTAGGCTGACTACGTCACACCTAGCCCAAGTAATTCTTTCTCGTCCTTTGGATTTCTAATTACTCTCATGTATTTTAGAGACTCGCACTCTAAACATGATATGCTCTGGCCAGAGGCTTTGAGTAACAATCCGACGATAGGCCTGGGTATACATCTCCTCGCAAGGAGTGGTGAATCCTTTGTAGGCTGTTCAAACATCTTCGGGCACTTCGGCTTATACCCAATCATCCTAGGTCCACACCTCCTTGGAGATGCTTGCTTAAGATGTTAAAGTATAAGTCTCCATGACCAAGATGACTTGAACACCGCAAGTCAAAGGAACATCGCACTTAAGCCGTAGTAAGAACTTCATTGACATATCTATATAGATAACCATATGAAGTCTTACAGCTAGTCACTCCAATGAACTAGTTCCCTTAACTAGCATCCATGTTTATCTCCGGACATCCCAATGTCACCAGCCAGTGAGAATCAGCTGATTAGAGAATAACCCATGCTAGTCTCAACAGAATTGATAGTGTCCGTATTTATCAATTCATCGACTAGGGATATTTTCAATACTTCACATTTGCACATTTAGAGATAATCACTAGTTGTGATCCCATCACAAATTCTCTTATGCGGACATTCAGTAGATGAGTTTAAGATCCCAATCAAATACAAACATGTATACTCAAATAGTGAATTATCATTTATTAAAATAAATGTTTACAATCATAAGGCGATTGTCTTAGGGCACTTCTCTCATATCACTAACAAACTCCCACTTGGCCTAATGCCAATTGCTACGGTATCCAAAACCACTGGCTCTAACATGACCCTCAAACTTGTTTTGAGGTAAGGCCTTAGTTAAAGGATCCGCTAAATTCCTTTCAGTGGGAATTTTCTCAATTTGTATATCATTCCTACTTATAATCTCTCTGATCAGATGATAGCGGCGAAGCACGTGTTTGGATCGCTGATGAGACCTTAGTTCCTTTGCTTGTGCAATAGCTCCATTGTTGTCGCAGTATACCGGCACTGCTTCATCAATGGTTGGAACCACGCCAAGTTCGGAGACGAACTTCTTGATCCAGACTGCTTCCTTTGCTGCTTCCGAAGCTGCGATATATTCCGCTTCCGTGGTGGAATCCGCTACGGTGTCTTGTTTGGAACTTTTCCAACTTACTGCGCCTCCATTCAAAGTAAATACGAGATTTGGAGTCATCCTTATCTGTCTGGAAACTGGCATCTGTATACCCACGTATTACCATATCTTCTTCTCCATATATTAGGAACACATCCTTAGTTCTTCTTAAGTACTTAAGGATTGTCTTAACAGCCGCCCAATATCCATTCCTGGATCCGACTGGTATCTGCTTGTGACGCTCAAAGCATACGATACATCGGGCCTAGTACATAACATAGCATACATGATAGATCCTATCGCGGATGCATAAGGAATCTTATTCATGCAAATCCTCTCGTCTTCTGTGCGCGGACACATAGACTTTGAAAGGTTGATCCCATGCCTGATGGGAAGGTAACCTTTCTTGGATTCCGACATGCTAAACCTTTTTAGCACTCGGTCTATATATGTAGACTGCGAAAGACCAAGCAACCGTTTTGATCTATCTCTATAGATTCTAATCCCAAGGATATAGGTTGCTTCTCCCAGGTCTTTCATGGAGAAAGTTTTGGACAACCAAATTTTAACTGTCTGTAAGACTGATATATCGTTTCCTATAAGTAATATGTCATCGACATATAATACTAGAAATACGACTGCACTCTCACTAACCTTCTTGTACACACAAGGTTCGTCAGGATTTTATGAGAAATCAAACTCTTTGATTGTCTCATCAAAACGGATGTTCCAGCTCCTAGATGCTTGCTTCAATCCATATATGGATCGTCGAAGCTTGCATACTTTGGTTTTGTCAACCGATGTGAAACCTTCAGGTTGTATCATGTATACATCCTCAAGCAGGTTTCCATTAAGGAAAGCTGTTTTCACATCCATTTGTCATATCTCATAATCATAATGAGCTGCTATGGCTAGGAGCATCCGAATGGATTTAAGCATTGCTACTGGCGAATAGGTTTCGTCATAATCAATTCCTTGTTTCTGACGATATCCCTTTGCCACTAATCTAGCCTTAAAGGTAACTACATTACCTTCCATGTCGGTTTTCTTCTTGAAAACCCACTTGCACCCTATGGGCTTAATCCCTTCAGGTGGGTTAACGAAGTCCCATACTTGGTTTTCGTACATGGAATCCATTTCCGACTTCATGGCCTCAAGCCATTTGTCCCTTTCTGAACTTTTCAGAACATCTTCATAACTGATAGGTTCGTCATCGCTTATGAGTAACACGTCGTTTGATTCACTTATGAGAAATCCGTATCTCTCTGGAATATTGCGTGTCCTATCAGATCTACGAAGAGGTGGTGTAGTCTTAGGTTCAACTGATAGCTCATCATTATGAGGTATTGGTTGTGGGTCTAGACTAGGTGTCTCTTTAATGTCTATTGGAGTTTCTTGAACTTCATCAAGTTCAATGCCACTCCCACTATTTTCTTGTAAAAGAAATTCTTTTTCCAGAAATACAGCATGCCTTGAAACAAACACCTTTTGTTCCAAGGGATGATAGAATTGGTAACCCTTCGTTTCCTTAGGGTATCCAATAAATAGACATTTATCAGACTTAGCATCCAATTTGTCTGATACAATCCGCTTCACATAAGCAGGACAACCACATATCTTAAGGTGAGTTAAGTGGGGTTTCTTACTATTCCATGTCTCATATGGAGTAGTAGAGACTACCTTGGTCGGGACTCTATTTAGCAAGTAAACAGCTGTCTTAAGTGCATAGCCCCAAAAGGATTTTGGAAGAGTTGCATGATTCATCATTGACCTAACCATGTCCATCAAGGTTCGGTTGCGCCTCTCAGATACACCATTATGCTGTGGTGTATACGGCGGAGTCCATTGGGACAATATCCCATTGTCCCTAAGATAATCTTGAAACTCTTGACTTAAGTATTCACCACCCCGATCGGATCGAAGTATTTTAATACTTTTGCCAAGCTGTTTCTCTACTTCATTTCTGAACTCTTTGAATTTCTCAAAGGCTTCAGATTTGTGTTTCATCAAGAACACATACCCGAATCGTGAGTGATCATCGATAAAGGTGATGAAGTAGCTATAGCCTCCTTGTGCAAGAGTTGACATTGGTCCACATACATCAGTATGTATTAGACCAAGCAATTCTCCCACTGGATTACCTTTTCCGGAAAAGGGTAATTTGGTCATCTTGCCTTTTAAGCATGATTCGCATGTATCAAATGAACCGGGTTCAAATGATTCCAAAATTCCACATCGGTGTAATTCGATCATGCGTTTCTTACTTACATGGCCAAGACGACAATGCCAAGTGTAGGAGTCTATTCGATTATCTATTCGAGCACGTTTATTGCTAACTTCGATATTGAAAACATCACTGGATAAATCTAACGTGTAGATTCCATTGCACAAAGTTCCATTCCCATAAAGAATGCCATTTAAAGTTATGTAACAACAATTGTTACTAAAAGTTAAATGATAACCCTTTTCATTCAAACATGAAATTGATACAATGTTCTTCATTAACGAAGGAACAAAATAACAATTATCCAATTCTAAGACACGTCCAGTCGGGAGCTTTAGCAAATATGTTCCGATGGCAACAGCAGCAATCTTTGCTCCATTTCCAACTCGTAGATTTGCTTCTCCTTTGACGAGTCTTCTTCTATTCCTTAGCTCCTGTATGTCATTACATATATGTGAGCTACACCCAGTATCAAGTACCCAGGTATTTGAGGAAATAGAGTGACATTCAATAACAAATATACCTGAAGAGGATGGGGCATCGGATGCCTTATTCTTCATGGACTCAAGATAAATCTTGCAGTTTCTTCGCCAGTGACCCTCCTTACCACAATGATGGCAAGTTCCTTTCGGTTTCTTTTCAGTCTTTTTGGCCTTTTTCTTCTTTCCCTTATTCTGTTCTTTGGCCTTCCTCTTAGAACCTTTCTTCGAGGAACTAACTAACAGTACCGTCTTTTGATCCTGCTTCACAGAAGGCTCTACAGTCTTCAGCAGGTTGAGCAACTCAGGAAACTGGTCTGGAGTTGCATTTTCAGGAGGACGGTTGGGAAGTTGATCTTCAAGGACATAAGCAAGCTTCTCTGCCTTGAGGACTATCCTCAGGTTTCGAAGCCAGTCCATGAAGTTTGGCCCAGTCAGTTTATTGGTGTCCAAAATGGAACGCAAATTCAGAGAAGACATGATTGAGTGATTATCCTAGAAATACAAATTGAGCTTATGTGAGAAGAATGATTAAAGAATGTATCAACATACATTAATAAAATCCTATTTATTTTTCGAATTGAATAACCCTTTTTATCAATTCGGGAGATCGTAGGAACATCTCCAAATAGGTTGATATCCAACCATAGATAAGAACAACCATGGCTGTGGCCATCAAGTTTTTCTTAGCTATGAAGGTAGGTAATTATACCGATTACACATCACATATATGTAACTATCACTTTATGCTATCAACTAATTGAATGTTTGCATAAATCATTGGGTTGTTAACTCATTAACAAGTATGCAACTTTATACATAGCACCCAACTGCACCTCTCTTTACATCGACCTTGGCTGTGGCACAACAAATCGATGCTCCAAGCTTAAGGCTGACCCATTAATCAAGAAATAGTTTTAATATGGTTGGAGCTCATTCAACCGTTTAGTCAGGCTTGGATGTGTCCAACAACCAAAACTAAGGATTGACCTCTGACTCCAACTATATTATCCATAAACTAATTTCATGGTTTGAACATGTTGAGGTTCAAGCTGGGCATGGATGTGTCCATCAACCCAAACGAGAAACAAAACTTCGATTCTAACCATATTAATGGAAGGTGTTGGCCTTAATATTTTGTAAGGGGTTTTGGGTCTCACCCTTTCTTTTCTAAGCACATTCATGACATAGAATTATGTCATGACTAACGATTTCCTTAATAAAGTACGTATGTGACTTAATTTATCAAGTCTCATTATTTGAATTAGGAACCGAATTTCCTAATTCTAATTTCATACTTTATTTAAGGAATTGTTTTGGGAAACAATTTCCTAAATTGTCATAATCAATTTCGGAAATAATATATTTTAAGACTTTGATTTCTCTAAATCAAATCTTATTAAATTAAGAGACAAATCCCTTAATTCAACCACATATTATTTTCATGAAAATCTCATTTAAGAAACTCTATAGGAAACCATTTTCCTAATTAATTTTGGAGACAACAATATGTAAGAGCATCACCTCTTAAACATATTTTATTCATGGATTTAATTAATTACAACAAATCGTTTTCTAAGGGTGGCTCTCCGAGGCTCAGATACCCAAAGAAAAGTAATTCGTTGTAAATCCAATTTGGACGGCTCCCCGAGGCTCAATCCAAATCAAACATGACAATTTCATTTAAAATTGGTAAATTAAATTACAACAACTAACTTTAAATTGGACGGCTCCCCGAGGCTCAATCCAAAATAAAGAATTTTGTTGTCAATTTAAAAACCAATTCAAATTTAATTGTCAATTAACTGTCCATAAATTTGTCTAGACTTTCTTGATAGAAAGTGCCCAAAATTGCGAGATTTCATAAATACGTTTTCAGAATAATTGTAAGTTTCTGATACAAAGAAAACTTACGTATTTCCAAAATTAGAAAATTTCTAAAATAGAAAATTTTCCAAAATTGGAAAGTTTCCAAAGATGGGAAGTTTTCACAATTATTATAAAATTTCAGAAACTAGAAAATTTCAAAAGTTTGAGAAATTTCATGAGGATTTCCAAACTTAGAAATTCCTAAATCTAAAATTTATTATAATTTGAAAGTTTCCATAATTGAAATTTTTTTCCAAAATTGAGATCATGACAAAGTTTTCCGCAAAACAATTACATGATTATGTCGAACACTAACTGGCTCTGATACCACTGTTGGGACCGGGTGCATGTTGACAAGGATACGGGTTCATAAAATTCTAAATTTTTACGTGCAGCGGAAGAATTAGCATAAAATAATTTCTCAAATTATTCTAGCCACGTATCTAGCATGCAACCTTATGGTGTGTGGACATGATCATAAAATAAAACTTTGCGGAAAAGTAAACTAATTTACCAAGTACCTCGCGTAACTCGAAGTAAGGGACGAGATCCAACCGTAGCGTCCCTTGGAAGCTTCGCCTCTATTCGCGTCCACGCCGAGTTCTCTTCGGGATGACTTCGCAAACTCACGAGTTTTGTGCCGACGAGAACTACTAGATTCTCTAAAGGCACAACTAGAACAACAAGAGAAAAGATAGGAAACCAACCACCAAGAGTCGGAATCTAAATTCCGAGAAGGAAGGAGATGTGATCCACTTCTTCTTCTCCGAGGTCGTCTTGGTGGATGAAGCTCACGCCCACCTTGGGAGTTGCGCCGGCCCTAGGGGAGGAGAGAGAGAGGCGTGTAGAGAGAGAGAGAGAGAGAGAGAGAGCAATTAATCTCTTGATTAATTGATTCGGAATTCAAGGCTTGCCTTTGGTTCCTTATATAGTTGCTTCTCCCTTGCCAAGTCTTTCTCTTAACGGAATTAACAGAATTAATTTTCATAAGAAATTTATCTTATAATCTTTCTTATGAATAATTCCGTTATGCCTAGTTTTATTATAACTAACTTTATAATAAAACAAATACTTCTCTCCTTTAATTATCGAATAAATTTTATAAGAAATTTATAAACTTTCTTATTATGAAAAAATCAATTCATAATTGATTTTATAAAATTAAAATAAACCATTCCATGGATCATTTTAATTTCCATAAAAAGAATAAATTTCTATAAATTTATTTATATAAATTTCTTTATACAAATTTATTTATCCATAATTTATAAAACAAATCGCGCTAGATTTATTTTATTAATTAAACCAAATAAATTGGTTTATCCCCTTTGTAGTGGTCGGCCAAACCAAGAGGGTGGACACCCTCTTTGGCCGGCCAATTCAAACCGAACCGATCGCGAATTAAACTCATTTAATTCGCCCAATAAGCCTTCAAAAGACTTAGTCATTTTTAGCTTCCATTGCGCCTCTGATAAATTCAGATTCAACTTATTTCTCTTGATCGGAAAATCCAATTTTCAACTCGTTTTAAATCCCTCGGATTACTCGTAGTGCGTGTGACTAAATAGGCTTTCGATTTATGTTGGCCGTCTATAATTAACTAATTATAGAACGATCATGAGTGGCACCTAGTAGTACATCATGACCCCCAATTAATCGAAAGATCAACGGTTGACCTCAGAAAGAATTCCGAAACCCTTCAGCAGCTCTAATGAATCGTGCCCCATTCCCTTCACCATCTTATACCCACTTGGTTCAGGACACAGTCTATTTGTGTCAGTCCCCACTAGGCTGACTACGTCACACCTAGCCCAAGTAATTTCTTTCTCGTCCTTTGGATTTCTAATTACTCTCATGTATTTTAGAGACTCGCACTCTAAACATGATATGCTCTGGCCAGAGGCTTTGAGTAACAATCCGACGATAGGCCTGGGTATACATCTCCTCGCAAGGAGTGGTGAATCCTTTGTAGGCTGTTCAAACTTATTCGGGCACTTCGGCTTATACCCAATCATCCTGGGTCCACACCTCCTTGGAGATGCTTACTTAAGATGTTAAAGTATAAGTCTCCATGACCAAGATAACTTGAACACCGCAAGTCAAAGGAACATCGCACTTAAGCCGCAGTAAGAACTTCATTGACATATCTATATATATAACCATATGAAGTCTTACAGCTAGTCACTCCAATGAACTAGTTCCCTTAACTAGCATCCATGTTTATCTCCGGACATCCCAATGTCACCAGCCAGTGAGAATCAGCTGATTAGAGAATAACCCATGCTAGTCTCAACAGAATTGATAGTGTCCGTATTTATCAATTCATCGACTAGGGATATTTTCAATACTTCACATTTGCACATTTAGAGATAATCACTAGTTGTGATCCCATCACAAATTCTCTTATGCTGTGAGTTGTATTGCGGACATTCAGTAGATGAGTTTAAGATCCCAATCAAATACAAACATGTATACTCAAATAGTGAATTATCATTTATTAAAATAAATGTTTACAATCATAAGGCGATTGCCTTAGGACACTTCTCTCATATCACTAACAGCAAGTCCTCGACTTGCCTCCATGCCACCCTTCACGTGTGCCCTTTAAAGTTCACTTCCCGGCTTGCCCTTGGAGTCCTCCTCCCTCGGCTCTTGTCCCTTGCCTTAGCTGACTTAACATGTGTACACCTGTACAACCTGCACACTCAACATACACATATTAGAACACAAGGGAAACCTAACTTAAACCCTTTGCCCAAACATCAAAACACTTGGTCACTCCGGACCACAGATTACCTCAACAATCTCCCCTTTTTTGATGTTTGGCAATACGTTTAAGTTAGGGAAAGCAAAATAGTAGTCAATAGCAAAAATAAATGCATATGCAATGCATACATGGATCCTATCCCAAGACATCCTACACCTAACCCCCCGAGTTAGGAATTTTCCGAAACGGGCTTTTTAAAACCTATCCCAATGTTCCCTACACCTAACTCTCCAAGTTAGGACTTTTTCTCACCTAACCCTCCAAGTTAGGAATTTCCACACCTAACCCTCCAAGTTAGGATTTTCCACACCTAACCCTCCAAGTTAGGATCTTTCACCAAAACGGGTTTTTTAAAGCTTCTCACAAGCTCCCCCTACATTAGACTTACAAAGGCTTTTTAAGAACCTCTCCAAGGTTCCCCTTATGCCAAGAATGGAGCAACCATGCTCCCCCTTAATCATAGCTCCCCCTAAACCTAGGGTTTCTAGCAAAGACTTTTTAAGAACCTCTCCAAGGTTCTCCTTATGCCAAGAATGGAGCAACCATGCTCCCCCTTAATTATAGCTCCCCCTAAACCTAGGGTTTCTAGAAAATGAGTGTTTGGTTTCCCAACTTAAACCCAACACTTCTCCCCCTTTGCCTAACATCAAAAAGAACCCAACAATATCTCAATTATTGGTTCTTTCAATCCCTAATGAATATAAACAATGTGTACTAGCCCCCCATACACTTATTTTTCATCATTTTGACCCCAAACCAGCTGCTGATACAAAAATTAGCCTTGACCAGTCGACTACCCCCCAGGGCAGTCGACTGATACTCTGAAAACCAGAATTTCAGCCTTTCTGACGAAATTCAGAAATGCGCCAAAATTCCATAAATCTCCAAAAATTCTCAAATTTTGTGGAGGCATTTGTGGTACCCATACCTACTTGAGAAAAATACATTCCAAAATGTATCTATCACCATTCTCAAGTTTGACATAAAACCCAAAACTAGCAAAAAGGTTCACTCAAACCTTAACCAAAAGTCCTAGTTTTGGTTTCCCCTTGATGTCTCTGCCCATACCAATCCACAATGCATCCCTAGCATTG
This sequence comes from Boesenbergia rotunda, assembly GCA_024364735.1. Lineage (NCBI taxonomy): Eukaryota > Viridiplantae > Streptophyta > Magnoliopsida > Zingiberales > Zingiberaceae > Boesenbergia > Boesenbergia rotunda. The sequence continues at coordinate 137,936 of JAGFNQ010003895.1, forward strand.
ATTTATATGGAAATTGCACATCAAAACACAACCTTCATGCTATATGACCCCAATGTCATATTTTAATGCATGAAACTCAAAAACATCATGCCAAAACCCAAGAATTGAGACTCAAGTCCGTCTCCAATTCTTTTGGCACATCCTATGGTCCATTTAGACCTCTAGGAGGAACCCTCCTAAGATCCATTCACCATATATCCCAAAGGCTCCTAGAGCTCCCCCTTGAGCTCTTAGCCTTAGCCACTATAAGTACCCCTGGTTGATTTTGATGTGATCAACCGATTTAAGTTAGGTCCTGCTATGTTTAATCCCTCTGCTAAGTGTGCAGGAGCTTAGGTACGGAGGAAGTCGAGCGTAAGACGTAGCGGACGAGAAGGATTGTACGGGGAAGTGAGCCGACGGGCTCGGTACAATCCGAGGGACGCGGAAGCTGCGGAAGAGTACGTCGGTGGAGCGAGAAAGACGCGCACGGTGTTCGAGGGACTAGAAGCCGGGAGGAAAGACGCTCGAGGGGCGAAAGGCCGAAGTTGGGTTCGGGTGAGGCTAACTCTGGTTGGCCGGAGATCACCCAGAAGACGAAGAATCAAAAAGACTGGTCCAAGCGCCCGAAAAAAAAAGAGAAAATTATTTGGTGCAAAGAAGATTCGAACCTGTGACCCCACGGTTAAATATCTCCTTACTTACCGAATGGGATAAACAGGTGATGTAAATAAATTGATGTGAGCCGAAGATAAAGTTAATCAGCTGCTGTGAAAAGAAGCAAAGTTTTAGTTAAACTTTATCTCCTAAAGGATAACCTTATCATTTAATCAGATCCAATAGATGCAATTTAATCCCATCCAAGATTAACTGTCCAGATCATATCCATGGATCAACGGCCAAGAGAAAATTCATCAAAAATTAACAATCCAGATTTATTCTCTTAGACTATAAATAGGCTTAGAGATTTAGCTTTAAAATTCAATCATTTTATTCATTCTTGTAAAATCTCTACAAGTCTAGCGTGCTATTTTTATAAGGCTTCTCCGCCACAAGGAAATTTTTATTGAGTGCCCACTGCCTTGGAAGTAACATCCTTAGTTGCGACCAAGTTTTTTTTAAAGACGAGTGCCTCCACTTTTTTTATATTTTTTTCGTCTATTCACCCCCCTCTAGCCGGTCCAACCCGGTCCAACAAGTGGTATCAGAGTCAAGGTCGTTGCAGAAGGACTAATCGCCGACTGCGGCAATTTCGAGAAAATGGTTGGAGCCGTAATCTACCCGACGAAATTTGAGGGGGAGTTCGCGATGTGGAAGCACCGAATGCAGGTATTTTTTAAAACTGATATTGAATTGCTACTAATTATGAAAAATGGGGTTTCAGTTCCAAAAGACAACAATGACAAGGATAAAAAAATAGAGTCGTGGACCAAGAAGGAGCAAGCAGACTTTGTAGCAAACGGTAAAGCAGAATTTCATCTGCTAGCCGTTCTTCCCGCACAAGAAGTCAACCGCGTCGGAAATTACAACTCGGCAAAAGAGCTCTGGGAGAAATTCCTAGAATTGCATGAAGGTACCTCAGAGGCAAAACTGGCGCAACGAGACCTTCTTCGAAGCCAACTGATAAATCTCCGAAAGCAGGATGGAGAATCAGTTGCGCATCTACATGCCAAGGTAAAGGAACTAATCACAGACCTTAAAAACCTCGGAGAAAAGGTAACAAGTCGGGACGCTCAAAGGTATGTATTAAATGTGTTTCCGAGAACCCCGGAATGGGCCTCGATAATCGACGCTTATTTCATTTCGAAGGATTTAGCGGTAAGTACATTAGAGCAATTATTTTCTACTTTGGAGCTTCATGAATCTCATTTTGTAGAAAAGAATAAGAAAACAGACATCGTCGCACTGAATACAAGGAAGATCCAATTCGACAGGGAATCCTCGACTGACGACGAAATAACAAAAATGGTAAGCTCTTTTAAAAGTTTTTTTAAAGCTAACAAATTTTCAAGAACGCAGAAAACAAGACGGTCCCCAAAGAAACGAATAATCAGATACTACAACTGCAAAGAGGAGGGACACCTGAAGGACCAGTGTCCTAAACTCAAAAACCAACCAAAGAAGAAAAAGGCACTGAAGGCCACCTGGGATGAGTCCTCGTCAGAAGAGTCGGAAGGTCAAGAATACACGGGACTTGCGCTGATGGCAAATCATCAAGAAGGGAGCATTGATGAAGGGGGAGAGACGTCAGAAGAAAGCGACGACAAAAGAGGAACCTCGCTTTTCGAAAGCGACCCGGTAAGTGAGGTTTGTTTTCTTCCTCATGATCAGTTATATGCTGGAGTTAAAGCTTTGCTCAAATCTAATTGTAGATTAGAAAAAGAAAATTAAAAATTAAAAAATGAATTAGCGCTTACATCCTCATCTAAAAGTTTGAAAAATGAAAATGATAATTTGAAAAACTTAGTGCAAAAATTAGAACTTGATATTGTATATTTACGCCAAAAGAAAAATAGCTTTCCTGATAATTTAAATTGGTATTTTAAAAAACATAAGGGCCAATTTAAAAAGGTGTCCAAAAGCTATATTCCGCCAAAGTTTTTAATTAATCCTGTAGACAGGAAATTATTTTGGGTACCTAAATTTGTATTAAACTGATAATTTTTTTTGGTTATTATATATATGCGCATTATTATGTCTTTATTTTTTTATGCACAATTATGCTGTCTATACTGGAACTTCTTTCAAAATTTTTCGAATATTTTTTCCCTCGAAATTTGAAATTAAGAGTTTAGAGAAAAGACTCATTATAATTTTTTCGAAGTTTTTTTTTAATTTATTCTTCAAGAACTCTTATGTATTGGTTTGTTATTTTTGGACTTGATGAACGAATTTAAAACTAAAAATTTTTGTCCAAACTCATATCTTCATCTTCGACTTTAACAAAAATATTCAGATTTTTTTTCGATTTTTTATGAATTGTTTATTGAAATATATTTTTTTTATTTTCAAAATTTGATAGAAAAATATTTTGCCAGATCTTTTTTTTTTTTTTGATCTCCTCATCCGCTGTGGATTTTATCACTTTTTTTTGGATTTTATTTAAGACAAAATGGAATTAACTTTGAAAAAATATGTCATTTTAAATTTGAAAAGTCTATGACAACGCGATTTTTTTTCACTTAGAATATTTTTACCGCACTCAAAAAAAATTTTCTTCCCTAATTATATTTTCCCATTTTTTGATGTGATCAAAGGGGGAGGAATAATATTAAGTTAAGAGCAATGATAGGGAGAGTGAAAATCATAGTGAATGATGTGGCATGACGTGGCACTTTACATGCACACGTCCGATTATCGCTTGGACACCATCGGCGGCCTTCGACCGCCGCCCTAAATCAAACTATACCCTGAGGGGCACGGTGAACCCGTCGAAGATTGTGCATGTAAGGTGCCACGTCATTCACTATGGTTTTCACTCTCTCATTTTCCCTCTCCCAATCATTATTCTTAAGTTAAGGGGTAGAATTTTAATTTATTCTAAATTAAATTTTTTAACTTAAACTGTTTACATTAGTATGCATGTTTTTTTAATTTTATTTACCCTAACTTAACTCGGATTGATGCACATCAAAAAGGGAGAGATTGTAAGTACCCCTGGTTGATTTTGATGTGATCAACCGATTTAAGTTAGGTCCTGGTATATTTAATCCCATTACTAAGTGTACAGGAGCTTAGGTACGGAGGAAGTCGAGTGTAAGACGTAGCGGACGAGAAGGATTGTACGGGGAAGTGAGCCGACGGGCTCAGTACAATCCGAGGGACGCGGAAGCTGCGGAAGAGTACATCGGTGGAGCGAGAAGGGCGCGTGCGGTGTTCGAGGGATGAGAAGCCGGGAGGAAGGACGCTCGAGGGGCGTAAGGCCGAAGTTGGGTTCGGGTGAGCCTAACTCTGGTTGGCCGGAAATCACCCAGAAGACGAAGAATCAAAAAGACTGGTCCAAGCGCTCGAAAAAAAAAAGAAAATTATTTGGTGGAAAGAAGATTCGCACCTGTGACCCCACGATTAAATATCTCCTTACTTACCGAATGGGATAAACAGGTGATGTAAATAAATTGATGTGAGCCGAAGATAAAGTTAATCAGCTGCTGCGAAAAGAAGCAAAGTTTTAGTTAAACTTTATCTCCTAAAGGATAACCTTATCCTTTAATCAGATCCAATGGATGCAGTTTAATCCCATCTAAGATTAACTGTCCAGATCATATCCATGGATCAACGGCCAAGAGAAAATTCATCAAAAATTAACAATCCAAATTTATTCTCTTAGGCTATAAATAGGCTTAGAGATTTAGCTTTAGAATTCAATCATTTTATTCATTCTTGTAAAATCTCTAAAAGTCTAGCGTGCTATTTTTGTAAGGCTTCTCCGCCACAAGGAGATTTTTATTGAGCGTCCACTGCCTTGGAAGCAACGTCCTTAATTGCGACCAAGTTTTTTTTTAAAGACGAGTGCCTCCACTTTTTTATATTTTTTCCCGTCTATTCACCCCCCTCTAGCCGGTCCAACCCGGTCCAACAGCCACCTCCCAAGATGACTCAACCATCACTAGGCCACATCGGTGTTCCACCGATGACTCTTGGTCTATAAACTTAACACTCTTAACCTTAGACACCTCGTCTTTGGTTAAGTTCTTCTTTTTCCCTTTAAATGACATCCCCTTGCCATTTTTGGACTTCCCCTTCTTGCCATAATCATATGATATCCTAGCATATCTCTTTCCCTTGGCATGGAAGACCTTAGATCCGTATCCTAGACCCGATCTATCATTGGTGCGGTTTAGGCCACCCAACACCATATCCAAACTCTTAGATCCAACCGTGAATCTCTGTAGGGTTTTCTCTAATTTATCAAGTCTTGCCCTCAAGGCTTGATTTTTCCTCTTTTGACCTTTAACTTTGGAGTCCATATGTCCACTTTGGACATTCCTAGAGCTACCCATTTTCCTAGGCACATTCCTTCCCTTCTTGGGATTAGTGCCATGATCCTTAGGTCTAGAGGTCCTAGGTTGATCATGATGCATGCTTTTCCTAGGGTTTTGATCTACCTTGTTAACCCTAGTCCTATTATTATATTTAAAACCAAAATTATGCACCATTAAATATTTTTCATTAAAACTAGCATGCATGGATGGATAATTAACATGATTTCTAAAATGCAATGAGGAACTTGAAATTGAGTTACATTTTAATCTAGGGTTTGGAATTACCTCCCTTACCCTTGATGTTCCCCCTTGATGTGATCTTTGCTTCCTTCTTTCTTCTTTCTCCCATCTCCTCAAGTGCTCCATTTTCTTTAGCTCACTTTTTCTAGGACACTTGGTGTGAAAGTGCCCCATCTCTCCACATGTAAAGCATCGGATTTTCTTTCTTTTCTCGTGAGCTTCTCCAATCCTACACTTCATGTTTGATTTAAATGGAATTGAAATGAGTGTAGAGAGTACCTCCTTTTTCTTACCAATTGGACACTTATCCTTGTAGTGCCCCTTTTTGTTGCAACCAAAACATGTAATATGGTCCTTGGTCTTGGCTTTGGTGGAGGTAGAAGCTAGGTTGACTTCTTCTTCAACCTTTGATGATGTGGATGCCTCCTCTTGATCCGGTACGGTTGAGGGTCTCTCCTCCCCCTCAATTCTTGAAATCGATACCTCCTCTTCTTCTCTTGAGGAGGTTGATGATCTTTCACTCTCTCCCTCACTTGAAGATGTAGATACTTCCTTTTCTTCTTCTTTTTCTTGACTTATTTGGCTTTCATGATATTCTTTCAATTTGCTCCACAATTCACATGCATTTTGGTATGCCCCTACACAACACAAAATTTTGTTAGGCACAATATCAATCAATATACTCGTTACCTTTTCATTTTCCCTTGCTTGTTCTTGTTGCTCTTGATTCCAATACCTAGGTCTAAGCCTCTTCCCGTGCTTATACTTTGGAATCTCGAAGGACTCTTCAAGCGCAATTCGAAGGTTCCACTCCATTCCGAACCATGCCTCCATTCTCGCTTTCCAATATCCGAAATTCTCATGGTCGTAGGCCGGCGGAGTGTAGATGTCGTCCCCCAACTTATCTTCCATTTTCTTTTCCCTCTAGCGTGTGCTCCCTCGGCAGTTAGACCGATCAAGAGCGGTCCTTGCTCTGATACCAACTGTAGAATTGATTGTGTCCGCTAGAGGGGGGTGAATAGCATTTTTCGGATCTTTCTTGTACCTGCATTGTTAGTGTAATGCCCGCCCCTTACGTGAGCGACGCATTGTTTTTTTTTCTTTCATACATTATTGCATATGAAGCATAAATATAGCAGCGGAAATAATACTAAATCATGAACATATGCAATTGGATAAATTTCTTTCTAACTAAACTACTTTAAGCATGTGAACCATAGCATAACATATTTAACAAGAGAGTATATAGTTCTACATTAAGCATGTATATCATAAAGAACTTCAACTCCAACAAGTAATAAGCATAACCATAAGAACTAACACATGCAGTTTATAAGTAGCAACATTAAGTCCATGAGAAATAAGTTCATAAGTAAGAGTAAAGATAACAGTAGGATCGATCTGCCAAGTCACTGCCACACACACACATGCCCTCCTGCTGCTTCCCCTTTAGTTTGATCTACAACATAAGAAGGTAGACTATAAGCACAAAATGCTTAGTAAGCTCCTTGCTTACTCACAAAATCCGTATATCACATATAAGTAGAAATCTACATCATTTGACATAAACATATAACATGAATAAACACTTTAAGCATCTAAAGCACAAAAGCATAAACACTTAAAATATGAATATATGTGTCGTTATTAAGGACATATGGCATGAGTAAATACTTAAAGCACATAACATTTGCATAATCTTTAAAAACATAATCATGTGCATAATCATTAGACATAGCATATGCAATATCATTAAACATAAACATGTGCATAAACATTAAACATAGCATATGCAATATCATTAAACATAAACATGTGCATAAACATTAAGGATGCTCTTTGAAAAATATATATAATATAATACTTGAACATTAACATATCATCATCATTGGGATCCCTGGCTTGTACTCATTCATCATTTGCGCGCATCCCTTAGTAGAGTACGAGGTAGCTAATCCCGACCTACTAAGGTACTAGGCAACCTCTAGCCTAGGGATAGCTATGGTAGTCCAGAACCGGGGCCTTGCTTAGGAGCCCACCCTTTGGACCTTTTTCAAGATCCGGTACAAGTCAATACATAAAGTAAAATAGCATACATGATTCCTTTTCTTTCCATAGCAATTTCGTTCGTCATTTCTTTTCTTTTCTTAGAAATTACTCTTTAGACATTCTTTTATTCATAATGTCATACATGTCATGGGCATACATTCAAAACATAAATATCATCACAACTTTCAAGCATGAACATGGCATGGAGAAAACATAATTTCATGGTAAGAAAATTCATAACATGCCAACTTATCATTCATGATTCATAAAACACATAATGTTCAATTTAAAACTAAGGATAATACACCTAGGGAACTTGTTCCATTTTTTTTCATCTATCATGGCATAATGAAACATGGATACCTTTAATTCCACCATAATTCAACATATATTCTACTGGTCAAAAATATTTAGATAGGGTTATCATGGCATAAAAACACAATACAACATCACACAACTCTTACAACATGCATACATTGAATATCCTATTACCAAGAGACATCATCAAGTGAAGTAGTGACCTTAACCCATCCTAAAACCCAATTTAAGGTACTGATCATAAACTTCTAAAGTTCATATCAACATGAAAATGACAAAGAAACAAGAACAATTGATTCATACAACATGCATATAATATATATTCTAACACTAGGAAATGTTAGCAAGTAACATGGCATCTTTAACTCTTTTTTTTATTTTCATCTATCATGGCATAATGAAACATGGATACCTTTAATTCAACCATAATTCATCATATACTCTACTGATCAAAACATTTAGATAGGGTTATCATGGCATAAAAATACAACACAACATCTTACAACTCATACAATATGCATACATTGAATATCCTATTACCAAGAGACATTATCAAGTGAAGTAGTGACCTTAACCCATCCCAAAACCTAATTTAAGAAACTGATCAGAAACTTCTAAGGTTCTTATCAACATGAAAATGACAAAAACAAAAGCAATTGATTCATACAACATGCATATAATACATACTCTAACACTAGGAAGCATTAGCAAGTAACATGACATCTTTAACTCATTTTTTTACCCTTATTTAGGGTATTAACCGAACATGTTCAGAGAGGAAACATGTCCTAAAATATATATAAAACCCTCAAACAAACATTAACAAGGAATTAAAAACCATTAGCTAGTCAAAAAGAATCCAAACATCTTCTTATGGCCAAAAAGTCTATGGCTTTTTGAGAGCCTTGGCCTAAACTTTTAAGGGTCTTTTTGCTTCATATTTTTTTCATCATAACTCATAACTTAACATCAAGAAAACATTGGAGTCATTAGATAACCTCAAACACAAATCTAGGCCCTAAATCCATGCTTGGCCGAAATCCACTCATAGGGAAAAACTTCACGATTTTTAGCAATGCATCGCAAGATCATACAAGAACATAACAAAACGTATATAAGTTATTATGTTGTATGTGAGGGGAGTCTTACCCTTGTCCTAAAGATTTCCAAACAAAATATATCAACTAGAAGGAGAAAGAAAGAACTTCTTGCTCCTTGACTCTTCCTTTGCTTCACAAACCCAAAGCCTTCACTAGATCTTCTTGGAGAGAATTTTCTTGATGGATAAAGGGCTTGGGTGGTTTCGGCAATGAGAAGGAGGAGAAAATGCCTTATGGCATCTTTTTTCTTTCCTCATCTTCTTATAGTAAATGAAGAATATGCCTCTTCATTTTCCATGGTGACCCTTTTCCTTCCATGGTGACTCTTCATCCTCCATGGCGCCTCTTCATCTCCCTTATCCTTACACCTATCTACAATTTCCTTTATCCTCCTAATAGCACTCCCTGGCTAGGTGAATTGGTTACATATGCATTCTTAAGGCTTACAACATCTCTAAGGTCCAAGGTTAGATCCTTGGCACCTATATCATTTCATTTTTTTTTTAATTCTTTTGCAAGCCCATCTAAAGTAAGGTCCATTACATGATGTGTTATTTCTTTTATCCTCATGGGGCCCATTAGGATAACTAATGAAGTGCTATTTAAGACCCATTAGGAATTTCTACCATTTAGAGCCCATATAAGGTCTATTAACACTTACACTAAAATTCCCACAACTCTAACTATCATTCATGAATCATACTCAATATGACTATTATTCATGCAATCCTACTCAATATTAGGGATAATATTAAAGGGAATTTTAGTGGGGTGTTACTGTTAGTTGTGTTGGAACCCGGATGGGCTAGAGAGGGGGGGTGAATATAGTCAAACACTTGAAACCTTTGGCACTTATGAAATTTCTGCACTCAACCTTATCAGTAGCACAGCGGAAGAAACGAATGGAAACAAAGCAGTGCAGAAACCAAAAACAGAGAACGAATGCAAACAGACACAACTAGCAAGAACGCTAACACGGAGGGTTTACAAGGTTCGGGGATAACTTGCCCCTACTCCTTGGCGTGCCCTTAAGGTGGGCGATCCCTTGATCGTCGGCAGATCAAGCCCCGGTGTTCACCGGATATAAAGCAACCTCCTTCTCGGTGGAGAAACCTCTCCACAGCGTTTCAAACACGGATATAGATTTAAGCTTAATGAAACACAAAGAAAACTCTTACTCAGCACTTGCAAGGACAAGAACACAGCAAGCTTATCCCGAGCTCCACCCAGCGACGATCTCACGCAAGGACTCCCTCCTTCGTGTCTTCTCACTGTTGGACTCCAAGCTCCTTGTTCCTTCCTCCCAGCACTCATGTAAGAGTTGGTTGCTCCTCAGATCTGAATGACTTGCTCAAAGAATCAACAGCACACGCACACAGCAAGTCAAGTGTGGAGAACATAAAATCGCAGCAAGAACTTCAGCAAGCTCGAACACTTGGAACTGTTGAACTCTCGAACTCTAGAACTCTGCTTCAACCGAAGTCTTCTTCTCTCTTTTGTTTCTCCACCAAGCATCAGATGACACCATCCCTGCAGCTCCCAGCTGCTCATCTGCCAACGCCAGCTACCACTGAGCAATCCCTGGACTCCCTGAGCTTCCCTCAGCCAAGCTCCAGTCTGCAGCTCGGCTGTTGCAACCTGAGATGGAAAAACGGACAAACCTGCTCCAAGGAAAGTTCTCCATTGACTCTCCTTGAGTGTTTGAATCCTCCCCTGTCACCTGCAGCTTAATCAGACTGTTAGAGCAGCATATCAACCAGTAAATCAAGAATCAGAAGCTTAGCGCAGAGAATCGGGTGTGGTCAGATGCGATCAGAGAGTCTGACAGGCAATTTGAATTAAAGTGATCGATCACCAGACCGATCGAGAGATTGTGGGTCGGTCACCAGACCGATCCACCGTTATACTGAGACTCCCAGCCTCATGGCAACACAAGCCTGATCGGTCACCGGACCGATCAGAGTGAAGCCTGATCGGTTACCCAGATCGATCAGGTTCGATGAACAGTAATCTCGAAAATCAGATCCTAAGTCTCTGATCGGTCACCAGACCGTTCAGAAGCTGATCTAAAGGGGAACTCAACTCACTGTTCACTCCCTGATCGGTCACCAGACCGATCAGGAGTAGGGCAGTGAGGAAGTTGCTTGCTCCCTGATCGGTCACCAGACCGATCAGGAGCCAAGCAATAGGGCAACACCTGCTGCCTGATCGGTCACCAGACCGATCAGTCATTGCTGGATCGGTCACCCGACCGATCCACGAGAGAGCAACGTGCCAATATCCCCGATCGATCACCAGACCGATCGAGGGCTCCAACCCAGCCTTCCAAGCTAGGGTTTCATCCACCTTAGCCCTCCAAGCTAAGGATTTTTCACCTAACCCTCCAAGTTGGGAATTTGCACCTAACCCTCCAAGTTAGGACTTTTCACCTAGCCCTCCAAGCTAGGACTTTTCACCCAACTCTTCCGGATTAGGACTTTCCAAACCTAGCCCTCCAAGCTAGGACCTGACCCTCCAAGCCAGGACTTTTTCACCTAATTCTCCAAGATAGGAATTTGCACCTAACCCTCCAAGTTAGGACTTTTCACCTAGCCCTCCAAGCTAGGACTTTTCACCCACCTCTTCCGAATTAGGACTTTTCACACACCTAGCCCTCCAAGCTAGGATTTTCAACACCTAACCCTCCAGGTTAGGATTTTCCAACACCTAGCCCTCCAAGCTAGGATTTTCCATACGATGCCTGATCCCCGACCAGGACTTAATCATAATCATCATAATCAACATAATCAACCTGAACTAAAATCGATGTCAACACCAAAACAACAATCAGGGTCAGACTGCATCAACAATCTCCCCCTTTTTGTTGTTTGACAACCCGATTTTATGTTTAGGGATTCTCAATCAATTTTCTCAAATTTAGAATCATAGGGGAATCCAGATCCTCCCCCTACAATATGATCATCCTAAACTTAACCAACCAACACTCTCCCCCTTTGTCGAACACCGAAAAAGGGTCTAGAAGGGTTGTTAAGTTTAAACTATACTCCCCCTCAACCCTAAGGGTATCCCAAAACAACAGATTGATTTTTGATAAGCATATGAACACATATGACAAAAACATATAGGTACGACAAAACAAGCATGAACATAGCTATGTAAAATGTGACATATCATCCAATAGTAGTCAAGTGAACTTAGATAAGCCAACATCCATCTAAACAACCAAACAGATGCATATCAATGCACTGAAGTCAAACTCCTTACAGAAATAACCCGAGCACAACAGTCATCACAACAGACAGTTCCATCAACGCTCATCGTCTGAGGAATCAAAAATGCATATAACACCTCCTTGCAGAGGGCCGCTCGGGGACGCACCATCAGGAAACGTATGATAATACCATTCTTCATACCAGGTGTCCTGTAGTGAGCTGATCTCTGAGATGTCAGATGCGAGAGCATCGAGCCGGCGATCGAAAGACTGAAACTCTGAGCTGACCTTCCGTCGCCAGAGCTCAGAGATATGCAACTCGTGCTCTATCAACCGCTCTATCACCGCAACCTGCCAGCATAGGTCAGGAGCCCACCCGTCATAATCTACAGTATCAGCTAGCGGCCCCTGGTCATGAGCTGCTCTCGGTAGTTCCCCCTCACGTCTGCGATTCTTCCACCTCAACCCCTGGGGCCCGAGGACAATGCCGGACTGAGCAAGCATGCGGCGATCCAGACGGCAGTCCTGTCGAATCATGGGCACAGTGCGGCCCTGTGAAACGTCGATGCCAACCGACTCCAGCCAGGCTGTGATGATATGGCCGAATGGCATGTAGATTGACTGGGTGGACGACATGCAGTGGACGATGATGGAGAAATAGACCGAGGCCACTGGATCAAAATCTAACTGCTGATGCATCCCGTAGAGCATCAAGCAGTGGGACGGGCGAATCTCATCCAGATGTTTCGAAGTAGTAGGTAGAAGACAATTGGTGATGATCTTGAACAGAACATAGTCAACAGGGGAAAGACGAAGAGCAGGAAATGTGGAAAAATCACTGGTGCTCTCACCGGAACCCCTTGTCCTGGGATGGCCTAGAAAGTACTCGTAGATGGAATCAGGGGTTACTCCATCGAAGGGACTAGGAAGGTAAGGGTAGAGAAAGAAATCATTGTCCGACCGGCGACAACCAAGAAAATTAGTAAAAATGGATCGATTAAAATCAAGGTCGACACTGGCGACACGAGTCCTCCACCCCGTGCCCTCCCCACTCACCATGTTATTATAGAATTTAGAGACTAAGTCAAGATTGATTGGCCTCTCAAGAAAAAGAATGGATTGTAGATTGTAATGTGTGATAATTTGTCGGATGGTCGGGCAATGTTCATAGATAAAGGATTTGTCTATAGTTCGACATGGCATTAATTTGAAGTTATGCCACTCAAAATTTAACGCAAGAGTGACACTTTGAAATCGAGTATGTAGAGGTGGTGGAGGCCTTGGAGAAGGTGTAGATATTGAAGGGCCTTTGCCCTTTGAGCTTTCCACCATAGGTGCCTTATCTTTAGAAGATTTTCTAGAGATTGGATTGATTGAATTGATCACGGAAAGAATTCAAACCAAAATAATCATGACACAAGATTAAGGGTAGATCAAAAGACAAGACCCAATCAGTGAATAAGAGATAAAACATTTGATCAAAAGAAGAACAATAATAGTCCGAAAATGAGATTTGATCATAAGGTGATAAAATGAAGCAAAAAGGGTCACGGTCAATACAAGAGGGTCACGGCACAACAATAAGAGCAAACACCAAAACATTATTAGCTTCATATACATATTCGATAGACTCATTTGAAATAAAAAAAACTGAGACACAAACTTACTTAGGTGCCATGAATGAAGTTCTTGAAATCTGAAGGGAAGAAAAGCTTGCGCAGGAGAAACCTTAGGCGCAAGAGAGAAATTGCAAAGCCCCTCAGCAAGAGAGAACGTTGCAGGAAGAAGATAGAGCTCGGAAAACCCCTCTTAGAACTGCACGCGCACACTTACGAGAGGAAGACGAAAGCACTGGGGAAGCTCTCGCACACACAAGGTCGCGTGAGTGGGAGGTTTCGGCGCTAGGGTTCGGGAAAGAGAGGTTGTGGAGGATTTAATTGGTTGGTGGATCAGTCCACCAACCAGATTTTAATGCGCCTGAACGGATCACCGTTCGATCTGATAGTGCCCAGACCGATCAGGCTCTGGCCTGATCGGACTGGCCTGATCCTGATCGGTCGGGTGACCGATCAGGCATGTCCCTGATCGATCGGCTGATCGATCAGGAAGTGATCAGTAGCCTTGGGAGGCTTACTGTGAACCCCCTGATCAGTCTGTGGACCGATCCCAGCAGGGTGCCAGATCGGTCCAGAGACCGATCCAGGCAAGCACAGAAGGTTTGGACAAAAAATTTCACCAAGTCACTGATGCCTCTCTGAACGGTCCATGGACAGATCGTTACATGGTGGAGCCAGATCGGTCCGGGGACCGATCAGCCTTATGCCTGATGGGTCCGGTGACCGATCAAGGTTCCTGATATTTCCTGATACGATCTGAAACATTCAATTTTAGATTATCAAAATTTTTCCAACGAGATCTGATGAAGTTTATCGAACTTGGACATGATCTCATGACTAAAACTGATCCCTGAACAAGGATCAAAGGTCCCTATAGGTTCAACAATCACTTTGATCCATCCAAGTGGAGTCAAACTCAATCAACAATCATTCAAGCAATTTCAACTAAGTTTGTATCAAATTCAAGTTTCCAATCAAGTTGCCTTGATTGGAATGTCCAAGTATGATCATGGAGCCAAATACACATGTGTTATGCATTGGTTTTCCCCACACTTGGTCACCGAAGTGATTATTATCTCGTCAACTTAATTTCTCAGGGGATGCATAGACAATTTGAGAAATTTAGTTGATCCTAACATCTCACCCCATATCTAGCAAACAAAAATGTTTTGTTAAACCTTATAGTTTGTGTGAGATGTCCCCAAAGTTACCCAATTGTTTCCCAATAATTTCGAAATAATCATGAAGGGTTTGAATGCATTTTGCCATTCATGAAGTGCGACACATTCCCAACTCCCGTCTTAGGAAACTAAATTCATTTTCGGGGAGTGGTTTAGTGAAAATGTCAGCTAGGTTTGATTTGGACTCTACATGTGAGAGTACAATTCTCCCCTAGCAACATAATCCCTAATGAAGTAGTGACGCACTTCAATATGCTTGGTCCTAGAATGGTGGACCAGATTTTTAGTTAGGTTAATTGTGCTTATGTTATCACATAACACTTACACACCCTTGTAACTCAATCCATAGTCCTCAAAGTATGTATCATCCACAACAATTGTGATACGCTCTCTCCCATAGCAACATATTCTGCCTCGGTCGTGGAGAGAGTAACACAATGTTGCTTCCGACTTGACCAACTTACTAATGACGAACCTAAGAATTGGCAACCCCCACTTGTGCTCTTCCGGTCCAACTTACATCCAGCGTAGTCGGAATCCGTATATCCAATCAAGTTAAATGATTCGGTACGGGGGTACCATAGACCGACTCCAATTGTGCCTTTGAGATACCTCAAAATTCGCTTAACAGCGATTAAGTGAGATTCCTTGGCACAAACTTGGTACCTAGCGCACATACCCACAGCAAAAAGAATATCCGATCGACTAGCTGTGAGGTATAGCAAACTACCTATCATGCTTCGATATTGAGTCAAATCATCAGGTTTACCACTCTCATCATTGTCTAATCTTGTGTTTGTGGCCATGGGAGTGGTTACCTCTTTTGAATCACTCATATTGAATTTTCGAAGTATTTCTTGTGTGTATTTTGATTGGTGCGCATGGATACCATCGCGAGTTTGCTTGATTTCAAGTCCAAGGAAGAAAGTCAATTCTCCCACTAGACTCATTTCAAATTCACTCTCCATGTGTCCAATGAATTCATTTAAATAGCCCTTATTGTTTGAACCACAAATTGTCATCGACATATACTTGGGCTACAAAAATATTATCGCCATCTCTGCGTAGAAATAGTGTAGGGTCTATTTGGCCTCTAACGAAGCCCTTCTCAATTAAGAATGTCGACAACCGTTCATACCAAGCCCGGGGTGCTTGTTTAAGACCATAAAGTACCTTTTTTAGCTTGAACACGTGGTTTGAAAATTCTGAACTCTCAAACCCCGGTGGTTGTTCGACATAGACCTCTTCTCTAATCAAACCATTTAGAAAGGCCGATTTGACATCCATTTGGTATAATTTGAAGCCACGATGTGTTGCAAATGCAAGCATCAATCGAATGGATTCTAATCGTGCCACGGAAGCATAGGTCTCATCATAATCAAGGCCTTCAACTTGACTATAGCCCTTGGCTACCAAGCGTGCCTTGTTTCTAATGATTTCTCCTTTATGGTTCAATTTGTTCTTAAAGACCCATTTGGTTCCAATGATGGTGGTCTTCTTGGGTCTAGGGACTAAGTCCCACACTTGACTTCTCTCGAATTGACCTAATTCATCTTGTATTGCAATGACCCAATCGGGATCATTTAATGCTTCATCAATTTTCCTAGGTTCAATTTCGGAAATCAGGGCAACTTCATTAGCCTCATTCTGGAAGAATGATCTAGTCCTAACCCCATGATGGATGTCTCCAACAATTTGGTCTTGGGGATGACTAGAAGCTAATCTAGTTTGTCTTGGTGTTGGTGGTGCTTCATGAATGGGCTCACTAGACACAAGTTCAGCCTCAGGATCCGGCTGATCTATGGATTGTCTAGGTTCACCGTCATCGGATTCATCACCATCAACAACATTTGGACTTTCATTCAAACTTAGTCTCCTAAGTTCGAATTGGACTTCATCTTCTGGTTGACCATTGATTTTTGGAATCTCTTCAAAGACAACATCAGAAGATTCTTCAACTAGTCTAGACTTCTTGTTATAGACTCGATAGACTTTACTAACCAGGGAGTACCCGACTAGTATCCCTTCATCAGCCTTTGCCGTGAACTTTCCAAGATGATCCTTGGTGTTTAGGATGAACACCTTACAACCGAACACCCGAAGGTGTTTAACCGTAGGTGGTTTCCCAAACTAAAGCTCATGGGGAGTCTTTCCTAAAAACCTATGAATGAGGACCCGATTTTGCACATAGCAAGCTGTATTTACAGCTTCAGCCCATAAATAACTCGGGAGTGAGTACTTATTAAGCATGCTTCATGCTACCTCTTGAAGTACACGGTTCTTCCTCTTACAACACCATTTTGTTGTGGTATTCTAGGAGTAGAGATCTCATGTCTATAACCCCTATCTTGACAAAATTCCAAAAACCTTTGATTTTAAAATTCACCTCCATGATCACTTCTAATTGTCTTAATTGTTAATGATTTTTCATTTTCTACCCTCCAACAAAAAGATATGAAAACATCTAAGGTTTGGTCCTTATATTTTAAAAAGTAAGTCAATGTATATCTAGTGAAATCATCAATGATCACAAAGCAATATCTACTTCCATTCAATGATATGATAGTACTATAATCAAATAGATCCATGTGAAGTAAATCTTGTTAGTAATATAAGAGAAGTGTCCTAAGGCAATCGTCTTATGATTGTAATCATTTATTTTAATAAATGAATATTCACTATTTGAGTGTACATGTTTGTGTATTCGATTGATATCTTAAACTCATTCACTGAATGTCCGCAATATAATTCACAGCATGAGAGAATTTGTGATGAATTCACAACTAGTGATTATCTCTACATGTGCAATTGTGAAGTATTGAAATTGTCCCTAGTCAATGAATTGATAAATACGGACACTATCAATTCTGTTGAGACTAGCATGGGTTATTCTGTAATCAGCTGATTCTCACTGGCTGGTGACATTGGGATGTCTGGAGATAAACATGAATGCTAGTTAAGGGAACTAGTTCATTGGATTGACTGGCTGTAAAACTTCATATTGTAATCTACATATAGATATGTCAATGAAGTTCTTACTGCAGCTTAAGTGCGATGTTCCTTTGACTTGCGGGGTTTAAGTCATCTTGGTCATGAAGACTTATACTTTGACATCTTAAGCAAGCATCTCCAAGGAGGTGCGGACCCAGGATGATTGGGTATAAGCCGAAGTGTCCGAAGATGTTTGAAGAGCCTACAAAGGATTCACCACTCCTTGCGAGGAGATGTATACCCAAGGCCTATCGTCGGATTATTACTCGAAGCCTCTGGCCAGACCATCACATGATCAGAGTATGAATATCTCAGATACATGAGAGTAATTAGAATCCGTAGGATGAGAAAACGTTACTTGGGCTAGGTGTGACGTAGTCAGCCTAGTGGGGACTGACACACATAGACCATGTCCTGAACCAAGTGGGTATAAGATGGTGAAGGGAATGGGGCACGATTCATTATAGCTGCTGAAGGGTTTCAGAATCATTTCTGAGGTCAACCGTTGATCTTTCAACTAATTGGGGATCATGATGTACTACTAGGTGCCACTCATGATCGTTCTATAATTAATTAGTTAATTATGGATGGCCAACATAAATTGAAAGTCTATTTGGTCACACGCATAACGAGTAATTCGAAGGATTTAAAACGAGTTGAGAATTGGATTCTCCAATCGAGATAGACTATTTTTGGTAAGTCCAAACAATAGTCAAAACTGAATTTATTTCAGACGCATCGGAAGCATAGAATGGCTAAGTCTTTTAAAGACTTAATGGGTGAATTAAATAAGTTTAATTCATTAAGGGATTTGATCCAAGGTGGTATGGTTTATTATAAGCTTAAAATAATCCATGGGATTATTTTATCATGAATTAAAATAAACCAAAGAGTTGGTTTGTTTTATAAAAAATTTATAATAAATCAAAGATGACAAAATTTAATCCATTGGTGGGTTTTGAACCATGGACCTATGATTTGGATAAAATCTTGGCCGACCACTTGAGATGAGATCTCTTGTATATGAATTTTGGCCACCACTAAAGGATAAGGCTATTTTGGTTTGTTTTATAAAATTGACCAAAGGTTGGTTTATTTTATAAAAGGTTATATAAATTTTATATATATAAATTTTTATATAATAAACCAATGGTTGGTTTGTTTTATAAATTTTATATAATCATGCCAAAAGAAAGAGAGCCTTGATTATGGATTGATTGAGAAATTATTCCATAATCAAGGAGAGGAGACTTGATAATGAGAGCCTTGATTATGGATTGATTGAGAAATTATTCCATAATCAAGGAGAGGTTTGCTTGGGAATTAAGAAACCTCTCCCTATATAAAGGACCCAAGGGGTGCCTTGGTAGATGATCCATCCAAGAATTGCTTGGGCTCTCTCCTCTTCTTCTCTCCCTCTCTCTTGGCCGGCCACAGGCCCTCCCCTCCCTCTTCTTGCCGTGAGCACAAGGAGAAGCACCAAGGCGACGAAGTTCATCCGTGGGACGATCTTCCTCTTCGGCCATCATCACCTTGGGATTGGGCGCAAGTCATCTTCCTCCTTCTCGTCGGAATTGTGATTCCGGCCAACCTTGGTGGTGAGTCTTTCAATTTGATTATTCTCTCGGTTTTCGTCGTGCTCACAGAGAATCTAGTAGTTCTCGTGGACACGAAACTCGTGGCTTAGCGAAGTCATCCCGACGATACTCGGCGTGGATACGAATAGAGGCGGAGCTTTCAAGGGACGCTAACGGTTGGATCTCGTCCCTTCTTCCAAGTTACGCAAGGTATTTCGTAGAGTAATTTCCTTTTCTACAAAAATTTTATATTACGATTATGTGAACACATTGCATGCTTAGGATATGTGTTAGAATAATTTAGGAAATTATTCATACTTTTGTTTCCGCTGCATGTAATTATGTAACAATTACAATACGTGTCCGCGTCGGCATGCACCCAGTCCCAATAGTGGTATCAGAGCCGGTTAGTGTTCGACATAATCATATAATTATTTTGCGAAAAACTTTGTCATGATCTCAATTTTAAAAAATTTTCCAATTATGTAAACTTTCCAATTATGGTAAATTTTAGATTTAGGAATTTCAAGGTTTGGAAATCCTCGTGAAATTTTGCAAACTTTTGAAATATCCCTATTTCTGAAATTTTATGATAATTGTGAAAGCTTTCCATTTTTGGAAACTTTCCAATTTTGGAAATTTCCTATTTTGGAAATTTTTCAATTTTGGAAATACGTAAGTTTTCTTTGTACCAGAAACATACAATTATTCTGAAAATTTTATTTTTGGAAACTTTCCATTTATGGAAAGCTCACAATTTTGGGCACTTTCTTTTGAGAAAGTCTAGACAAATTATGGAATATTAATTGGCATTTAAATTCATAATTGAAAATTAAATTATTTACAAAATTCTTTATTTTGGATTGAGCCTCGGGGAGCCGTCCAATTTAAAGTTAGTTGTTATAATTAAATTTCCTAAATTGAATTTAAATTGTCAAATGTTTAATTTGGATTGAGCCTCGGGGAGCCGTCCAAATTATATTATCAATAAATTTTTATTTTGGATTGAGCCTCGGGGAGCCGTCCAAATTAAGTTATTTATTGATATTAATTTTCCATAAATAAAATATGTGATCAAATCTTGGAAATTTTTGAGGTGATTCTCAAATGATAAATTCCTTATTTGATTTATGAGGTGATGCTCTTACATATTATTGTCTCCAAAATTAATTAGGAAAATTGTTTCCTATAGAGTATATTTCCTTAAATAAGATTTTCATGAAAATAATATGTGGTTGAATTAAGAAAATCTGTCTCTTAATTTAATAAGATTTGATTTAGAGAAATCAAAGTCTTAAACATATTATTTCCGAAATTGATTATGAAAATTTAGGAAATTGTTTCCCAAAATAATTCCTTGAATAAAGTGTGAAATTAGAATTAGGAGATCTGGTTCGTAATTCAATTAATGAGACTTGATAAATTAAGTCACATACATACTTTATTAAGGAAATCGTTAGAACATGACATAATTAAATGTCATGAATGTGCATAAAAGAAAAAGATGAGACTCAAAACCCCTTACAAAATATTAAGGCCAACACCTTCCATTAATATGGTTAGAACCGGAGTTTTGTTTCTCGTTTGGGTTGATGGACACATCCATGCCCGGCTTGAACCTCAACATGTTCAAACCATGGAATTAGTTTATGATTAATATAGTTGGAGTCAGAGGTCAATCCTTAGTTTTGGTTGTTGGACACATCCAAGCCTGACTAAACGGTTGAATGAGCTCCAACCATATTAAAACTATTTCTTGATTAATAGGTCAGCCTTAAGCTTGGAGCATCGATTTGTTGTGCCACAGCCAAGGTCGATGTAAAGAGAGGTGCAGTTGGGTGCTATGTATAATGTTGCATACTTGTTAATGAGTTAACAACCCAATGATTTATGCAAACATTCAATTAGTTGATAGCATAATGTGATAGTTACATATATGTAATATGTAATCGGTATAATTACCTACCTTCATAGCTAAGAAAAACTTGATGGCCCCAGCCATGGTTGTTCTTATCTATGGTTGGATATCAACCTATTTGGAGATGTTCCTACGATCTCCCGAATTAATAAAAAGGGTTATTCAATTCGAAAAATAAATAAGATTTAATTAATGTATATTGATGCATTCTTCTCATCACATAACCTCAATTTGTATTTCTAGGATAATCACCTGATCATGTCATCTCTGAATTTGCGTTCCATTTTTGACACCAATAAGTTAACTAAGGACAAAAGGATTGAAAAGGCACCAAAAGGCACTTGCCATCACTGTGGCAAGGAGGGCCACTGGCGAAGAAACTGCAAGGTTTATCTTGAGTCCTTGAAGAAGAAGGCATCTGATGCCCCATCCTCTTCACGCATCTTCGTTATTGAATGTCACTCTATTTCCTCGTACACCTGGGTACTTGACACTGGGTGTAGCTCACATATATGTAATGACATACGGGGGCTAAGGAATAGAAGAAGACTCGTCAAGGGAGAAGCGAATTTGCGAGTTGGAAATGGAGCAAAGATTGCTGCTATTTCCATCGGAACATATTTGCTAAAGCTCCCTACTGGACTTGTCTTAGAATTGGATAATTGTTATTTTGTTCCTTCGTTAATAAAGAACATTGTATCTATTTCATGCTTGAATGAAAAGGGTTACCATTTAACTTTTAGTAACAGTTGCTGTTACATAACTTTAAATGGTGTTCTTTATGAGACCGGAACTTTATGCAATGGTATCTACATGTTAGATTTATCCGGTGACGTTTTCAATATCGAAGTTAGCAACAAACGTGCTCGAATAGATAATCAAATAGACTCCTATACGTGGCATTGTCGTCTTGGCCATGTAAGTAAGAAACGCATGACCAAATTACACCGATGTGGAATTCTGGAATCATTTGAACCTGGTTCATTTGATACATGCGAATCATGCTTAAAAGGCAAGATGGCCAAATTACCCTTTTCCAGAAAAGGTAAACCAATGGGAGAATTGCTTTGTCTAATACATACTGATGTATGTGGACTAATGTCAACTCTTGCACAAGGAGGCTATAGCTACTTCATTACCTTTATCGATGATCACTCACGATTCGGGTATGTGTTCTTAATGAAACACAAATCTGAAGCTTTTGAGAAATTCAAAGAGTTCAGAAGTGAAGTAGAGAAACAGCTTGGCAAAAGTATTAAGATACTTCGATCCGATCGGGGTGGTGAATACTCAAGTCAAGAGTTTCAAGATTATCTTAGGGACAATGGGATATTGTCTCAATGGACTCCGCCATATACACCACAGCATAATGGTGTATCTGAGAGGCGTAACCGAACCTTGACGGACATGGTTAGATCTATGATGAATCATGCAACTCTTTCAAAATCCTTTTGGGGCTATGCACTTAAGACAGCTGTTTACTTGCTAAACAGAGTCCCAACCAAGGTAGTCTCTACTACTCCATATGAGACGTGGAATAGTCAGAAACCTCATTTAACTCACCTTAAAATATGGGGTTGTCCTGCTTATGTGAAGCGGACTGTATCAGACAAATTGGAAGCTAAGTCTGATAAATGTCTATTTATTGGATACCCTAAGGAAATGAAAGGTTACCAGTTCTATCATCCCTTGGAACAAAAGGTGTTTGTTTCAAGGCATGCTGTGTTTCTAGAAAAAGAATTTCTTTTACAAGAAAACAGTGGGAGTAATATTGAACTTGAAGAAGTTCAAGAAAATCCAATAGACATTACAGAGACACCTAGTCTAGACCCACAACCGAGAACTCATGATGATGAGCTATCAGTTGAACCTAAAACAACACCACCTCTTCGTAGATCTGATAGGACATGCAATATTCCAGAGAGATACGGTTTCTCATAAGTGAATCAAACGACGTGTTAGTCATTAACAATGACGAACCTATCAGTTTTGATGATGTTCTGAAAAGTTCAGAAAGGGACAAATGGCTTGAAGCCATGAAGTCGGAAATTGATTCCATGTACCAAAATCAAGTATGAGACTTGGTTAACCCACCTGAAGGGATTAAGCCCATAGGGTGCAAGTGGGATTTCAAGAAGAAAACCGACATGGAAGGTAATGTTGTTACCTTTAAGGCTAGAATAGTGGCAAAAGGATATCGTCAGAAACAAGGAATTGATTATAACGAAACCTATTCGCCAGTAGCTATGCTTAAATCCATTCGGATGCGCCTGGCCATAGCAGCTCATTATGATTATGAGATATGGCAAATGGATGTGAAAATAGCTTTCCTCAATGGAAACCTGCTTGAGGATGTATACATGATACAACCTGAAGGATTCACATCGGTTGATAAAACCAAAGTATGCAAGCTTCGACGATCCATATATGGACTAAAGCAAGCATCCAGGAGCTGGAACATCCGTTTTGATGAGACAATCAAAGAGTTTGATTTCTCACAAAATCCTGACGAACCTTGTGTGTACAAGAAGGTTAGTGGGAGTGCAGTCGTATTCCTAGTGTTATATGTCGATGACATATTACTTATAGGAAACGATATATCAGTCTTACAGTCAGTTAAAATTTGGTTGTCCAAAACTTTCTCCATGAAAGACCTGGGAGAAGCAACCTATATGCTTGGGATTAGAATCTATAGAGATAGATCGAAACGGTTGCTTGGTCTTTCACAGTCTACATATATAGACTGAGTGCTAGAAAGGTTTAGCATATCGGAATCCAAGAAAGGTTACCTTCCCATCTGGCATGGGATCAACCTTTCGAAGTCTATGTGTCCGTGCACAGAAGACGAGAGGATTTGCATGAATAAGATTCCTTATGCATCCGCGATAGGATCTATCATGTATGTTATGTTATGTACTAGGCCCGATGTATCGTATGCTCTGAGCGTCACATGCAGATACCAATCTGATCCAGGAATGGATCATTGGGCGGCTGTCAAGACAATCCTTAAGTACTTAAGAAGAACTAAGGATGTGTTCCTAATATATGGAGAAGGAGATATGGTAATACGTGGGTATACAGATGCCAGTTTCCAGACAGATAAGGATGACTCCAAATCTCAGTCTGGATACGTATTTACTTTGAATGGAGGCGCAATAAGTTGGAAGAGTTCCAAACAAGACACCATAGCGGATTCTACCACGGAAGCGGAATATATTGCAGCTTCGGAAGCAGCAAAGGAAGCGGTCTGGATCAAGAAGTTTGTCTCAGAACTTGGTGTGGTTCCAACCATTGATGAAGCAATACCGGTTTACTGCGACAACAATGGAGCTATTGCACAAGCAAAGGAACCAAGGTCTCATCAGCGATCCAAACATGTGCTTCGCCGCTATCATCTGATCAGAGAGATTATAAGTAGGAATGATATACAAATTGAGAAGATTCCCACTGAAAGGAATTTAGCGGATCCTTTAACTAAGGCCTTGCCTCAAAGCAAGTTTGAGGGTCATGTTAGAGCCTGTGGTATTTGGTACCGTAGTGATTGGCATTAGGCCAAGTGGGAGTTTGTTAGTAATATGAGAGAAGTGTCCTAAGGCAATCGCCTTATGATTGTAATCATTTATTTTAATAAATGAATATTCACTATTTGAGTGTACATGTTTGTGTATTTGATTGAGATCTTAAACTCATTCACTGAATGTCCGCAATATAATTCACAGCATGAGAGAATTTGTGATGAATTCACAACTAGTGATTATCTCTACATGTGCAATTGTGAAGTATTGAAATTGTCCCTAGTCAATGAATTGATAAATACGGACACTATCAATTCTGTTGAGACTAGCATGGGTTATTCTGTAATCAGCTGATTCTCACTGGCTGGTGACATTGGGATGTTCGGAGATAAACATGAATGCTAGTTAAGGGAACTAGTTCATTGGATTGACTGGCTGTAAAACTTCATATTGTAATCTACATATAGATATGTCAATGAAGTTCTTACTGCAGCTTAAGTGCGATGTTCCTTTGACTTGCGGGGTTCAAGTCATCTTGGTCATGAAGACTTATACTTTGACATCTTAAGCAAGCATCTCCAAGGAGGTGCGGACCCAGGATGATTGGGTATAAGCCGAAGTGCCCGAAGATGTTTGAAGAGCCTACAAAGGATTCACCACTCCTTGCGAGGAGATGTATACCCAAGGCCTATCGTCGGATTATTACTCGAAGCCTCTGGCCAGACCATCACATGATCAGAGTATGAATATCTCAGATACATGAGAGTAATTAGAATCCGTAGGATGAGAAAACGTTACTTGGGCTAGGTATGACGTAGTCAGCCTAGTGGGGACTGACACACATAGACCATGTCCTGAACCAAGTGGGTATAAGATGGTGAAGGGAATGGAGCACCATTCATTATAGCTGCTGAAGGGTTTCAGAATCATTTCTGAGGTCAACCGTTGATCTTTCAATTAATTGGGGATCATGATGTACTACTAGGTGCCACTCATGATCGTTCTATAATTAATTAGTTAATTATGGATGGCCAACATAAATTGAAAGTCTATTTGGTCACACGCATAACGAGTAATTCGAAGGATTTAAAACGAGTTGAGAATTGGATTCTCCAATCGAGATAGACTATTTTTGGTAAGTCCAAACAATAGTCAAAACTGAATTTATTTCAGACGCATCGGAAGCATAGAATGGCTAAGTCTTTTAAAGACTTAATGGGTGAATTAAATAAGTTTAATTCATTAAGGGATTTGATCCAAGGTGGTATGGTTTATTATAAGCTTAAAATAATCCATGGGATTATTTTATCATGAATTAAAATAAACCAAAGAGTTGGTTTGTTTTATAAAAAATTTATAATAAATCAAAGATGACAAAATTTAATCCATTGGTGGGTTTTGAACCATGGACCTATGATTTGGATAAAATCTTGGCCGACCACTTGAGATGAGATCTCTTGTATATGAATTTTGGCCACCACTAAAGGATAAGGCTATTTTGGTTTGTTTTATAAAAATTGACCAAAGGTTGGTTTATTTTATAAAAGGTTATATAAATTTTATATATATAAATTTTTATATAATGAACCAATGGTTGGTTTGTTTTATAAATTTATATAATCATGCCAAAAGAAAGAGAGCCTTGATTATGGATTGATTGAGAAATTATTCCATAATCAAGGAGAGGAGGCTTGATCATGAGAGCCTTGATTATGGATTGATTGAGAAATTATTCCATAATCAAGGAGAGGTTTGCTTGGGAATTAAGAAACCTCTCCCTACATAAAGGACCCAAGGGGTGCCTTGGTAGATGATCCATCCAAGAATTGCTTGGGCTCTCTCCTCTTCTTCTCTCCCTCTCTCTTGGCCGGCCACAGGCCCTCCCCTCCCTCTTCTTGCCGTGAGCACAAGGAGAAGCACCGAGGCGACGAAGTTCTTCCGTGGGACGATCTTCCTCTTCGGCCATCATCACCTTGGGATTGGGCGCAAGTCATCTTCCTCCTTCTTGTCGGAATTATGATTCCGGCCAACCTTGATGGTGAGTCTTTCAATTTGATTACTCTCTCGGTTTTCGTCGTGTTCACGGAGAATCTAGTAGTTCTCGTGGACACGAAACTCGTGGCTTAGCGAAGTCATCCCGATGATACTCGGCGTGGATACGAATAGAGGAGAAGCTTTTAAGGGACGCTAACGGTTGGATCTCGTCCCTTCTTCCAAGTTACGCAAGGTATTTCGTAGAGTAATTTCCTTTTCTGCAAAAATTTTATATTACGATTATGTGAACACATTGCATGCTTAGGATATGTGTTAGAATAATTTAGAAAATTATTCATGCTTTTGTTTCCGCTGCATGTAATTATGTAACAATTACAATACGTGTCCGCGTCGGCATGCACCCGGTCCCAACAAATCTAATGCAGTGGAAGTACTTACAGTGCTTTTACCTTTATGTGCAGATTTTGTTTGCTTACCCATTTGACATGCATCACAAAGTTTGTCCTTTTCATACTTGATGCTTGGTAAGCCACGAACTAACCCCTTGTTGGCTAACTTCCGGATGTTTTTCATGTTCACATGTGCTAGCCTCCGGTGCCAAAGGGTGGACTCTTCTTCTTTTGACATGAAACACTTAGCAGAAACATTAGTAGCACTTTTAAATGAGACTTGATAAATATTGTCTACTCTTGTTCCTACTAGTACCGTGTCCAAGGTGTCATGTTGTCTAACTAGACATTGACTTGGTTGCAAATCAATTGTGTAACCCGTGTCACACAATTGACTCACACTTAGGAGATTAAATTTCATCCCCTTGACTAGAAGGACATTTAATATTCTAAGACATTCGGATATTTGAATGTCTCCTATTCCTATGACCTTAAGACTACCATTGTTACCAAATGAAACATTACCTCTACTTTTCTTGTGAAGTGTGGTAAACAATGATCTATCCCCGGTCATGTGTTTCGAGCATCCACTATCAACGAACCAAGTAGATAGATGCTCCCCCTCAATCATAACCTACACAATTCGAAAAATAGAAGTTTTAGGTACCCAAACCTTGGGACCTAAAGCATCAACTAAACAAGATTTAAGCACCCATGCCTTGACAACTTTCTTTTAAATTTTGGGTATCCTAGATTGTCTCATATCAGTCCTAGACATGAGAGACACAAATGAGGGTTCCTTAGGACGGTAACCAATACCGGCCCTATTGTAGACTGCCCTTTGGGCATTCAAGATCATATCTAGGATTTTAGAGCTAGTTGAGAACTTCTCAAGAATATTCTTGAGTCTCTCAACTTCACTCTTCAATGATTGATTTTCCTCTACTAGTAACTCATCATGCAAGTCATCTACTTCCTCAA
Organism: Boesenbergia rotunda; assembly: GCA_024364735.1. NCBI lineage: Eukaryota > Viridiplantae > Streptophyta > Magnoliopsida > Zingiberales > Zingiberaceae > Boesenbergia > Boesenbergia rotunda. Next base: position 165,978 of record JAGFNQ010003895.1, read on the forward strand.
CCCTAGAGGATTTCAAGTTCTCAACCTCAAGTTTCAAAGACTTAATCTCATCCTCTGACAATTCAACATGCAAATCATCAATGTTATCATCTCTAGATAATTTCAATTGATCAATTTCTAATTTCAATGCTTTAACCTTATTTTTTGATTTCTTAAGCATACTAGTTAAACATGCAATAGCTCTATAACACTTTTCGAGTTCGGGAGAAGTTACCTCTTCATCATCCGAAGATGATGAAGCCGCGTTTGATGAGTTGGAAGATTCATCACTGCTCTCTTGATCTCCCAATGCCATGACTGCCACATGCCTTGTGCTCTTCTCCTCCTTCTCTTCATCGGATGAGCTTGAGGATGACTCATCCCAAGTGGCCTTCAAGGCCTTCTTCTTCTTCTTGAATTTTTCTTCTTTCTTTTTGGATTTCTCCTCCTTCTTCTTTAGTTTCGGGCACTCATTCTTGAAATGCCCTTTCCTACCACACTCAAAGCAAGAGGCATTAGTCTTATCAAGTTTAGCTTCACTAGAGTTACCTCTACTCTTGAAGCGTCGACCCCTTCTCATCATCCTTCTCACAAAGTTTGCCATCTCGGAGGATGAGGAGCCGCTGCCATCTTCTTCGGAATCGGACTCGGATTCGGAAGAGGATGAAGATGAAGAGACCTCCTTCTCCTTCTTCTTCTCCTTCTTCTTCTTGTTTGACCGGTCCCCTGCAACTAAAGCAATCCGCTTCTCTTTGGGGCCTTTGTTAGCCATTTCATGCAATTCCATCTTACAAAATAAGTCATCTAACTTTACAATAGATAGATCCTTGGAAACTTTGTAGGCATCCACCATGGATGACCACAAAGCATTCCTTGGAACGGCTTTCAAGACATACCTCACAAGGTCGTGATTCTCGACCTTTTCATCAATCGAATGAAGCCCATTGAGGACTTCCTTGAACTGACTATGAAGCTCACTTACCGATTCATTCTCCTTCATGAAGAGATTTTGGAGTTGATTGAGGAACAAATCCCTCTTTGCGATTCTTGAGTCTCGGGTGCCCTCGTGATGCTCAATGAGTTTGTTCCACATGTCCTTTGCACTTGTGAAAGGACCAACCTTGATGAGTTGGTCTTTGTTCATGCCACATTGTAGAGTGACAACCGCCTTCGCGTCGGCTTGACTCTTCCGAGTTTGTTCGGCTGTCCACCGCCATGATTCGAGTTCTTTGCCTTCATCATCCATAGGAGGGGTGAATCCCTCCTTCACCGCGAACCAAGTATTGATGTCCATCTTCAAATAATATTCCATCTTCGATCTCCAATATTGGCAGTCGGCGCCATCGAAGAATGGAGTCCGGTGGTGGAAAAACCTTCCCTCAATGCCATGGATGTAGCTCTCGGTAGTTAATCCGCAAAAGCAGAGCCCCAAGCTCTGATACCACTTGTTGGAACCCGGATGGCTAGAGAGGAGGGGTGAATATAGCCAAACACTTTAAACCTTTGGCACTTATGAAGTTTCTGCACTCAACCTTATCAGTAGCACAGCGGAAGAAACGAATGGAAACAAAGCAGTGCAGAAACCAAAAACAGAGAACGAATGCAAACAGACACAACTAGCAAGAACGCTAACACGGAGGGTTTACAAGGTTCGGGGATAACTTGCCCCTACTCCTTGGCGTGCCCTTAAGGTGGGCGATCCCTTGATCGTCGACGGATCAAGCCCCGGTGTTCACCGGATATAAAGCAACCTCCTTCTCGGTGGAGAAACCTCTCCACAGCGTTTCAAACAAGGATATAGATTTAAGCTTAATGAAACACAATGAAAACTCTTACTCAGCACTTAGCAAGGACAAGAACACAGCAAGCTTATCCCGAGCTCCACCCAGCGACGATCTCACGCAAGGACTCCCTCCTTCGTGTCTTCTCACTGTTGGACTCCAAGCTCCTTATTCCTTCCTCCCAACACTCACGTAAGAGTTGGTTGCTCCTCAGATCTCAATGACTTGCTCAAAGAATCAACAGCACACGCACACAGAAAGTCAAGTGTGGAGAACACAAAATCGCAGGAAGAACTTCAGCAAGCTCGAACACTTGGAACTATCGAACTCTCGAACTCTAGAACTCTGCTTCAACCGAAGTCTTCTTCTCTCTTTTGTTTCTCCACCAAGCATCAGATGACACCATCCCTGCAGCTCCCAGCTGCTCATCTGCCAACGGCATCTACCACTGAGCTATCCCTAGACTCCCTGAGCTTCCCTCAGCCAAGCTCCAGTCTCAGCTCTAGTCTGTAGCTCGGCCGTTGCAACCTGAGATGGAAAAACGGACAAACCTGCTCCAAGGAAAGTTCTCCATTGACTCTCCTTGAGTGTTTGAATCCTCCCCTGTCACCTGCAGCTTAATCAGACTGTTAGAGCAGCATATCAACCAGTAAATCAAGAATTAGAAGCTTAGCGTAGAGAATCGGGTGTGGTCAGATGCGATCAGAGCGTCTGACAGGCAATTTGAATTAAAGTGATCGGTCACCAGACCGATCCAGAGATTGTGGGTCAGTCACCGGACCGATCCACCATTTTGCTGGGACTCCCAGCCTCACTGCAGCACAAGCCTGATTGGTCACCGGACCGATCAAAGTGAAGCCTGATCGGTCACCAGACCGATCAGAATGATTCCTGATCGGTCACCCACACCGATCAGGTTCGATGAACAGTAATCTCGGAAATCAGATCCTAAGTCTCTGATCGGTCACCGGACCGTTCAGAAGCTGATCTAAAGGGGAACTCAACTCACTGTTCACTCCCTGATCGGTCACCAGACCGATCAAGAGTAGGGCAGTGAGGAAGTTGCTTGCTCCCTGATCGGTCACCAGACCGATCAGGAGCCAAGCAACAGGGCAACACCTGCTGCCTGATCGGTCACCAGACCGATCAGTCATTGCTGGATCGGTCACCCGACCGATCCACGAAGGAGCAGTGTGCCAATATCCCTGATCGGTCACCAGACCGATCCATGGCTCCAACCCAGCCTTCCAAGCTAGGGTTTCATCCACCTTAGCCCTCCAAGCTAAGGATTTTTCACCTAACCCTCCAAGTTAGGAATTTGCACCTAACCTTCCAAGTTAGGACTTTTCACCTAGCCCTCCAAGCTAGGACTTTTCACCCAACTCTTCCGGATTAGGACTTTCCAAACCTAGCCCTCCAAGCTAGGACCTGACCCTCCTAGCCAGGACTTTTTCACCTAATTCTCCAAGATGGGAATTTGCACCTAACCCTCCAAGTTAGGACTTTTCACCTAGCCCTCCAAGCTAGGACTTTTCACCCACCTCTTCAGAATTAGGACTTTTCACACACCTAGCCCTCCAAGCTAGGATTTTCAACACCTAACCCTCCAGGTTATGATTTTCCAACACCTAGCCCTCCAAGCTAGGATTTTCCATACCATGCCTGATCCCCGACCAGGACTTAATCATAATCATCATAATCAACATAATCAACCTGAACTAAAATCGATGTCAACACCAAAACAACAATCAGGGCCAGACTGCATCAACAAGTTGCACAGCGGAAACAATAATAAAGAAAACAAACAACGCTAACAAATAGAATTTACTTGGTATCCACCCCAGCCGGGTGACTAATCCAAAAATCTATCGGTGGATCACTCCCAGGATAACCTCCGGCTAGCTCTCGTCGCTCCTTGTGGGTGGAGAAATCTCGCCACAGCACCTTGACACGACCTGAGCACAAAGACTACTGTTTGGCCCTTACCCAAGACCAAACTCGTCAAGAGTCTCAGCCCAAACCGAGTTCTCTTTAAATAAAACTTGGGCTTGAAACCCTCGTTGGCAGTCGACTGCTCCTAGGGCAGTCGATTGCCCCACTCAGAATTCGACCGTTGACAGCCCCAACATTCGAATCCAGCTGTACACCAGTCGACTGCTCCCAGAGCAGTCGACTGGTCCAGGGCTAAATCCATTCTGTGAGATTTGGCAGTCGACTGAACAACCCCCAGTCGACTGCTCGGCTTACCACAACACTCCTACTCACTCTCTTGGCCCTCCTCCATGTGAGCCTTCAGGTCCTCTCCTTTGGCTTGCCCCTTGAAGTCCTCTTCCACCGGCTATCGTCCCTCGGATGCGCACGCAAGTCCTCGACTTGCCTCCATGCCACCCTTCACGTGTGCCCTTTGAAGTTCACTTCCCGGCTTGCCCTTGGAGTCCTCCTCCCTCGGCTCTTGTCCCTTGCCTTAGCTGGCTTAACATGTGTACACCTGTACAACCTGCACACTCAACATACACATATTAGAACACAAGGGAAACCTAACTTAAACCTTTTGCCCAAACATTAAAACACTTGGTCACTCCGGACCACAGATTGCCTCAACAGGTTTGTCCAAAACCATCTAGGTTGTGAGCCTCTACTTATACTCTACAAGTGACTGATAACACGATCTTCTATGTGGCACCACACACCATGTTATCTACAATGTAAAGTATCAGATAATATACACATAAATAACCAATAAAAATATACAAACAATGTTCATGTGATTCTCATTCAAAATGTAGATGTTCATACAAAAACTAGGCTTTTAGTATTCATACTAACAAAAGCTTGTACATAACTTTTTTTTTGTTTTCAGTTTGTTCGCATCTTGCTTTAGTTAATTTCAATTTGATTGAGTTTGTTTTCACTTATTTTGTAGTATATAGAGTTCATCATTAAGTACCTTACTGTTGGTTTCGGGTGCGCATGGGAATCCTCTCAATGTCCTCAGATTAAAATTTTATAAATTAAAACAAATCCGAATGGAGATGAACTACCCAAGCAACCGACTCATCATCGTACTAACCGATTCGAGTGACCGCTTGAACAAACTTGTTGTTCAAGCAATCTAACTCGTCTAATCGATTAGCCGCAGAATAGACGATGAATGGATCACCGATTTTTGTGTTTATCTTCGGGGTCCATGTTTAATCAACATACAATAATTAATAAAGAGCATGATGTTAGGATGTATACTAAAACCCTAGCTTTTGTATGAACATCTACATTTTGGAATGAGAACCACATGATCATTGTTTGCATTTTATATTTATTATATGTGTGCATATTGTCTAATACTTTATATTGTAGATAAAATGGTGTGTGGTGTCACACAGAAGATCATGTAGAGTATAAGTAGAGGCTCACAACCTAGATGGTTTTAGGCAAACCATTGGCATGGTTGTGGTGTAATTTGATATTGGTTTATCTTGACCATAGAATTACACTAGTACACTTTGTGTGTATTGAGCAGGACCGATATAGAGGTTATTTAATTTATACTGACTATATAATTGAATCAGACCTCAGATATTATGGTGTACATGCTCTTAATCCCGATATAATAACGGGCACATGTACTTAATATCTATTTCTTTGATTTACCAATGGGCGAGATTTATTTGTTAAATCGATAGGCCCGGTAAGTTGGGAAATAATATTATTTACATGGTGTGTCGTTGATTATAGAAAGAAACCGTGTCTTGATGAGTCAGGTTGATGATATCCCCTTGAGGAGCTCATAAAGTTCATCATGAAAATCCTGCAGGTGACCTGATCCTACATAATGATAAGGTTGAGTGGTACTACTCATGGAGTTAGATATTAATTAATTGAATTGTCAGCAATTTAATTAATTAATGGGCATTCGATATCTTAAACACGGGGAGATTTTGTACACATAATAGGTGGAGCCCATATTTATTTATGGAGGTTGGTGAGGTAGATAATGATGATCCTTTAGTGGATTGGATCATCATTAATGGATCGAGCTTTGATCCATTAGGTGGCCAAGACTCAACTCCTCCTCATGGTCCCTATTATATCTTATATATACCTCATGAGGCATGAGACCAAGGCATACTAAATAACCTAAAGCCCTTATTTCTCTCTCTCTCTTTCTCTCTTGTTTGGTGGCGCCGGCGCAAGGAGTCTTGGAAGGGGTTTAGCCAAGGTATAGGGGAGAAAGAAAACTCGTGTTTTTCTTCTTCTCTCTTCTCCCTTGAAACTTGCGGCAACAACAAGTAGAAAAGGAAATATTTCCTTTTCTCATGTGGTCGGCAGCTAGAAGAGGTTAGAAGAAGGTGGCGGCAAGGGCTTGGGGAGGAAGAAAGGATTTGTTTTTTTTTCTTATCTTATCTTCTTCTCTTCCTCCTCCTTTGGATGTGATCATCTTTAAAGAAGGGTGGAGGCTTTCGGTGCTTGGAGAAAGAAAAGAGATACATCTCTTTTCTTTGAAGGTTCTCGGCGCTAGCATCAAAAGGAGAAGTTGCCTTGGTGACTTCATTTCTTGGAAGATCGTCGCCCACACGACATCCAAGAAGAGGTTGGGTCATACAATAAAAGATCGCGAGGTAAACGAGAGGTATAACTTCTTGTTTTGGTTCCTTTTGTTCTTGTTCATTAGTGTATGTTAATTATTGTCATGGACCCCGATGATAAACACAATAATCAGCGATCCATTCATCATCTATTCCGCGGCTAATCGGTTAGATGAGTTAGATGGCTTGAACAATAAGTTTGTTCAAGTGATCACTTGAATCGGTTAGCACGATGATGAGTCGGTTGTTTGGGAATTTGTTCTCCATTCGGATTGGTTTCGATTAATGAAATTTTAATCTGGGGATATGGAGAGGATTCCCATGCGCAACCGATACCCAACACATGAAGGAACCAAAACAAGAAATTATACCTCTTGTTTACCTCGCGATCTTCTATTGTATGACATAACCTCTTCTTGGACGTTGTGTGGGCGACGATCTTCCAAGAACCAACATCACCAAGGCCATCAACTTCTTCCTCCAAGGTTGCGCCGAAACCCTAGCGGAGAGAAGTGATCTTCTTCCCTCCACCTTTGCTTGCGCCGACCATCAATGGAAGAGGAGCTTCTTCTCCACCTTGTATAGCCGACCACCAAAAGAAAACCCTCCCTTCTTCTTCACCTTGCGTCGCCGACCACCTAGGAAGAAGACTTCTTCTTCTTCTTCACTTGCGTCGTCGGCCTCCCAAGAAGATGGTTGCCGCCAGCCACCTTGGAAGAAGACTCTCTCTTCTTTCTCCTTGTGTCGCCGGCCAAGCAGGGAATAGACCTTGCTTGTACCTGTCGTCGGCCACCTTGGGAGTGATTGCCGCCGGCCACCTTGGAAGAAGAAGTTCTCTTCTTCTTCACCTTGCGCCGACGGCCTCCCAAGGAGATGGTTGCCGCCGGCCCTTCCCCTCTCCCTCACAAGCTTGCTCCGGCCAAGGAAGATGAAGAGAACACTTTCTTGCTTCCTTGTGCCAAGCCTTAGGAGGAGAGAAGAGATGAGAAGAGAAGAGGAGAGAAGAGTGCTCTCCTTCTTCTTCTTCACCGTCGGCGCCCTAACCTAGGAGAGAGAGAGAAGTGGAGAGGAGAAGAGAGAATTAGGTTAATTGGATGTCTTGGTCTCATGACACATGAGGTATTTATAGGCTACAATAGGGACCATGAGGAGGAGTTGGGTCTTGGTCTCCTAATGGATCGAAGCTCAATCCATTAATGATAATTCAATCTACTAAAGGATTATCATTGAACTACCTCACCAACCCCCATAATTAAATATGAGCTCCACCTTTTATGTGTACAAATTCTCCCCGTATTTATGATCTCGAATGCCCATTAATTAATTAAATTACTGATAATTTAATTAATTAATATCTAACTCCATGAGTAGTACCACTCAACCTTATCATCATGTCGGACCAAGTCCACCTGCAGGATTTACATGATGAACTTTATGAGCTCCTCAAGGGGGCATCATCAACCTGGCGCATCAAGACACGGTTTCCTTCTATAATCAACGGCACACCATGTAAATAATATTATTTTCTAATTTACCGGGCCTATCGATTTAACAAATAAATCTCGCCAATTGATAAATCAAAGAAATAAATATTAAGTACATGTACCCGTTATTATATCAGGATTAAGAGTATGTACACCATAATATCTAAGGTCTGATTCAATTATATAGTCAGTATAAATTGAATCACCTCTATATCAGTCCTGCTTAATACACACAAAGTGTACTAGTGTAATTCTATGGTTAAGATAAATTAATATCAAATTACACTACAATCATGCCAATGGTTTGTCCAAAATCATCTAGGTTGTGAGCCTCTACTTATACTCTACAAGGGACTGATAGTATGATCTTCTGTGTGACACCACACACCATGTTATCTACAATGTAAAGTATTAGACATTATGCACACATATAATAAATATAAAATGCAAACAATGACAATGTGATTCTCATTCTAAAATATAGATGTTCATAGAAAAGTTAGACTTTTAGTATGCATTCCAATACTTACTACCAACTTGACTTGTTTTCAAGTAAATCTTCTAGCATGCTTGTTTTCCATTTATGTTGTTAGTTTCTATTGTTAGTATGTTTAGTGAATGATTTTCTCTATCTACATTAGCATGAAATGAGTATTGTTTTATTGAAATATTTGAGTGATAACCTAGATTTAAGATCTCCCTTCACCTTGCCCATTTTAGAAGGTAGACAACATCATAAATAGTCATGATTTATATAACTTATTAGTACTTGTGTCTCATGGTGATTTCTCGAACTGTATTTTGGTTACTCAAAGAGGCTCGGATAATTAAAACTCACTCAGAAAAGTCTTTATCCCAACACTTGCATGTATATACCTTTAAGTTATTGGGGAAATAAATGTTTGGCTTCTCTTAATACCGAGCACGCCTTTGAAACCCTGGGCAATTTGAGAGAGATGAACTAAGCGTGTGGCAAGTATCGCCGGGACTATAAGGAACTTAGTTAGATGACGACTTGACTAAGCATTGAGTTTGAAACCTGAAGAATTATAATCACTTATCACATTGACATCTTTTTAGGCCACACTCAAATTAATTTTGATATCATTCTCACTAATGAAAGTGTTTAATAGAGTTAAGTCAATTCACTAAGGATTATGATACACTACATTAACACATGAATTTATATTACAATGTGTTTCCTTAAGGACATGCAAAGATTGAAGTCTGGGGGTTGATGTACATAGGTTATGCATATTTTTATACACTTATTGACACTTATTCACTTGCTTTACTGGTTTAGAATTTACGTTATCACACTTCATTATATCATTTTATCAGCATGTTACTCTCTTTTGTTCGAAGATCTGCTCCTTGCTTGTTTTGATTGATAAGATGTAATATGGAGCAAAAAAGGAGTGAAAACGAAGCAAGACGGGAATTGGAGCAAGCCAACAACCTGGGTTATGCTAGTTGGAACAACCGTGTGGCTCTCCTAAAGAACCACCCCTACATGGTCGTGCCATATGGCACGGTCGTGCCCCTTGGAGCCTAAGTAGCACACAGGATGGTCGTGTAGGGATCTCTAGGCAAAAATATTCAAAACCCACAGCGGAAATAAGAGATCCCATGAGCGATCTATGCGAAAAAAAACTCATACAAAGTTAATTTACAAATTCCTATCGTATATGTATACCTTTGACGCGTGCCCTTCACTTATCCCGCTTGTCCGAGGTATGCCAGATCACTTGCACGTTCAAGTGTCCGTGCCTCTATGCGTATACACACAAACACGATCTCTCAAGCTTCGGAGAAGAATCACCTTTTGGTGCTAGCCACAGGAGGAGATTCACAAAGCAAGAAGGAGAGAGAGAAGAGTGATTTTGGCCAAGAGAAGGAAGGGAATGAAGAATGACAAGTTTTTTCATCCAAATGACAAGAAAAACACTTTTATACTCATCCCATGAATATGAAGAGTTTTTGTCCCTTTAGCTTCCCTCCATTAATGCTAATAAAAACCCACTTAGAGCACATTTTCTCATATGACTCTTCAACTTCTCTTCATCCAACGAAGAGAAACTTTTCATCTTCCTATATTATTAATTTATTAAACATTTTAATAACATAATATCTCATTCAAATGTGGTTGAGTCTAATCAAAATGAGTCAAACTCAAATTAGATCTCAATACCATAATCCAATTGGATTCACTTGAGCTAACTCAATTAATTCAATTCGGATCAAATCTTAGTCAAACTAAGATCAATTAACCTCCGAAGCATCGTGCCCTTAGTGTGTGATCCAATAGGTTCTCGTAACGTTGGCAATATGTCTAAACCACTTTAGACATAAAAGCAATGAGCGGCATCTAGCAATGCATCATTGCTACCCAAGTGACGAGAAAATCGAGATCCGACTTAATCTCCGTGACTATGACAATATATGACATTGTCCTTCCATCCTCGATATCTAGATTGACCAACGAGACATAGACCGTGACATCCTCGATCAATCTTTGTGTTTCTTGATCCCCGAGTAGACTCACTCAAACAAATGAGCTCAATATCTCATATTGACTTATTTGAGCATGACCATGCGTTTTAGTAGTCCTACTTGATCAAGGGGTCCACAGATATCACTCTCGTCATATGAGAGAGATATATCACATCTACATCACTCACATCCCACCTCATAATTCATTACATACCCAGTGATCGCCTTTATAGTCCACCATGTTACGGGTAACGTTTGACGATACCAAAGTACATAACTCCTGATGTAGGGAACTATAGTGACTTCAGGTCTAAGGACTATTCATACTAATAGTCACATGAGAAAGTTTATGACACTCATATGATAATCTATGAAAGTTTCTCATGATGGGTCAATTCAGTACACATTCTCTAATGTATACCCATCTATCAACTTGATATCATATATCCATGATTTGTGAGCTCAAGTCATCAATTGGCATATATGCTAGTCTCCATGCATTAATATTATCCTCGAATATTAATGCTTGACTAGGAATGATTTAGTATAGTGTTCTCTACATAATCTCACTATCAATTTAACTAATCGATATAATATAGATAAAAACCTACTACCCAAGGACATTATTATACTTAGTTATTTTACACAAATATAAAGTATAATAATGAAACATGTTTTTATTAATGATAGAATATGATACAAAAAATCCCTAGTCAATCATCACATAATTGGCTTTAGGGCTCCTACTAACAGGTCGTACCACATGGCATGGTCGTGCCGCCCCCTTACGTCGATTGCATGGTCGTGCAGATCTGCACGGCCATGCCGCTAAAAAGCACGGGGGTCATGCCCCTGCTATAAAAGGGGAAACCCTCCCCTTTTCTTGTGGAGAGAGTTTTCTCCCTGGGGTGAATTAATCTCTTGGCCCTATCTTCATCTCTGGCTACTCTCCAACAATCCGAGGATGTCTCCATCATTCGTCCACCTCCAAGGCAAAGGATTAGTAATCAAAGACTCCACACTCCTATTAGCTAAGCATCTCTTTTCCTTTCTTGAGTGTTGGATTATAGAATGCTTATTTTCATGTCTTCGAATCTTATTCCTTTGTGTATGGAGTAGTTTCTTCTAGTTCTAGGATGTAGGGATCGGAGTAGTTGTGGTGTGCATTTGATGTAAACTCTATAGATATGCTTATTCCTTATTTCAATGATATACTTATGCTTAGCTCATGTTTGATTGAATGCCTATGTGAAATATGTGTGGCTATATGTAGTGTTTAATTGAATGAATGTATGGAATGGTCGCCATGTAGGTGAAATACTCGAGATTAGATGACCAAGGAACCCCAAGTGACAAGGGTATCCTTTAACCAGACAATCGTGAGCATTTCGAAGCAATTATCGACCGCGGGTCTTAGACTAGCAGTCATTGGGTTGTAAACCAAATAAAAAGAAAAATATTCTTGTTATGTCGATTTTTTTTTGCTGCTATTTTTGATAAAGAATTTTCGAACTATGAGAGTTAGCGACATGCGCTATTCAACCCCCCTTTAGCACGCTTCTCAATCCTACCAAATTAAGTGTTAAAAGGAAATTTACCAAGAGTGAATCTAAGCAAAACTTATGAGAATGCAGGATTGAAAGATAAAGATAATTGAAATAAGAGCTGAAAAAATTTGCCAGAACTTAATCTAGATAGGTGCTAGAATTAAATCTATGCAAAATTTATGAGAATATGGAATTAAAAGAGAAAGATACTTGAAATAAGAGTTAAAAGAAAATTTACTCGAACTTAATTTAAGCAGGTGCCAAAATTAAATCTAGGCAAAACTTATGAGACTGCTACACCAAGAAACACGCTCTGGTCGTGTCTCATTACATGACTGTGTTCCTCTGACCAAAATTAATCAAAGAAAGGAATAAAGATGGCATCTCGAGCAAAAGACACGATTTTACCTCCCAGGTATGACTATGCAAGGAACAATTGCATGAGCAGTCGCCAGGCACGGTCATGCCTTTCTTAACCACAAGGAACAGTTGGTAAGACACAGTCGTGCCTTTCTTCGCTGACAAAATCAATACCCTAGACAAGGGCGTGCCTCTCAGGCATGACCGTACTTTTACCGTAGAACCAGAGCTAGGCACAGCCATGCCTCCACAGGAGCTAACCAAGTCAAAAGACATGACCATGCCTCTCAAACCCAAACACGGTCGTGTCGGTAATTCCACCTCAGTGGTTGAGTGTTTTCCAACCGTTTTTAACGGTTAGAAGGGCTATAAAATGCCCAAGAAGCCTCCTAACTCAAGGAGGGGGATTTTCCCTATATAGGAAAACCCTAGAGTAATCATTCCAAGCGCCATTGAGATGATCCATCCACCATCAGAACTTGGAGACTCTTCCGAAGACACCAGCAACCTTCACGACTAAGCTTTCTTCTCTCTACTCTTTATTTTGAGTTGTTATTGTTTAAATTCAATATCTTCGGTAGTATCTCCATCTCCATAAAGTAGTTTCCTTGATTCTAGGATTATAGAGTAGCATGATGTAATTGTTGACATCTAATTTAAATTCAAGTAATTGTTTAGTTTTCTCTATTACATGACATGTTTATTCCATGATCCAATTTTATTGCGCATATATGATTGTGACACTAACTTGCACCTTCATAATCTCACTGATGCGAAGAAGGACCGAAAAGTAAACACAAATCTCCGACCTATAAATACTAGTGACATGGAGAGTTGACTCACAAAGTAAAGAAGATAACCTTGGGGTTTGTGGGGCTTTGTGATGGGAGCCCCCTTTTGGAAAGCGGTCTTACTAGAAGTGTTGTCTCGAAAATAGGCCGGGAACCATTGGCTATCACAGATCCTAATGGATTTGTCCTGATTTTATGTCATAAAGTGGACATAACCTAACAAAATATCCTCGAAAGTAGGCATTGTGTATGGGTGGACACGCTAGCATAATTTCAAAAGTCTATATCGTTATTTCGGAATAGATCCACCTACATATGAATAAATAAGGATGGAAAAGGTCAGGCGGCCTGTGGCCTGGCCTGTTTGAAAGTCTGTTTATCTTATCAGGCCAAGCCTAGGCTCAATATAAAGACTATAAAGTCTGACAGGCCAGCCTGGGTCTGTTAAAATTATATTATATAAATTGTCAAAATAAAGATTCAAACCTTGGACTTCTACCAAATAAGACCTTATCTACCACCCTACTTGCCAATACACCATAAATCTCTTTTAGTTATAAGATACAAATAAAATTACAAGTTTTGTAAACAGGCTTTATAAATTATAAGCTTTGTAAACAGGTCACAGGCCAGGCCAGGCTATTGAACAGGCCAGACTCAGGCCAAGAACAAAGCCTATAACATGCCACAAGCCAGGCTCAGGCCAGTTTGTTATTATACAGGCCTGGCCTGTTAAGGTAGAAGCCTGGCCTGGCCTGTTTCCATCCCTATGAATAAACATAGAGATAGGAAAGTAAACAATACTTAGAATATTGATGAGCACAAATTAGATGTGTTTTTATCCTTGTATTAAGGCTCATTCACTTACTTTTATTATTTCTGATATGCGTAGTTATGTCTATTCTTATTATTTTGATAACATAATTACTTCTCTTTGCTCAGAGATTTGCTCTATGTATTTTCCTTGACAAGAGACAATTCGAAACGAAAATGGAAGCGAGACAGAGAAGAACAAGAGCCTAAGCTCGACTAGAAACCAGGCCACATGGGGTCACACAGTCGTGTAACCCCCACATGCCCGGGATGTGCCCCTTGGCACGACCGTGTGAGGGCCCTAGCAGGCGGTCGTGCCCCTTGGCACAGTCGTGCCTCCTCTAGCCGCAGCATTTACGGTCAGGTCGTATCATTTGACACAGCTCATGTGGCCAAATCCCAGTTCAAGGCACAGCATGGCATGGCCGTGTTGAACCCGCCGAATTCGACACAACACGGTCGTGTGGGAGCCACACAGCTTTGCCACCCCAGGGTACAGGCCATGCCCCCTATAAAAGGGGGTTTCTCCCCTTATCTTGCGAAGAAAGTTTCTCCCTTGGGGAGACACCACCTTGGCTCCATCCACCATCTCCGACGACCTTTGGGCAATCTGAGGACTTCTCCGACATCGTCTACCTCCCGTAAGGTTAAGGATTGGATCCGAAGACTATGCTTTGACGGCTAAGCATTTCCCTCTCTTCTCCTTTTGATTGAGTTGTGGAATGTTTCTTTCTTTGTCTTCAGTGCTCTTTTCTATGTCTTATGAGTAGATTCTTCTTGTTTTAGGACATAGGAAGTAATTGTGATGTATATTTGGTAAAACTCTATGGATTGGCTTATGCCCTTGTGTTGATGACATGTTTTGAATTTGTTTATGTTTGATTAAATGTATGTTTAGCTCTCTTAAGTATAACTTTGATTGTAGTGTTTGATTGAATGGATGTATGGAGAGGTCATCATCTAGGGGATATACTCAATGTTGTATGTTCAAGGAGCCCTAGGTGATAGGGGTAATCCTTTAACTAGACAACCTTGAGTGTTGTCTTGAAATGGAGGCCACCTTTATACAAGGAAGAACCTAATTAAAACCTAATGGGTTTTTCCTACTCCCATATTAGGAGATGACTTGTGTAATCTAGATATGTATGCCCAAGTACCCTTAGTGGCAAAGGATACCTTTAACCGGGCTCTCTAAGTTGCCCTAGTTATCTAATAGCATTGGAGGGTCAAGAGAAAGACACTCCGGTGTAACATTCGCGAGTCACACCGATATTTAGTAGGTCTTCTACAACACTTAAACATAGAACCAAGGCACTAGCTATCGAAGGAACACCAACTACAATCACAATGAAACATAGATCCTAAAACAACTCCTTCACATAAGCCTTCCTCACTCACTCTCGAGCTCTCTCTTTCTCTTCCATAGCTCCAGGTCTCATTAGTTTGCAACATTCACACTCTGAACTAGTTTAGCTAACTCTCCTTATGTCCTCCCTAGTGCTTGACAACTTAGTCCATGTCAATCTACGGGCAGTAAAAGCAATCTAAATCAGACTGAGACCAAGTCAATCTACAGGAAGTAAAAGCAATCATGAAAGTATCAAGTTTAGACCTAAGTCAGACTACAACTCAACATCAGACTCAAGTCCTAACAGCGACTCAGACGAGTCAACTAATGAGGTGAGACATCCTTTAACTGAAAAATTATATGCTACTATCTCTTATTTGACTAAGATATAGCTAAATACAAATCTAAGTTAAGACTTCACTTAATGAGGTCAAAGTTAAGAACATGACTAACTTAGACTCACTAACTCAAGTTAGTCAAGTTGGAACCTCAACTCAGGTGTCAAAGTTTGAGGAAGAGAACTCTAATTTGAAAAGCCAAGTTAGTGAGTTAAAATCTATGTTGAGCAAGTTCGCATCTAGATCTAAATTTTTGAATATGATCCTTGGTATCAAATGGGTTGCAGACAATAAGGCTGGACTTGGGTTTAGCTCTAGTCAAAAACATGTTTTTTACATTATTTTAGTCAAAAGAAATGCTAGAAATAAAATTGTATGTGTTCCCAAGTCATACTTAGTAAATCAAGTAGAGAATAAATATTATTGGGTACCCAAAAATATATACATGTGGTTAACACTAATGTTTACTATGTTAACCCTATTGTTAAATTGAAATATGTTAGAACTCCAATGTAGAGGGAGCTAACTTTTAGATCTGTTTAGACTAGGACTGATTCAGACCTTGTTCACATATTTTCTCACTATAATTTAACCTTTTCACTCTCTTCTCTTATACATACTTAGGCATAAATTAGATGTCAAATTAAGCTTGCATATCTTCAGATACATCACCTATCATACATCCACCATTACTAGCCATCAAGTTCTTATGCCCTATTGTCATCTTTGCATCTTCGGTGACTGAAGTTTACGGAGGCAACATCCAGCCCTTAAATAATTCTAACGGGATAGAGTTTAGACAGCTCAACTTAGCTAGGAAATAACTTAGTTGGAACGATGACAGATAGACTCATCTAGACGATGATGAGATACCAGCATATCCTATTGTTAACATACACCAACTACTAAAAAACAATTAATGAGATTTTTCCAACCTCGGATGACTAATTCGGCCCATGAAAATTTCCACCGGCCGTTAGGATAAATCGGAAAAGTACTCGCAGAGAGCGGTCCAGAAGCCTAGCATCTTAGGGTTCACGTTCATTTGGAGGAAAAATTTCTGTAAAATACACTGTAGTTAGGGATCAAACCGCGGATATTGGGATGACAATTAATCACCCTTCCGCTACACCATAATCCCAAGAGCGACATACACCAACTACTAGCACCTACAACACCTATAGCACCTTAATCATCATTAACATTAGAGGAACACGTAACTCAATTGGAGGAAGATATTATTCGTATATTTCAGCTCTTGGAGACCCATAATGCGACTCATGAATACCCACCCTCGGACCAAACTGATCTTAGTTTTTTTTTATTGGACTTGTCATTTATTATTGAACGTATTTATTATTAGCCTTATAGTCATTTCTTATTAAACTTAATAATATTTTAACTTGCAGTTTACTTTCTATAGTTTTACTTTTGACTATGATTGAATATTGTTTGACTTATTTGATTTATCTTTTCTGACTGTTTGACTTGAACTCTACTTACAGTTGACTATGCTTGACTTTATTACATGAACTTGCAGTTTACTTTATCTGATTTAACTCTTTGGTTATGATTTGACTGTGATTTACTTGAATTCCATTTTAAAGTTGATCTAGCTTCTTGCAAATTCATCATCTTGATTTAGTTAACTTTACTATAGCACATTTGACTATGTCTCGATTCAATATTAACTCATTTTTATGTATGTAAAATGGGGAGAGAGGTAAAAGAAAGGTAATCAAGGGTTGATTTCAAATTTGTCAATTAATTTCCCAAATTAAAATTCTTATTTAATTAAGGGGAGCAATAATTAAGGAGTTATATTTTACGTATTATATTTATGTATGGTTGTACTAACTTTTTTTTTTGACTGCACTTCTATATTATGGCTGGGCATGCAAAGACGGATTATTGCAAAAGAAAATTCTTTCTAATGCTTGATGCTGCATTGGAGATGGACGTCATCTATTTTTTTAATTGTAGTATTGTTCTCACGTATTGGAATTACATCAGAAGCACACTTAATCCTGCGTGCAATCCCTTCTCTATGGCAGCTTGTAGAAATTGGTGTCAGATGGCTTCACAACCATTAAGGTGTGGAAATACCATGTTTTGAGCGTGGCACTTTATTATCTGAAGAGCAAGATGTGGTAAAATTTTCATAGATGAAAGCTGGGATTCAGAAAAGCTCCTCACAGCCTTGAAGGGAACATTCCATTCCTGGAGTTGCAGAGCCAAACCTAATGATAAAATTCCAACCAGACATTTTCTCTTAGTTTATAGATATATTTGCAGATGGGACTGTACCTAGCTTTTAGCTTTTATAAGCTATTTTAATCCCTTATTTCTGATACTCTCTAGTCAGAGAATGTGCCTGCTGCTGTGGTATTCCTTTATGAATTGAGTTTGCATAAATGAACCGTGATCACTCTGTGCTTTCACTTTTCAAAAAAGTATACTATTACAATGTGTGCAATATTACTCTCATTACTGAAGCATGAATGCAACTGTAATCACTTTCATCAGAAAAAGCAGTCAAAAGAAACAGGTGAAAATAGAACTCCTAGAAGACATCATTATCAAGACTGATCTGTGTATCAAATTTCAGAATGGAATTATTAAAAGAAATGATTTTGTAATTAGAAGATTAATCTATGATCCATTAGCATTATGCAAACAAGGATATTTTGCAACTCAAAGAATGAGGTTTACCTTTACCTTTGCTTCCTCTTCAGCTTCTGAAAGTTAGGTTTCAGTGGTTGACTTAAACTCGATTGAAGTGAAATCGGTGATTTTTTTATCTGCTCATTGAAGTTCTTTGTGTTGGA
This sequence comes from Boesenbergia rotunda, assembly GCA_024364735.1. Lineage (NCBI taxonomy): Eukaryota > Viridiplantae > Streptophyta > Magnoliopsida > Zingiberales > Zingiberaceae > Boesenbergia > Boesenbergia rotunda. Next base: position 184,323 of record JAGFNQ010003895.1, read on the forward strand.
AGGGAAGTTTGCTCTGACTAACTGTTGCTTTGGAACTTCCAGTCTCTCCAGGATTCTTGATCTTTTCTCATCTGAAAACTTATCCTGTGATCCTGGATTTGAGGATTTGATCTTTGGTTTGGAGATACTAGGAGCTGAATAGCAACTGTTCAGATCATCAACAATGAGAAGTTTCTCCCATTCATCTGCTATGGTACAATTGTTCTCTGTGTTCTGGTTGGCATGCATTTGTCCATCAGACATTTGGGTCAGCGGGGGCTGTTGCTGTTCATTGAGGCTATCGTGTTCCCTGATGTTTGGAATAGAGTGCGAAGAAACTGACCTGGAAAACATATTTTAATACTATAATAATATTGTGTTTGAACTTCTATTTTATTCAAGTCAAAATTTGCTTTAGTTATACAAATTTGATAAATTTTATAAAATGCTTCTAAATTTTCCAAATTATCAATTTGTCACAAACCCATCAAAGACATCTTTTACTTTTCTACTATTCCACAAGTTAAGTTTTTCCATAACAACTAACACCGCATAACTACAAGGCAAGCAAGTAAATAAAGACATAAAATTAGAAAAAAGAAATTAAAAAAGATTACAAAATTATAATCAAAATAAAAATCAATATTTGTCCAACATATCATGTGAGAACCATTAGAAATGGAAATAAGACCGCTTATAATCCGACCAAGTTCAAGACATATCAAACCTGATCTTCGTCTAAGTGGAGTGACTCAATCAATACATTTAAAAATTAAATATATATTACTTTTATACTTCCCTTATTTTTTGATTTTTTTATTGATTTATTTGTTGTTTTATTAAAAGAATCAAGCCTTAACTTGGGCCTACCTAGGCATGGGCCAAGTGGGCCTGTGCTCAAGCTAGGCACCAGACAGGTGTCACAGGCCTTTCGTGCATGACCAATGATGGTGCGCGCCTATCGCAACCCGACACATGGAAACAACTTGACTAACCCAAGCCATGCGCTACCCAATTGTGTCATTTTGTCACCTGTAATATATTGTATTAACTATAATTGATTTTATGAAATTTGAATTGGGACCAAAAGGAATCCTCACAATTTGAAGGAAAAATTGGAGTTACTCATGGACTAAGGTTGCATTAGATAAGTATAAATAAAATAAAATCAAAGTGACATTAGGAATAGAATCGAATAAAAAAAAGAATAATTCATTTCATTTCTTTGTTTGGTTATAATAATAGAATGGTATAATTAGAAAAATGCTTCAATTTATGCCCAATCATTTGTTCATTCAGCTCTTTCGATCAATTAGACTTATGGTTAATCTTGTCTATTTAGCAGTGTCTAATCTACTTCATCTTTTAATGCATCCAGTTTGGTCAATCCACACAATATGCTTAGCTTGGTTGTATATTGAGACGTCTAATTCATTAGATTCACTTAATCTATTTGACCCACTTAGCTTGATCTACTTGATTAGCATGTCCTATCTGTCTACCTAGATTAGTTTGACCAACCTAACTTATCTACTTGCCCCAACTAGTTCTCTTGGCCAACCCAACCTTGTGGGCTTGCCTGATCCACTTAGTTGGCTCAGCTCATGTATCCCGAATAACTTTTCGGATCCACTCAATTTGCCTAGCTCATTTAGCTTAGTCGGCTTGCCCTCTGCTCAGCCAGTCAAATTCATTTGATTTGCTCGACCCATATAGCCTAACCAACCCGACTAGATCTTCTTGTGTTAGGTCAACTTACCCTAATTACAATCCTACATCCTACCCTATTAACTCTTTTTATTTATCTTAATTTTAATTTCACAATGATAATTTATCAATAATTATAATATCTAATAGAGGTGGAAATAAATCATTCCCTTTAAAGTAGGGAATAGATTGAGTGAAATGAGATATTCTTTGTAATGCTTAAATTGTTCCTCCAAACATTAGAGTGAAATTTCAGAGGGAATGGAACACGTCAATCCTCTCCACTCCATTCATCATAAAAGGCGCATTATTTTTAAAAAAAATATGCCAAGTCAAAATGGAACTTCCTAATGTACATAATATAAGGGCAAATTGACATTAGTAAAGGACTAAGGGAGCAATTATATAGACATGTCGAGTATATAGCAAAGTAAAACATCCCCAAGTAGGTAATAATATCTAAAGATAAACACAATTACATCTCCTAGTGTTGGACATGTTTTGCTTGGAATCAAAAGTATGACTAGGAAATAAGGAATTTACCCAAATTGCAAGCTCTCCTTAACTAGCCAATTAAGCTTGGTGTGGAAACCTCGTTCATGTTGGAGAGGGTTGTACTCTCTTAGTTCAATCTGAAGAAGGAAACACGTCCAAGATATTAACAAGAAAGAATATGATCCAAAAGAGGCAAACACATCCCTACAATTCATCATTTTCACTCAAGATATATCATCTCCATAAAGATTGTTATACAAGAAGAAGAATGATTATCTTGGTAGAAGCAATTGTTTACCTTTTCCAAAGAGGTCCTAATAGAATTTACCAAGTCCTCTGGTATGGATGCATCACTGGCTTGAGTTGTATTAGGAATGGGCAGGGCTTCCTCGGATGAAGCAAGCCTCTGTGGATTGCATGAACTTTTGAAGCACTAATATAAAAATTGTTGAGTAGTATACATTGTAACAAGAATCACTTGATTGTTTAAGCTACTAAATCCTAGCATTAAGGATTAATGTCTGATTTTTTTTCTGTTGTTGTGAAGAGAAAATACCAATAGTCTGCTTGCATATTATGTAGTATGATTGAAGCAGTTATAAATTTCAAGACCTTAAGAATAACTTCCAAGATTATTTACTAACTCGCAATTTCTGATCACTTGTAAAATATTACTTTTCTTTTATAGGTATTGAAGTTAATTGGTTATTCACTCATCATGAAAACCCAGTTTAGAAAAGAACCAGTTAATATACTTATATTCATTCCCTTTTTATGTGTGTGGATGGGTATATTTCGCTTGGTCAGCTCAAATCCAATTAATATATTTATATTCATTCCTCCCTTTATGATTCCCCCTTTGTGTGTGGATGAGTATATTTCCCTTGGTTAGCTTAAGTTCAATACATGAATATACATCAATTGATAAGATAATTACTCTTTTGACATGTGCATTATATAAAACATGGAGCTCCTGGTTTTAACATATGTTGAAGTTGATTGGCTAACTATTAAGCTCAACGTGTTAAAAATTGACTAATTAATCAAATGAAATAACACGCTTGTTCATAATGAGCTTGGAGCATCCAAACTTCAACTTTAGACATGTCAAGTTTTCTTACTATCTGTTGATCATCAGATAAGCAGATGAGCAAGCTAATTGCAAAAGAAAATGAGCAATTAGAGCTGAAATTTACCCTTAAAAGCATTGGACCACCATCTGAAGGTTGAAGAATATAATAGCAAAGAAAGGTACCATCTAGCATAGTCTCTGTATTGCAAGTTGAAGAGCAAACAAGGCCCTGGTCTAGAAGAAAAAGAGTCCTACAAAGCCCGTGGAAAACTGTAACATAATACAGAGTTAAATGACAATTTGCTCACAAGCAAGAACACTCAAAGCAAGCATACTCACTCAGAGTGTTCAGATCTGCATTATCAGATTCATCTGAAGATTCAGTTTCATGGCAAGATGGAGTTACGTAAAGGGAGTTACCCATCATCAGACCTGTTAAACAATATGATAAAGATCCATCTCGGGAATTGAAGTAAGCTCAATGGAAAATTTATGGCTGACTAGAATATCTTATTCCTCATTTTCAAATAACTGCATATTGAAATACTTAATAAACATATAAGCAAAAGTTTCATTTCCACATGCATTAAATAATTTAACAATTGAATCAAGAAGAGACGTTTGACATTGTTTATTGTCATTAGGCATGTCCAAATTTCATAGACTGGCAGGGGTTACCTTCATTTAACGAGGCTAAGTTGGTGCGTTCAATAACCCTGAAAGTTAGAAGTGTAGAGACACTTTGTGGAACTGGACAACCTTCAAAGGATGGCAGAAAAAGAACAGTTTGTTCACCAATTCTTGCAACATTGTCAATCAGATCAGATGCCCCTAACACCTGATGGTTCAGTGGACAAAAATAATTTGTCTTACTGTCAATGACAGTGTCAGTAGGATAACCATGACACCTGCATGTCTGTCTCAACAAATTTGATGACAGAATGGTAAAGTTTGTAAGTGAAATATAAAATACTGAGTTGAGTAAAAAAATCTTTTGATTTTATGGAACAAGTGAGCAAAACAAAATATATAAAGATTCTAAGTAGGATTGGAGTAGCAAACAGTCAGTCAAGTGCTCTGGAGTATAAATTAACTATTTTATGGTTTTGTAGCTCAAGGAACCAAGCATGTCATAAGATCATCTTGAAAGTATATATACGGCCTAGAGTTGAGACAAAGGACTAAAAAGTAGGTTGTTGAATCAGAACAGAGTGAAAATACAAGCAATGTTGAAAAACCATATCCATTTTCACAAGATAACTAAAACCAAACCCACATCACTTAATAACTACATTAATATAACACTGAATTAAGAAATAGGATGTCAAACTAAGTTTGTGAAGATGTTAATTTTTTTAGCAGAGAAATATAGTGATTATTAGTGCATATTAAATAAAATAAAACTAACCTACATTCTTGGTAATTGGTAGGCTCATCATCATCACAAGCCATATACGTCCGAATAACTTGGGACTAACCACATGAATCTTATTGCTTCATTGAGCTCTATGCAAATCTACATGAATTGGTAATAGCCAAGTCAATTAAATTATTTTTCAATTCATTAACTATTTTTTCTGTAGTCTCCTTCTACCCCTTACACCTAGAGGACTAAATGGGCCACCAAGTGGGGGAGTGGACTTGAAACAACCTGAAACACTCAGGTTAGTACCCCACTGACCCAGCATTGGCCTAGGTACGATCTCTATCAAGTCCATAAACCAGCATCAAATTTAATAATAAAAAATATTTATATATAAAATAAGTACTAAATGAAAAATAAGAATATAAAAAATTAACATGGTAAAATGAATACTTACTATATATTTTTGGAAAAAAAAAATTGTGTTTAGCACGACCAATAGGCTAGAAACTGATGCTTGGCAACCATAAACCTTTGGTTTAGGCCATTCATGATCAAGTCTCTAGCTAGACCTTTCCCTCTAATAAATCCAACCCTTCTAATTATAAAATCCATTTGTTGTCTTTGAGCAAGTCATAACCCATATTTTAGTTGACCAAAATTTTGTAATTAACTCAATTGAATCTGCTTTTGAACTAAACATAATATTTAGTCGACCAAACAAATCTGTTTTGTCCACCCAAGCTGGCTTTAATCTAGTTCAAGGGTAAGTTGAGGTTTTATCTCAGTTTGTTTAATACTCAAACCATGGTTTAAAATCTCAAGCCATGTTGAGGTATCGGTCTGGACAGGAACGATACGGTTTCGGTACCGTATCATGCCGACATAGATTAGGTATTTTTAAATATAAAATATATTAACTAAAAATAAAAAATTTAATCTAAATATTTAAAAATAAATTAATAATAATAATAACAATATTTTTAAATATATATATATTAAATTAATGGATAATTTTATTAGATTTTAATTAAGCCTATTTAAATTATCCCAATGTTGATTAAAACTATTAGCATAAGTTATTTAATTAAATTAAAACATTCACGAGCCTCAACCCAGAGGCGCTACAGGACCCAACAACGCATCCCTCACCCTGTTCTTGCCCGCGAGACGTGTCTGAATGTGTAGCCTGGCCCGTGCAACTCCTTCGGACACGTTGCTGAGTTGGAGCGACACCTCCCGATGTGTCGTCGGGCAGTGCGATGCGGACTCGAGGCGTGCCTATGTCGATCTGTGAGAGGAACAAAATGTTTGGGCAAAACGGAACAAGATTTTAATTCATGACTCAAACACCTAAAAACTAATGTCAATTAAGGTTTCTCAAAAAACTAAGGTTCTCCTTAATAATTCCACCAACAATGGTTCAACATTTCTATCAATTAGGAAATCTAATTTTGGATTCATAAGGTCTAAAATCCAACCTTGAATTTTAGCCTCCCTTTAATGTTTTATTTTCCATCTTCAACACTTCTCCGCCTTAGTTTGCATTGACAAACTCCTTTTGAATAACTAAGTATTTCATAGGACAATAAGATGAGGGTAAACAACATAACAAACAGGTTTCAGTTGAGTCTAAAATTTCATAGTGCTTCTGCACTGTGCTTGTCGACTGATCCAATTCTAATTGACTACCCCTAGCTTAGTCAATTGAATAGCTTTGATTCTATCGATTGTTGTCTGAGAAAACATAAACAATATTGCACTGTTGAAAAATTATGAAAATCTATATAGACATTATTCATGCCTTGAACTAAAATAATTTTCTACAAAAATATACTTTATTTTCACGAAATGGCACAAATTTAGAAACCTAGCTTTCAACGTTTCAAGCTCAAGCTTTATATCAAGGTCATCAATGGTAGCTTCTATACACAAATAGACATCACAAAAGCTTTTAAATAACTATTTTAAAATGGTGCTTTTAACCAATTTATAATCATCAGCCTTGGACTATATACACATCGCTTGTACTGAAGTTTTCCCCATGACCGGTCAATATATGATTCAAGTGTATTGATGATGGATAGTTCATCTAAATGCACCACATTCTTTGAACTTAGCTCATCATCTTAAATACCTCATTTATATATGTGTGTCTCAATACACAATACAAGATAACCTAGGGTTCTTGTGAGAGGTAATCAAGGTTCTTCCTTAAACTAGTGTGATCGTGCATCTCTACCTATGACTATCCCAATTGACACTCCAACCAATGATATCAATTGATATCACCATCCTCAAGAGCAAGAACAAATAATACATTTAACTTTTAAATAATCATGGATGATAATCATAAAAGTCAAAGCATAGAATAATCTAACCATGTGTCAATTTTATCATAATATGAATTAAAAACAAATTGACAAAAACAAAAGCAAGCTTAATCCTACTATACTATACATCAATTTCTATTAATGAGCCAAATACCAAGTTTAACACAGCAATGATTCCTACAAATGCTATAGAATTTCAAATTTTGGCAGTTTTGTAAATGGCGGTACAAACTCTGCCCGTGACGACCCAGTCATAGCTGGTTCCAATCCCAGATAAAAGACGAGGGTTGTGTTAGGTTGCCAGCCAGTGTAAAACTATGGCAAATGCTCAATGAATAGATTCATTAAACTATTGTGCTAATGTTAGGTTGGTCTTGGAAAGGAACGCGTTGCAAGATCCAATTGTAATGTCTCGACAAGATCGCTACATCTCCAGAACTCAGGTATAGCACTAAATATGCAAGAGTTCGCGTTGCAGGATCCGACTATAACTTATCGGCAAGGACCGCTACATCTCCATGAAAACTTGGGTCTAGTGTTAAATATGCAAGAGTTTTCACATCATAGGTGGGATAAAAACAAACATTATCAGAAGACTAATAGTCTAAGATTTCGAACATAGAACATAGGAACCCTCACTTGTAAAGCAATGGAGGTAGCAGACACGATGATTAAGAGAAGAATTAGTATTTTGTGTGTACAAGAGACAAAATAAGTAGGTGAGAAGGCAAAAATAATAGAATACTCGGGTTTTAAGTTATGGTGCATAGGAAAGAGAAAAATAAAAAATAAAGTGGGATTTTTATAGATAGTTCTTTAAAAGATGAAGTTGTTGGAGTAATTAAAAAGGGAAATAAAATTATAGATCTCAAGATAGTAGTGGCGAAAGAAGTTGGGAATGTAATTAATATATATGTACCTCAAGTAAGATTAGATGAACAAACTAAATCAAGATTTTGGGACAAATTAGATAAGGTATTATAAAACATTCCGCCAAATAAAATGATTTTAATAGGAGATGATCTAAATGGACATGTAGTGAAAAATAAGGAAAATGAGAGGGTACATGGGGGTTATGAGTTTGGAACAAGAAATGAAGAGAAAATTATATTGGATTTTGCGATAGCATATGACCTTATACTAGCTAATACATTTTTTAAGAAAAAAGAAAAATACTTGGTCACATTCAAAAGTGAGAACAATAAATCACAAATTGACTTTTTTAATGTTAGGAAAAGGGATAGAAAGATTTGTAAGGTGTTGGTGTCTTGGTTAGTTTTGATGTGATCAACCAAGTTAAGTTAGGTCCTGTTGGTTTTTGATCCCTCTGTCTGTGTGTGCAGGAACTTAGGAGCGGAGGAAGTCGAGCGTAAGACGCAGTGGACAAGAAGGATTGCACGGGGAAGTAAGCTGACGGGCTCAGTGCATCTGAGGGACACGGAAGCTGCGAAAAAGTACACCAGTGGAGCGAGAAGGACGCGCGCGACGTCCGAGGGATGAGAAGCTGGAAGGAAAGACGCTCAAGGGGCGAAAGGTCGAAGTCGGGTTCGGGTGAGCATAACTCTGGTTGACCAGAAATCGCCCAAAGAAGACCCGCTGAAATTTGGTCAACTAGCTGCTGACTAAAGGCTTCTAGGGTGCCTGTATGGATACGGGCGCCCGGGATCTCGGGCGCCTGAGAACTCGGGCGCCCCTGTGATTACAGACGCCCAAGAGTCCATAGTTATCAGCCAATCTACCGTTTGCGACCGTTGCGCTGCGGATAACTCTCAGACCACGTGTTAGGCGCCTTGGAGCACTCGGGCGCCCCAGTACTGCCACGTCAGCAAACAGATAAGTTTGACCGGGGCTATAAATAGGCCCCTAGAGCTCAGTTTCAATTCATCCATCAAGTACATACAATTCATTTCTTAGTTTTCTTCTGTCTTGTGCTTCAAAGTTTGTAAAAGGCTTATTCGTCAGAAGGAGATTTTGATAGTGAGCTTCAGTCGTCTTGGATTAGCAACCACCTAAGTTGCAACCAAATAAATTTCTGTGTCCGAGCCTTTTACTAGTTTAATTTGTTTATGTTTGTTTTAACTAATTATTGTAACTAATCTGAATTCTTTGTGAGACCGCACAAAAAATTTAGTTTTATTTTACAGCGGCAATTCACCCCCTCTCTTGTCGGTCCACCTAGACCCGACAAGTAGTATCAGTGTCAGGACATCGCAGAAGGACTAACCGCCAACTGCAGCAAATTCTAAAGAATGGTTGAACTAGTGATCTACCCGTCGAATTTTGAGGGGGAGCTCGCACCATGGAAAAGAAAAAATGAAGGTAGTTTTTACTACTAATTACGAATTAGTACTAATAATGAAAAATAGTTTTTCAGCTCCGAAAGATAACGAAGCAAAAATCAAGGAATCTGACTCCTAGAACAAAAAGGAGCAAGCTGACGTAATAGCAAACGGAAAGGCGGAATTCCATCTGCTGACCGTCCTCCCCGAACAAAATGTCAATCGAATCGGGAAGTACGAGTCGGCAAAGGAACTTTGGAAAAGTTCCTGGAATTGCACGAAGGCGCCTCGGAGGCGAAACTGGCACGACGAGGTATCCTACGAAGCCAGCTTACCAACCTCCGAATAGAAGACGTATCGTCAGTTGCTCAACTGCACGCTAAGGTAAAAGAGCTAATCACGAGCCTTGAGAATCTCGGAGAAAAGGTGTTAAGTCACAATGCTCAATGGTACACACTAAATGCTTTCCCGAGAACCTCGGATTGGACCTCAATAATCGACACATATTTTATTTCAAAAGATCTTGTGGTAAGTACTCTAGAATAACTGTTTTCGGTTTTAGAGCTTCACGAATCTCGGTGTGTAGGGAAGAACAGGAAAACGGAAAACGTCGCTCTGAACGCGAGGAGAAACCAGATTGAGGAGTCGTCAACGGACGATGAAAATACAGCAAAGATGGTAAAAAACCTTAAAAAAATTTTAAAAGGGCTAATAAATTTTCTAAGTTTCAGGATAAAAGACGATCTCCGAAGAAACGTACAGTCCGATGCTATAAATGTAAAGAGGAGGGTCATCTAAAAGACTAGTGTCCCAAATTTAAGAACCAACAAAAGAAGAAGAAGGCGCTGAAAGCAACCTAGGACGAGACCTCGTCTAATGAATTGAAAGCCGAAGAATTCGTTGGACTTGCGCTGATGGCAAATCATCAAGTGGAAAGCACTGAAGAAGGGGGAGCTACGCCAGAAGAAAGCAGCGACGAAGGGGGAGTCCCTCTTTTCGAAAGCGACCCGGTAAGTGAGGTATGTTTCCTCCCTCACGATCAACTGCACTCAAGTATAAAAGCAATGTTTAAAGCTAATCTTAAATTAGAAAAAGAGAATTAAAAATAAATAAAATTGACTAATGAATGTTCTTTTGATGTTTTTGATAAACTGAAAAATGAAAATATTAGTTTGAGAAATTTAGTTGAAAAACTAGAATTTGATATTGCATGTTTACGCCGAAAGAAAAACAGTTATCCTAATAATCTGAACTGGTATATTAAAAATCACAGGGACCAACTTAAAAAAGTATCTAAGAACTATATTCCTACAAAATTCTTAATTAACCCCGTAGATACGAACTTGTTTTGGGTTCCTAAGTCTTTACTGAATTAATTTTCAGTCATTATATATTTTAGTGCTAACAATTTTTTTTATTGTTTTTTTTAACAAATTATTTACTGGCTTTGAGAAATGAATAACATTTTCTTTACTTACTGTGGATTTTTGAAATTTTTCGGATTATTTTTCGAATTTTCACAATTTTTTGCATTCGAAATTCAAATTTAAGTTTTAAAAATAGATAAAAATTTATTTTCGTAGATCCGATTTTTCCGAATCTTGATATGATCAGTAGACCTCAGTAAAATTTCACTCGATTTTTTTAAGTGCTTTTGAAGTTCAAATATTCATTCTCCAAAAATTCTACTCAATCAGTATTTGATTTATTTTTCAACCACAAATAACGTTTTTAAGTCGAAAATTTTTGTACAAGCTCAAAACTCTATTTCCCATTTATACAAAAATTTTCAAATTTTTCTAACATGTTTTCGACTTCTATGAATTTAAAAAAAATTATCTGTTGAATTTAAAAAAATGCTTAGATATTATTTTATTCATATTTTCTATTTTTTTTCCTTTCCCTAGCTTTTGATATGCCCCATTTTTTTGTTATGATCAAAGGGGGAGAGTAGCTTAAGTTCAAGGGGAGGTGGTGATGTTTTAATTTGCAAATATTTCTTTCATGCTTAGTGTTATTTCTTTTAGTTTAACCCTAACTGAACTTGGGTTGATACACATCAAAAAGGAGGAGATTGTTGGTGCCCTGGTTAGTTTTGATATGATCAACTAAGTTAAGTTAGGTCCTGTTGGTTTTTGATCCCTCTGTCTAAGTGTGCAGGAACTTAGGAGCAGAGGAAGTCGAGCGTAAGACGCAGTAGACGAGAAGGATTGCATGGGGAAGTGAGCTGACGGGCTCGGTGCATCCGAGGGATGCGGAAGCTGCGGAAAAGTACACCGGTGGAGCGAGAAGGGCGTGCGCGACGTCCGAGGGACGAGAAGCCGGAAGGAAAGACGCTCAAGGGGCTAAAGGCCGGAGTCGGGTTCGGGTGAGCCTAACTCCGGTTGGCCAGAAATCACCCAAAGAAGACCCGCTAAAATTTAGTCAGCGAGCTACTAACCAAAGGCTTCTTAGGCACCCGTATGGATACGGGCGCCCGGGATCTCGGGCGCCCCTGTGCATACTAGCGCCCGAGAGTTCATAGTTATCAGTCAATCTATCGTTTGCGACCTTGCGCTACGGATAACTCTCAGGTCACGTGTCAGGCGCCCTGGAGCACTCGGGTGCCCCAGTACTGCCACGTCAGCAAACAGACAAGTTTGACCGGGGCTATAAATGGGCACCTAGAGCTTAGTTTCAATTCATCCATCAACTACATACAATTCATTTCTTAGTTTTCTTCTGTCTTGTGCTTCAAAGTCTGTAAAAGGCTTCTCCGCCAAAAGGAGATTTTGATAGTGAGCTTCAGTCGTCTTGGATTAGCAACCATCTAGGTTGCAACCAAGTAAATTTCTGTGTTTGAGCCTTTTACTAGTTTAATTTGTTTATGTTTGTTTTAACTAATTATTGTAACTAATCTGAATTCTTTGTGAGACCGCACAAAAGATTTAGTTTTATTTTACAGTGGCAATTCAGCCCCCCCTGCCGGTCCACCTCGACCCGACATAAGGTTCCCTGGAGAAAGCTTAACTACCCAACATAGGTTAGTAGTATTGGATGTACGCTTAATCATAGTATCAAAAGAAGAAAAATATACAATGCTCCTAGAATTAAGTGGTGGAAGTTAAAGGATGAGAAGCAAAACATATTTAAGGAGAAGGTAGGAGTACAAGAATTAAGTAAAATATACGGTGACTCTAATACGATATGAGATAAGATTGTATCAAAGTTGAAAATAGTAGCCAAGAGTGTACTTGGCGAGTCAAAGGAGCATGCACCATCATTGTGGTGGTGAAATAAGAAAGTACATGAAAAAATGAAGGAAAAACGAATAGTCTATAAAGAATTATATATTTGTAAGAATGAGAAAATTTTAAAAAATATAGAATAACCTAGAAAGAGGCTAAGAAAATAGTGAATGAATCAAAAAATAAATTTTTGAACGATTATATCGAAAATTGGATACAAAGGAAGGGGAAAGAAATATTTCTAGAATAGCTAAAAATGAGAGAAAGGAAAACAAGAGATCTTAGCCAAATAAAATATATTAAAGATGAATACAATAAGATACTAATAAATGATGGAGAAATAAAAGAGCGGTGGAAGATATATTTTCATCAACTTTTAAATTAAGGTTTAGATGACCAACTTAACTTAGGCAATTTAAGTAGGTCAAATGAGAATATAAATTAAATTATCATAGAATTCAAACTTCAGAAGTAGAACAAGTTTTGAAAGGGATGCAAAATGGAAAAGCCGTGGGACCAAATGATATCCCAATAGAAGTATAGAAGTACTTAGAGAAATAAGGAATTAAATGACTTACAAAATTATTTAATATGATATTGAAAACGAAAAAAATGCTTAATCAATGGAGGGTAAATACTCTAGTTCCCTTATATAAGAATAAAGGAGACGTACAAAATTGGACAAATTATAAGAGTATTAAACTAATAAGTCATACCATAAAATTTTGAAAAAGAGTAATATAAAAAAGATTAAGGAAGGAGACCGTGATGACCGAAAATCAATTTGGATTCATGCCTGTAAGGTCAACAATAAAAGCAATAAATCTTCTCAGACAACTAATATGAATGGGATTACCTGACAAGAGATGAAACCATCACTAATATGAGTCGAAGAAGGAAACAAATTGCAACGGATTTGATCTGCAGAATTGCCAAGGCCTTTTCCTAACACAAACACAGCTTGTAGTGGTTCCTCTGCATCATTCTTAATCTCTTGGAACCATTTTTTCACCAGGCCATTTAAGAGCCAAGTATCTGCAATTTATACAATTTATTTTTAAGTTTACTAAGATTTGACAGAAAGCTTTTTTTTCTATTGTTGACAACTTCTGAGTATGAATAAGTGTTTTGGCTGCTACTGGAAACAGAAATCGCAAAAAATATGCAATTGATATAACTGCTAATCATTTTGGGTTGCACAAATAAATTCTGGCCAGTCAAATATATAATCTTAAAGTTTGATATTAATCATATCCTAAATAATAACATACAATCTTTTAGGATCTTTTCTTTACTGTTAAAAATCTTGATTGACATATTTTAGCTGAAAGAACTAAGCCAAAAGTAATTAGCGTGTCCAAGCATGATGAAGAATTTACCCATTATGTAACTCCTGATAACACAACTCTCAACGTCACAAACACTGTTGGTAAATTGCATGAGTTTCTCGGCATCGCCAGGATAGATATTTGTCTCTCCCTCTACCAATACTACAAACTCCACTGCAATGCATCTATCTGCTGCATCCTGGAAATGATAAAAGCAAACTTAAGCCAGCTGAGAACCACATAGAAGAATTTTTCACCACAAAAGTAATCCTATTTATTTAAACTGCATACCATAAGTGATTTCCGAAGAGATCCAGTGCTTGTAGAAATGGTTGAACAAATGACAATTACTTTCTTTGGGAGATTGTCACTGCCCCATTTGTACAGAGCATTGTTGTTCAAAAGGTCTGCAAGTGTCATCTCTGCAAAGCCTAAAAGTAAACAAACTATATAACTAAGTGTGTGTGGTATTGCATATTATCCTAAGACGTCCAATCAACTTCCTTTCTTCTAGGCTACAATCTGACTGTCAGGAGACAACAACGAGATCTTCAGTGCAACATCAAATTCTTCTTTATTTGAGAAGAAAATAAAGAAAGCTATCATCCTTAGTTATTAGTATTACCTTCAGTGCTATCTGCTGTTAGCACACAGCTCTTAACATCTGGGAAAAGATTGTCTAGGGAAATGTTGTTCACAGCATGATGAAAGTCTCGGACACTAAATCTTTCCCCAGGTCTGTATGCGACCTTCATCTATTGAAATCCATGGTTACTATGATTAAATTTAATCAGTTTTAACTTTCATACAGAGTAAAAAATGAGACGATAGTTTAGTGCCCACAATCCAAGTGCTTTACAATCACATTCCACCATTTTAGTTTCCCACAGTGAGTACATATTAAGAATTCTCTTAATTTTATATTACTTATTGGCAATCTTCAAGGCCTATTGGCAGACACAATGCTAGAAGAGATATAGGATGCTCCAAATCAAATTCCATTACCCATTACCGACCTCTGCAGAAGTGGGCGAAGAGGTTTTGCTTGGCTGGAGGTAGCACAGTGCGATATTGTCTCGGAGAAATGGGATCTCCTTCTGCTGCTTCCTCCCCGATCTAACCGGCGACGATATGTAGAGATTGGCGAGCTGCAACAAACCCTATTCCATTCCGCCAATAAAATGTCACCACATATTACCATGAAAAGGAATCTGACAGAAGGAACAGATCAAAGAGCCAAATCGATGACAGATCAAAGGGAATTTGATCGAAGAAAAGGGGTGGACGGAAGGTGAATCAATCAAAATAACAAGTGCGAAAACAAAGATGGTGGGTTTTCGCCTGCTTCAACTGGCGGAGCAACGGCGGAGAGATGGTGCGGAGATCGAGCAAGAAGCAGAGCAGCACCATTCTCCTTCACTCGCAGATCCTCCTGGTGTCGCTCGAGGCCACAAGAATTCAAATTTTAAAACGTCTGCTCACCAACTTATTCTACAATCCAGGGCATTTCTATAAGAAAAATGTTATGCTCCAGGGAAAAAAAAATTCAAATAAAATCTGATAGGGCATCGTAATTGTAATGATTTCGGATGAATTCATCGTATTTTTTAGAATATAATTTGATTCGGATTAATAGTCAAAGGCCGCCGATAATGTATAGGTGGCAATCTTGAATTTTTTTTCATTGAACATCTCTTTCTATAAACATCACAATAACTAGGGGTGAGTATTCGATTAAAATCGAACCGAACCGAATAGATCGAAAATCGAATAAACCGAATTTTTTTCAAAAAATCGAACCGACCGAATTTGTGAATCAAAACCGAGAAAACCGAACCGAAAAAAAATCGGTTAATTCGGTTTTTAACCGAATTAACCGATTTGACCGAATTTTAAAATTTATTCGATTTAATTAAAAAACCAAGATTTCATTTATTTAATTATATTTTAAATAAAATAATTAAATTAATATTCTTATTCGGTTTAACCGAATTACAAAATTGAAAACCGAATTAACCGAAAACCGAACCGAATTTCGAAAAAAAAACCGAAAATCGAATTAACCGAACCGAATTGTGTCTATTCAGGATGGCCACCTACTCAGAAAATATATATTAAAAAAATATCTTTTATCCATATTATAAAAAAAATACTCTTTGAAAATACTCATTTATGCTCCACATTAAAACTACTATAATTTGAGTTGATTTGTAGGCTTGTGATTTGAACCGACCGAACTGATTAAATTCAAAATTGAATCGTTTGAATATTTTTTGAATCGAACTTTTCAAAAAACCGAATCGATCAAATTGATAAAATATTGATTAATTCAGTTTTCAACCGAAATAATTAAATTTTTCGATTCGATTTAATTTGATTTTGATTTGATTTGGTTTAATTCCAATTTGATTCGGTTCAACTAATAATATCAATTTGGTTTGTTCTGATTTGATTCGTTTCAATTTATAATATCAATTGGGTTTGATTTAGATTTGGTTGGATGATTTGGTTCGATTTGATTGAGTTCTTATTTGATTCGGTTCAAATTTGGTTCGGTTCAATTTAAAATATCAATTTAATCGGTTTAATCGAATTTTGATTTTTAAAACTGAACCGATATTTTTGAAAAAAAAATCAAACTGCCTAATTAACCAAATCAAACTTTTAAATTTGATCAGTTCGGTCAATTAATTTGATTTAATCGAACTTTTGTTCACCTCTATTCATTTGTATCAAATATATTCAAAAATTAGCTTGAATATGGATATGAATAGTAATTTCTTAAATAGTAATAGTAAATTAATTTTTTTAGTAAATGAAAATTTAATATTTAAATTTATGAATAGACACATAATCAGGAAACAGGTTGAAAACCATAATTTGATGAGCAATACACTTAACACCCTGTTTGGAAATATGTTAAGTAAGGAATTAGAATTCAATTTCGATCGGAATTCAATTTCGACCGAAATTGAATTCTAATTCTCATGTTTGGAATGAATTGTAAAAATAGAATTGAATTTAATTGAATTGTTATACTTTTACGATTTTATCCTGCGAGGATGGAGCCGGAACAACTTTAATTTGTTTTGTGAGTGGACGATTTAGTAATTTAATTTGTTTAAGTGAATTCTTTTCACAAATCACATGTGTTTAGATGTAATTTATTTTGAGGGGTTTGAAAGGAATTGAAATTCAATTCCTTAGCAATTCCTTCCTGAAAATTGCTACCAAACAATGGAATTGAATTTCCAATTCCCAAAGGAATTCCAATTCCTTCCTTTCCAAACAGGGTGTTAGACATTAATTGTAGATGTTTATAAAATATCTAAAGATCTATCTTCAATTAAATAAGATAAATTATTTTACGAAATAGAACTTTCAATCTTGATCATAAAGAAAAAAATATAACTTTTATTGCAAGTCAAAATAGTCCAGAAATTGACGCTCAAACCCAAACGTAAGTCAAAGTCTAAATTTAAATATGAGTCCCATTTCAAGTAAGTCTGAATTAAATTTAGAAGATAGTGATAATTTGAACTCAAGGATAGTCAACCTGGTGAGAAAAATGATCAAGCAAAAAATTCACCATGAAAGACATAAAGAAGGTATTCATGAATAAAAAGGGCACTATAAATTAGAATGCCCTTAGGTAGGGAGCAGAGTAAAATTAGATAAAACTAGACAAAAACCTTAGGTTTCAAGGTCCAAGTCTAACTTAGTCAATAACCTGAACATAGGAAAGAAAAGATAATTAGACAGGAACCTCCGAGCATCAAATTCAGGGGAGCTATGACCAAAACCAAATATAGGAGACCATAAACTTAGCATATGCTATTAGAACGGGTGTTTTACTTAACTCTTGTAATACATATATACATATTTTTTTCAAAAAAAAATTGCAAATGAAACTAGCCTAGGAGGCTAGGACTAGTTGTAGAATTCATGAACTCAGAGATCTAGCTGGTACTCCACATCCCACAGACACCTAGGTTAGTCATTATTTGTGTATTGAATCACCTAGATAGACGTGAGATGCTAAAAGTCTCACTTGTTTCTAGATATTGATCGATCACAGTGCATCTACATTAAAAAAAAATAATTAATTAGATAATAATTATATCTGAGATGACTGTCCCGACCATATAAAAATTTTTCAACAATTCAGAATAAATCAAGAAATGCATATAGAAATCATTCAGTTAGCTAACATTTTCGAGTCCGTTATCGATTAAAGAAATTTTTTTTAATAATACATCATAGCTGTCCGGGCGTGTGATTTATAGAAGGGTCGAGAGCTCGGCCGGGTTCGATTGCCGATCTGAACCGGTGTCAAATGGGTCAGGACCAAGGATTACCCAGAAGTCAGGATCTCCGATGTCGGGATCCTCGAGGTCAGCCTTCTGAGGTCGGGATCCACGAGGTCGGGATTCTCAAGGTCGATCATCCGAGGTCGGAATCCTCAAGATCGGCCGTCCAAGGTCGGCCATCTGAGCCCGGGATCCTCGAGGTAGGCCGTCGGAGGTCGGGGTACTCGGAGCCGATCGGCTAAGATCGAGACGATCGGGACAGGTCGTTCGAGGTCAACCCCTCGAAGTCTACTAATCGGGGTCAGGTATTTATGATTGCATGGAGATATCCGGACAACTGCGAGCCTCCCCTATCACATGAGCCTTTCTTATCAGACATTCATAAGATAGCTCCTTCTGACATAACCATTGCCTGACAGAGCCGTCAGTAATTAAAGAGGGACAGAAGAGACAGCTCCAGTATGGTGTCAAGCGGCTGTAACAGTCTCTCAACATTAAGGTGGCTATCACTATCATAATCTGTCGATCGATCTTCTCTTAATGAGACGTGACAGCTCGCACGTGGGAATACCTTTCCTCCCTCCTATATAAACCCCACTTGAACTTCTGAGAAAGGCTCGCTGCCATTTTGCAACCACTCCACCATATTGAGAGCCCAACTTCGGTCCGACCTCCAAAGCTACAGTAGACCGAGTCGGCTTGGTTAGATCACGTCATCCGAAGGAAAATCGATCTTCGCTCGTTGACAGGATCAAATTTGGCGCCGTCTGTGGGAATCTCACCTGATCGAGAGCCGAAGATGAGTGAATCCAACCGGGTGACCGTTACTCTTTCACAGGAAGACTTGGAGCTGCTAATAGAAGCTAGAGCCAGGAAATTGGCGGAGGCACAGCAAGCTGCTACCCGACCTGCTCAGCCAGGCCCCGCCGAGCAGACTACTCGGATGGGTACTGAAGGAGGGGTCCGACAAGATGAAAGTCCTCACTTCCATCGGGCACTATTCGGCCCAGCTGAGGGAGCAGGGCAATCAGACCCTCACGAGGCTACATCCAGCCATGCTAGAGCTAACAAAGGGAAGGCTCCCCTTATGCCAATCCCGACTGAGCACACAGGATCCCCCTTCTCTAGCCAAGTCTTGCACGAGCCACTGCCCAAGCATTTCAAACCCCTATCCATTACTGAATACGGAGGAGCGACGGATCCCGAAGAGCATTTGATGAAGTTCGAGAACGCTTCAATGCTACATCAATATTCCGATGGAGTTAAGTGTCGAGCCTTCCTAACCATTCTGTCCGGGTCAGCCCAGCGATGGTTCGATAGGCTGCCGGAGGGATCGGTTAGAGAATTTTCTGACTTTAAAAGATTGTTCCTCCAACATTTCGCAAGTAGCAAGAGACACTACAAGACCAGTCTTAATCTCTTTACCCTGAAGCAAGGCTCCAAAGAGCCCCTCAAAGCATACATCAGAAGGTTTAATCAAGTCGCATTGGATGTACCCACTGCCACGTCTGAGGTGCTAGTCAACGCCTTTGCACAAGGCTTGCAGGAGGGCGAGTTCTTCAGATCCTTGATCCGAAAACCTCCGAAGGACTTCGAAGGTCTCCTTGGCAGGGCTGGCAAATACGTGGACGTAGAAGAAGCGCAAGCCGCCAGGCGACCAGAGGTCAGACCAGCACCTGAGGTCCCCCAGCATCATCAAAGGAATGCGCCTCCTGGAGGACCTCTCAGAAGTCCCAGAGCTATGGGACACAGACAAGGGACCGAAAGGGGAATAGTGCAACAAGTAGCTCAGGGTTGCTTCCCGTCCAGGTGGCAGCCTTACTGTTCTTTTCATAACAGCCACACCCACGACCTGCAAGACTGCTGGCAGGCCGGCCGAGGTCGGGGTCGGGCTGGACGGGGTAGTCCGAGAGGAGCCCAACAAGGAAGCGGTCGGGGTCGAGGGAGAGCAGCGCCGAACCAGTCGGAGGGCAATGCTCGATCGACCGCCCCCATAGCCAGACAACTGTTCCCGACCCCCACCTCTCCCGAGCGCGGCAATGTTAATGAGGAACAGGCCAACCAACAGAATGCAGTACACGGGGCCATTCACGTGATTTCTAGAGGCCCCACCTATGGAGATTCCAATAGAGCCCGGAAGTCGCAGGCTAGGCGACTCGACATCTACCAAGTGGGTTGCAGTTCCGCCCAAGCTCAGGGCCCACAGATCAGCTTCGGCCCATCAGATCTGCAAGGAGTAGAAGTCCCTCATGAGGACGCCCTGGTCATCACCGCGATCATAGCCAATTACCAGATCCACAGAACTATTGTGGATACGGGAAGTTCGGTGAACATCCTGTACTTAAAAGCTTTCGAGCAATTGCAGATTGAAGTTACTGAGCTTCGACCCGTGGCCACACCTCTGTTTGGGTTCACGGGGAATGAAGTACAGCCTTTGGGTCAGATCAAGCTGGCCATATCACTCGGCGAAGAACCCTTGAGGAGAACTAGGTGGTCCACATTCCTGGTAGTGGATGCCCCCTCAGCCTACAATGCCATATTGGGTCGGCCTGTGCTGAACGAGTTCCGGGCCGTGGTGTCCACCTTCTACTTAAAGGTCAAATTCCCAGTGGGTGACCAAGTTGGAGAAGCTAAGGGAGATCAAAAAGTGGCACGACGGTGCTATGTAGATGGCGTTCGAGTGGAGGTCAGTAAGTCCTTCCGACCGACGCCGGCCAATTGCAACATGGTGCAATCTTCTCAGCCCTCTCCTTGGGCTAATCTGATAGAGGAAAAAGAAGAAGTCCAGCTCTTGCCTGACCGGGAAGAAACTAAAGTGCAGATAGCTCCTGGATTGGCGCCCGACCTCAAACAACATTTAATAGAGTGTCTGATCCAGAATCGAGATGTGTTTGCCTGGTCCCAACAAGATCTTAAAGGGGTCAGACCCGAGATAATAGAGCACAAGCTGCACGTGTACCCTGACGCCCGACCTGTCAAACAGAAGAAAAGAGATTTCAGTCCCGAACAAAACAAGATCATTCAGGCCGAGGTGGAGAGATTGTTGGAAGCAGGGCATGTCCGAGAGGTCCAATTCTCGGCTTGGTTAGCCAATGTTGTGCTGGTCTCCAAGCCGGGTGACAAGTGGAGGGTCTGTATTGACTTTAGGGATCTCAACAAAGCTTGCCCTAAGGACTGCTACCCGCTCCCCCGGATAGATCAGATGGTAGACTCTACCGCCGGGAATGAACTCATCTGCTTGTTGAATGCCTACCAAGGATATCATCAAGTACCCTTAGCATTAGAAGATCAAGAGAAGGTCAGTTTTGTCACTGCCGAAGGCACCTATTGCTACACAGTTATGCCCTTCGGACTCAAAAATGCTGGGGCAACTTATCAAAGGCTGATGAATAAAGTCTTCAAGGAGCAGCTTGGGAGAAACGTGGAGGTGTACGTAGATGACATTCTCATCAAGTCCTCCCAAGCTGCCGACCTCGTAGCCGATGTTCGGGAGACCTGCGGCACTCTCCGAAGGTATGGCCTCAAACTTAACCTTGCGAAATGTTTGTTCGGAGCCAAAAGTGGAAAATTCCTGGGTTACATCTTGACCGAGCGGGGGATAGAAGCCAACCCGAGTAAAGTGCAAGCCCTGCTGGACATGCCACCGCTGAGAAACCTGAGGGAGGTCCAGCGCCTGACCGGGAGAATCACGGCCTTATCTCGGTTTATCTCTCGGTCGGCCACCAGGAGTCTGCCGTTCTTCAAGATCTTGCGCAAAGCTTCCAAGTTCCAGTGGGATGCCGAGTGCGACCGAGCTTTCGAAGAGTTGAAGACCTACTTAGCCGGTTTGCCGGTGCTAGCCAAACCGGAAGAGGGAGAACCCTTGTATGTTTATTTATCTACTACTGAAGAAGCTGTTAGTGCTGTGCTTGTAACCCAGAAAGAGACCGAACAGCAACCGGTCTATTTCTTTGGGCATCTACTTAAAGAAGCCGAGTGTAGGTACACTACACTCGAGAAGTTAGCTTATGTCCTGGTGTTGATGGCTCGGCGACTGTGACCCTACTTTCTGGCCCATCCTATCCGAGTGCTGACCAATAGCACACTCGGGAAGGTCTTGATCAATCCTGAAGTCTCAGGTCGGTTGGTCAAATGGACAACCGAACTAAGCGAGTATGACATTCAGTATCAGCCCAGAACGGCGATCAAAGCTCAGGCCTTGGCAGATTTCTTGAGTGAACTTCATACAGAGGAAGAGGAGGGGGTCTGGAAAATATACGTGGATGGGTCGGCCACCCGGGTGGGGAGTGGCTTAGGCATTCTGTTGATGTCTCCTAAAGGAGACCCCATTCATCTCGCGGTGCGACTAGAGTACCAAGCTACCAATAATCAGGCGGAGTATGAGGCCCTCTTGGCCGGCCTCCAGGCGGCCAGACAGGTCGGGGTCACTCGGGTCATCCTGCATTCTGATTCTCAGTTAGTGACTCAGCAGGTGGCCGGACGGTTCGAAGTGAATGATGAGAAGCTACAGGCCTATGTAGAAGCATACCAGAAGTTACAAGCAGAATTTCAAGAAGTCCAGCTTATCCAGATCCCTCGAGGGGACAACGCCAAGGCGGATGAGCTAGCTAGGCTGGCCAGCTCTGTCCGTCTATGGGTTTTCCCCAAACCTTCGCCCCAGGTCATGCTGGTGGCTCAAGTCAATAGGGAAGCAGAAGCAGAGATAGAGGGGGACTGGAGAGCTCCATTCATCGCTTACCTGAAAGAGGGGACTCTGCCGGACAACCCCGAGCAAGCTCGGATATTGAAGATCAGAGCAGCCCGATTCACCCTGATAGGAGACGCGTTGTATAAGCGGGCCTTTTCCCGACCTCTAGCCAGATGCCTCGGGAAGGAAGATGCGGAGTATGTGCTCAGAGAAGTGCATTTGGGGTGCTGCGGAAATCATTCAGGAGGTCGGTCCATGGCTCGGAAGGTTCTGCTAGCCGGTTACTTTTGGCCGACTCTCCAAAAGGATGTAGAGGAAATAGCTCTTTCTTGTCTATCTTGTCAGAAGTATCAAAACCTATCACACCGACCGGTGGAGATATTGCGAACTTCCACCGTATCATGTCCCTTTGATCAGTGGGGCATGGATATAGTGGGACCCTTTCCCAGGGCAGCTGGTCAGAAAAAATTCCTGTTAGTAGCAGTAGATTACTTCTCCAAGTGGGTCGAGGCAGAAGCCCTGACTCGGATCACTGAGCAGGCGGTGAAGAAATTCCTCTGGCAGAATATTTTGTGCCGGTATGGCATACCTCATAAGCTGGTATCAGACAATGGTCGGCAATTTCAAGGTCGGATAATCAGAAACTGGTGCAAAGAATTCGGGATCAAGCAGGCCTTCACTTCCGTGGCATACCCTCAGAGTAATGGCCAGGCCGAAGTCGCCAATAGAGAAATCCTGAAAGGGCTCAGAGTTAAGCTGGATCATGTCGGCGGGTCCTGGGTGGATGAGCTGCCCGGTGTCCTATGGGCCCTTCGGACCACACCCAAGGAGGGGTTAGGATGCACTCCCTTCCAGTTAGTATATGGGAGTGAAGCGGTAGTCCCCATGGAGGTCGGTTGTGAGTCGGACAGAAGACAATTGTATGGAGAAGACAATGCGGAGAAAAGACGAGTTGAATTAGATCTGATCGAGGAGGTCCGCGCTAAGGCTTCAGTCCGTATGGCCGCTTACCAACAAAGGATGCGGAACAGATACAACCAACAGGTTATACCTCGACATTTCCAAGTGGGGGACAAGGTATGGAAAAGAGTCAAGCCAGTTGGAGAAGTAGGCAAGCTGGAGCCTCCATGGAGTGGTCCGTTCCTGGTGGTCGAGGCGCTGGGGTCGGGAGCCTATTATCTACAGGATGCTCAAGGAAAGCGACTCGGAAGACCTTGGAGTGCAATGCATTTAAAATTGTACCGTGAGGAGAGTGGAGCGGAATAACTCTTGTAACTGTAATCAGAAAAAGCGATGATAAAGACCAACTCCAGCTTTCCGAGGGAAACAACCACAGCAAGTTATAAGTGAGCTCGCGCTCACGCACCCACCGGATCGGCGCCGATCGGGCGTGGCGTTCCACGTTCGGTCGGGCCCGGTCGGGCGTGGCGATCCACGTTCGGTCAGGGTAAGTCGGACGGTGTCCAGGCTCTTGCTCAAAGACAAACATGATTCATTATCTTTCGGCAATACATATCGACGATCCAGGGTCTACAGCCTGACCGAGCGAAATCACTGGATCAGGTTGTGCGCCTGACCGACTACCATCTTTGAGTCAAAATACTGATCTAACTAAGCTATGATCCCGAGTCGGGGAAAAGGCCAGGATCGGAAGAATAGCAGCGCGAATCGCCCGAACGCTTAACACTTAGCTAAATTTTTGAGTTGAACTAAAAGATCGAACTAAGGAAATTCGGATGAACACCCCGGGCGTGGCTCCTCATGTTCTGAAAAACAAAAATGATGTTAGATCAGCTTGATAAAGCTGAAATAGTCGAGCCCGCGCACACAAGCCAACCAGGCTTAGTCAATAAGGATAATTCGTTGAGGTCGAGATAAAGCGTTAAGTCAAGATACCAACCCGACCGAACGATATGCCTGGGCCCCAGGCAACGACCTGACTGAAAGATCAAGGGCTTAGATACGCCAAGCTTCCAACACTTAGCCGATTTTTCGATTCGACCTGAGGGAGTTTATTTTACGATAATGATTTATACATCCCGAGCGACCCATACTCGGTAGAGTGTGGGTGTATGATTCGCAGTATCAGCCTTCGGCGAAGGGGGCAAGTGCATCAAACAAACGACACTTAGCGAAAATCTCGCATGACGAAAGCAGCTAGACGAAACGAAGAAAAAGAAAAACTTGCAGAAATAAACTAAGGCTCGAGGCCATTACAAAATTAGGCCTTGAAGACCAAGTCAGGAAGTCGAATATCATTACAGAAATTTGAGAACCTAAGGACGAGAAGGAAACGGGCTGGGCACCAGCTCGGACAAAAGACGGTCGGAGCCAGAGCAATAGCTGAAGGCACTTGAACGTCCACAGTGGACCTCGGCGGAGAGTTTATGGACAAAAGGGTTTCAGCTACGTCGGTATGGGCAGTGCTCGACCGAGAGATGGAAGGATGGGGCGCGGACCTCGAGGTCGATGCATCGGAAGGTATTATCACAGGAGTAGGAGGTCGGGCCGTCGGCCGAGGGGCTGTCTGGGCCGGAGCCCGAGGGGCAGATAGAGGAATCGCAGAGGCCAGAGCTGAGCTAGGGGTCGGGAGTTGAGGGCTGGCCGCAGCTTGAGCAGGTCCAGAGGGCGGTGTGGCTTGACCTTCCACGGTTGGTTCAGGAGACGAGGATATATCCACGCGGTGAACCAACCGGCGGTGTTTTCGGACCAAACCAGAGGAAGTGGCCGGGTCCGTTTCTTCTCCTTCTGCCTCCGACGGGGCAGAGGTTTCTTCGCCTGTCGCCTGAGTGGTGACCCCAGCCTCCTCAATCGGGAGATCCTCTCCGGGGTCGCTGGCAGCAACTATCGGCGGCTCAGGATCAGAGGCAACAGCAGTAACGGGCGGCGCCGCACGAGCGGCTGCTAGCTGGGCAGCCAGAGCCCTCATAGCTTCATCCTCCCGATCCAGCACCGCGTCAACCCTAGCGCTGAACATGACTTCGGCTACACGAAAGAAAAAGTCTTAGTTAGCATTAATAAATTTACCAAGTAATTAAGTGGGAACATACCGAGGGTGCCGGACAGCTCCGCGGGGACTTGGCTCAGCTGGAAGAGATACAGTATGCCCTCGACCAATAGCTTGCCCGTGTGATATCGAGCTCCCCCGAGCTTGGAGACTGCCGACCGATATCCGGGTTCCGAACGGAGGTTCTTAGGTAGCTGAGGATGATCAGGTAAATTTTCCACCCAAGTGGTAGGCCAGTTCGGTCGAGGGAAGGATTGGATATAAAAGAAGTGGGACTTCCAGCCCTTATTGGAAGAAGGGACTTTCTCTAAGAAGGCTGAGTTAATACGGGCTTGGAAGTAGAAATTGCCGGGCTCTTGTTTCTTGAGGTAATAAAAGAAATGAAATACCCGAGGTTCTAAGGGAATTCTATGGACGGTGAAGATAATCACCGTTCCGCATAGAATTCGGATAGAGTTAGGGGCCAATTGAGATAAGGAGATCTGGAAGTAGCGACAGATCTCTTGGAAGAAGGGATGCAAAGGAAAACGCAGGCCGGCTGATAATTGATCGGTGAAAACGGTGAAATGACCCAAGGGAGGCTCGTGTGCCCGACCCCGACGGTCGGGCAGAATTATAGAATGGTCTTCGGGGATCAGGTATTCCATACGTAAGGTTTCTACCTGACCCAAAGTAAGAGAAGACCGGGTAGATAAATACCAGGGTTCGGGGGGTGCAGACGGAGGTGCAGAAGACGATGCCATCAAAATAAAACCAGAAGAGACACGACAAGGGCTCGGCAAAAAGAAAGAGTACCTAGAAAACGAGCTTCGCCGGAAACACCGTTCGTCGGAATCGAGGAGGTCGGGCAGCGGAGGTCGGACTAGAATCGGATGAGAAAGCGAAGGTCAGAGTAAAAAGAGGCGAAATGAGGGGGGCAAACCTATTTATACTATGGGTAAAACCAAGAGGACCGTCCGATGAAGAGAAAGAAAAGGGCGGGATAAAAGCCTTGTCGTCCGATCCCTGTCTTTTCCCACACCTCGAAGTCTTACTCGCACGATGCCTCGGCCACGCCTGTGACGTTTCGCTACTCGAGGCATCCAGTCGGGAAGCGACACGCGCCCTCGCATTAATGAGGGTTTAATGGGAGATTTGATGAGAGATATGGCATTAAATGGAAGGATCGACCGTACGAGGTGACGCGCGGGAGGACAAAAAAGGGGGAAGCCGACCGAGCAAGGAGCCTAGTCAGTCGGATTACACTCCTCCTTCGACTAGACTTGAGAGGGAGGCTTGTGATCCGGGCGTGTGATTTATAGAAGGGTCGAGAGCTCGGCCGGGTTCGATTGCCGATCTGAACCGGTGTCAAATGGGTCAGGACCAAGGATTACCCAGAAGTCGGGATCTCCGATGTCGGGATCCTCGAGGTCAGCCTTCTGAGGTCGGGATCCACGAGGTCGGGATTCTCAAGGTCGATCATCCGAGGTCGGAATCCTCAAGATCGGCCGTCCAAGGTCGGCCATCTGAGCCCGGGATCCTCGAGGTAGGTGAACGAGCCCAAACTACGTGTCACAAAAGTAGGCCTCAAATTTAGATGTAAATGAATAGTTGAAAACCCTTTTACAATCAAAATGTATAAGAATGTAGCAAAGGGGCCACAGGTCGTATTTTTCTCAGGGAAAGTTGTCTAGTTTGATTCAACTTGTGTTTATGTATCGTTTTTGTTTTGGGTTTCGGAATAAGTGATTGGAATTGGAATATAATCAAAATTGAAATTGCAATGGAGAAGGAAAAATCTTAAACTAATAAACTAAGCAAGAAAGTAGCACTAAAGGGTAATCTCAAGTAATGAAAACCTAATGAAGCACTTACCAGATTTTTTTCTTTTTAACACTAATTTCCGATTTCAAACACTAAATGGAATGCTAAACAAGGTAATAAAACAGTGATGAAGTTTTCGGAATTAATCAAGCTTACACAATCAACAGCATGCGAAACTCAAAACTTGAACAAGCACTAAACTCAATTCCACTTTGAAGTTTTCGAAGCTAGCTAATGCAGGAAAAATTCAGAATGGTCAAAGGCATGATCAACAGATTTCGAGAGCTATCCTACACCAAAAGATAAGCAAACAATGAATTCGAATCAGTGCCCAAACAGTCCAGCAAGCAAACTAAATTCCTTGTGCCAAGAACTAATTTTTGTGTGCCAAAAACTGATTTGTTAGTTCAGGATTTCAGCTAACCGAATGCAACTTGAGCAGCTAACTATCGATGAAGAACCTTACAAGAATGGATGCAGAATTTCTGTTCAAGTTCCAACCAATTCAAGCAACTGAAATTTGAAACGCAATTGAGAAGATTCAATGCAGAAAATGCAGAAATCAAGAACTGCCTTGCGAAATTCAGAAATAATTTGGATGTTAAATCAAACAATCAACGAAAATTGATTGTTTTCCACTACTTCTCAGTAAAATTCATTAGAACTGACATTTTAACTGATGTAAACTTAGGGATTACTGACTGAAATGCAGGTCACGAGTTAAGTTTCAGAAACTGTGATGTGCAGAAATTGGGAACCGAAAACAGGGCAATGACTTTGGATTTGATACACCACAAGCTAAGCTAAAAACATGAATTAAATTGCAGGCAACTAATGCTAAGTTCTATGCTAACTTAACCAGCATCTACCTAGCTCGAATGCAGAAATCAACAACTTGTATCAGGAACTACAAGAAAAATTCAGAAATGAATTGGCACACTACTTATGAAAGTGGCACGCAAGAAATTAAGCTAAAGCAAACTGAAATCTGTCTTAATCTATCACTAAACAAGTTACTATCTCACTGAAATTGAAGATTAAAATCCTAATTATGCTAAACAATTCAGAAAACTAAATCCAGCAGCTGATCTAATTGCGGAAAAACAGAACAGATTCGGCAGATGTTAAAATTACAACTAAACAATGAAAATTTATGATCTAAACTACTCCTCGATCCCTCCTCATCTCAAGAACTCCTTGGTCGTCAATCAAGAGTGAACTTCGGACCCGCAAGCTCAACAAATCAGTGATGAAACGCCTCTGCTATTGAAACAGATCAAATCCATGCTCAAACTGAAAATCAGCTTCCGAACTCATCAATTTTGCTGTGGTGACTTGCGATTTGGATTTGGGCGTGTCCGAGACCTTCCAGGGAACCCCTCTGGTCAGCTCGGATGCAATGGAAACGGAGCACAGCTGAGCTTGATGAGTTCGAGTAGTGAATCTGCTGAAACCTCACGCAGCTTCAATATTGAGTAGAAATCCAATCTGAGACTTCACTGAGCTTCCCTTCACTGACTTAGCTCTTGATCTGATGGTGGATTGAGTGACCGCGCCTTCAATTGGATGGAAGATAGAAGAAAACGATGAAGAAAACGAAGAACACGAGAGTTGCGGCGAAGACGCGATGAACAGAAGCGCTGGGGAAAATTTCCTTAAATAATAACCAGTGGACGGCTCAGATTTGTTTGCTTCAATCCAACGGCTGATTTTCATCTGATTTGAGCCAAACTTTGATGATGGTGATCTGAGATCAGGATCTACCTCGTAGTAGCTCGGATCCTCCAGATATGCATCGGATGGTCCAGATCAACTCTATCTGTGATTGGACGCTCTAGAGCCCTCCAAGCTTGATCCAACGGCTGATTGAGCTCTGATTGTGGTGAAACCTTCAGATCTTGATCAGGGTGCTTGATCAACCCTAGCCCTAGCTCGGATGGCTTCAGATCATCCCGGATGGCTCAGATCTAGCCGCTTTCGAATCGAACGGCCCAGATTTAATCGTGATCTTGATAATCTGATCCGGGCCACTTCCGACTCGAGTTTGACCCAATATGCTCTAGGTCCAGGAACCTTTCATGCCTACAAAAAATAAATCAAGAATTTAGTGGCCAATTAACTCAAATATGTGTAATTTTGCATTTAAGTCCAAAATATGAATAAGTTCTAAAACCTAGGGCAATTTCACAATTTTAGCAAGAAAAACATAGATCAAACATGGATTTAAGCACTCAAATGATCAATAAGATGGAATCTATCAACTCCCCCACACTTAGCCTTGAGCGTCTCGCGAAAACAGTAAATTTGTATCCCCTAGATTTTCTTAAGCATAATTAGAAACAAATGAAAAGAAATTACCTAAGGTTGCCAATTCTCATAAATCTAAGCTCTATGGATTACTATCTTGTCCTTAAATCAACAACTTGGCCTTTTCATCTATCATGAGTCATTGAGATGAATTTAAATCTCTAGCCTTTCCAGAAAATAGTGGTGGCTCTCTCCTTAAATTCTAAGTTGCTAATGGAAGTGGGCTCACTCAAACACACATGCTTCTTGCACTACCATAGGCTTGCTTATTATCTACTCTCTACATTTATTATGATTGGGATCAACATATACAAAAACAAGTGAAAGCAAGTAATTGGTAAGATGTGAAATATAAGTCAAGGGAAAGGAAAAGTTGATAAAGTGGAAGACTTGGTTGCTTGGGGATATTTTTGATGCTCTTTGCTCTCCATGCATCCCCTAATGATCTCCAATAGTGTTGTGAAGTAAAAACTCTTGCCTTGCACTTCCAAAATTCAACAAAAATCCCTCACTAGTCCCTTTGTGCCAATTGTCTATCTTGCGTGCCATTTGTGTTTCTTTCTCTTCTCTTTACTGATTTTCTTTTCTTTTCTTTTATCCTCTAGCAAGGTCAGACTTGTAGTTGATAACAGCTTTCAATTTGGATGAGAGAAACTTCAATGATTACATGGTGCCGAAACCTCCAATTTGTGTGCCATCTTGTTTCTCTTTTGTTTTCTTCCTTATTTTCTTTCTTCTTAGCTGAAATTTTCTTCTGTTTTGTCCAGCAGTGGTTGCTCTCAACACTTTGTGATACCCTTGTGTGCTTCATTCCTTGATTCACAGCTCCTAGAGAATCCAATTCAGCTAAAGTTGATACACTTTTGTGCCGAGATTGCTTTAATGGCATGCAACCTTCTGAAAATTTTTTTCTTTGTGTTCAGCTTGTGTCGGCCCTTTGAATCCTGCTTCTGACCTGAAAATTCCTGCTCAGATTCTCCTAAACTCAGATTTGTCCAGCTGCAAGTTCTGTCTAAGAGCAATGATGTATTGCTGCTTTTTCCCATTCAAATTCACAAACAATCCTTTAATGAATTCAGAACTCACAGCTTTTCTCAAAAATTTCTGAAATTACACTTGCAGCTCATCCTCCAACATTCGGCAGCAACAATGGCAACTCAGATTTCTTAATCTATTCAAATTCTATTTCTGGTCAGTAGATTGGATTCCAATCTCAACAATTCACAAATTTCCTGCAGTGGCACAGATTTTCTGCACAACATCTCCCTTTTCTTTTCTTCTTCGAAACTTCTAGCTGCCATTTCCTTTTCAGCTTCCGATCAGTCTCCACTCAGCTTCATCTCCATTCTTCAATTCAGCTCGCATACGAACCTTGCTTGTATAACTCAGTAGCTCCCAATTGGAGCACTCGGCAGCAACAATGGCAACTCAGATTTTTGGGTTGTTTCAGCAAATTCTTTTCTCAACTTAATTCAGACTTGAAGCTTCATCAGATTATACAGCTTCATTTCTTGTATTTCTCTAACAATTAACATCAAGAGTATTTGCTTCAAATAGTTGTGGAGAATGCAAGGTTTCCATTCGAAATTCCAAATCAGCACATTGACTTAGCCANTCTGATTTTTCAGCTTCTTCTCAGATTCATTTCAGCTTTGCTCCTCTTCACCCGAATTCGCTTTGCAATGGATTCCTACAATTTGGTTCAAGTTAACATAGCTGCCAATCATTCCATTCCATTCCTAGATCAGTAGATTGGATTTCCACTCCATTTAAAAACCTTGGCACAGATTTTTCAGCTTCAATTTGGTGGTCGCGTGCCACTTAGATCTTGGCACACAGTTTCTTCCTTGTTTTCAGCTTCAATTGCAGTTCAATTTCAGCTTCAATACAGCTCCAAGTCATGCTCGGCATGTTACAGTTCTCCCTTGCTTCAATCTACATTTTTCTCAGCTTTTAACTCAGTTTCTTTCAGCCTTTTGTCAGCCTTTTAATTCTGCTCTTGATCTGAAAATTCCTGCTCAGATTTTAGCTAACAGCTTTTATGCAGCTGCAACTCTCTGCAATCTTTTGATGCTTTCATCTTGTGCCAGCTTCTTTCAACTTACAGCTATTCCCTTTTCAGTTTCTTCATTTCAGAAGCTCTCAACTGTGGGTACTCGGCAGCTACAATTCCAATGCAGTTCAGATTTGGCATTTTTCAGCATTTCCCAGAATTTGGTCAGCTCACACACTTCTTTCTGATCTGGGACTGCTTCAATTCAGATTTAACAGCCCTCAATTCAAACTTAAACACAGCTATTTAACTTCCATGGTTCCAAATCTTGCTGACCAAGTCATTCTCCTTGAACTCAGCTTGTTCCAGCTTTTCTCAGATTTTATTATCCTCCAATTTCCAGCACTCGGCACAGCTTGTTTTCTGCTTCAAATTTTCTGCATCCACTTCAGATCAGCTTCAAAGACATTCATTTCTGAAATTACACATCAATTTATAGCTGCTGTTCAAATTGCATTCCATTTCCAAACCTTGGCATCCATTTGGCTTCAAGTTGGCAAAAATTTTTATCCTTTTTGACATGAATTTTCTCTTTGGTTACAAATTGATTCCAAATCACTAATCACTCCCCCCCACACTTAATTCTTTGTCCGTCTCGGGCAAAATAGCATCATGAAAAACAACCCAAGCAAACAAATCCATAGAAAGATTAGGGTTTAGATTAGCAATAAGGAAAGGTAAATGGAATAGAATAGACAAATTGATGTAGGAAGGTGAATAAAATGATTTGTCCCTATAGATGTGATCCAACCATTGAAATATGATTTTGAAAGAACCTAAGCAAATTCTAGAGTACAATGACATGTGTGTATCACAAAATAAGGCTAATCTCACTAGGTAAAAATTAATCCATCTCAATTCTTCAATCAAGAATCTAAAGCATAATCGTACTCAAGCATCCAAGATTTCATCCATGAACTCAAACCCTAAGTTTTGACAACCGAATTTAATTTATTTTCCAAAAGACTCTAAAATGCTATGGAGAAAACCTAAGGGATACATTTATTCCTAATCATGCAAGAAGAAGTGCGAAAACACAAAACATAGTATTTACAATGATTTTATTCATGTCATGTTACTCTACTCACTTATTTATTAACAAGATCTCATTTTAAGAGTGAAAACATGCAATAAAGGAAAAGGCAACAAAAATCAAACTCCCTTTTATTTCTGGCGGTCGGAGTCTGTTAAGAAAAAGCCTCCACCGCGGTAGTGGAGGAGTCAGGGTGTGCGAAAGAGCTTCTTCCATTTGTTCCACTTCACTGTGCATCGCTCCCCCACACTTGGATTTAACTGCAACTCCCTCTTTATTCTTTGTGGGACTCATTTCAGGAGGTTTCAGTCTGTTCAAATGAAGCTTCCACTCCAGCAGTCTTCTGGACCCTGCAAGACAATGTACTACCCCTCTAGAGCGTGCAGGGTACGAAGGAAATAAAATAATATCAGTTTTTGCATACAATTTATCCAAAAATGAATCACATCCAATAAAATCAAGTTTAGGCATCTCAAAGAATTTTTACAATGAATATCTACCCAAGATGCATCAAGACACTTATCATAATCAATGAAATCTATTTTGGATGTTCCCATGAAATTCTCCCAATTATTTCCCACACATGACAAATCAAGAAATGTATTGCAGCCAATAAAATCAACTTTGGTGCCCCTCTTGATGTATCCAAAAAAATAAAAGAAATACTTACCTGATCACGCTGAAAAATACCTGGAGGTTCCACAATGATAGATGTGTCCATAGCTCCCTCCTGGTCAAGTATAGAGTCCGTATCAGGTTCAAGTTCTAGTAGGTGCTCAACTGGTATAAGTGATCCTTGGGGCTCTGTGCAATCCCCTACACTTTGAGTCTCAACAGAAATAGGTGATCCTTGGGGCTCTGTGCGATCCCCTACACCTAGAATAATCTCTCCAGCTATAAATGTGTCTGAAATGTCTTCTGAAAATTCCTCAGTCTCAGCAGTAAATACTCTCTCAGCCTCCTCTGAATGAATAACTTCTCTAGGAAAATCCTCTAGAAATCTCTCAGCCTCTATCTCTGTCTGTTCCAGCTTCTTAATAATGTCCATGCTCCTGATGGAGTGATCCTCTCTCGGTTGCTTCATAGCATCGAAGAGGCTAAACTGAATAACCGTATCTCCAATCTCCATGGAAAGTGTACCGGCATATACATCAATCTTTGTTCTGGCCGTCTTCAGAAACGGTCTGCCTAAAATCAATGGAGAACGGTGTGCCAGATAATCTCCCTCCATATCCAAAATATAGAAATCAGCTGGAAATATCAGCTCCTTTACCTTCACCAAAACATCTTCAATCATACCTGCTGGGCGTGTCTGGCTCCTGTCTGCTAGCTGTATCATCACGCCAGTGGACTGTAAAGGGCCTATGCCGAGCATCTGAAAGACTGACCTGGGCATCACATTTATAGAAGCTCCTAAGTCTAACATAGCATCGTGAAATATGGTGCTCCCAATCTCACAAGAAACAGTAAACATCCCAGGGTCTTCACATTTCTGAGGCAGGGCATGGATAAGCGAAGAAACATTTTTCCCAATGCTGACCAATTCATTTTCCTTAAGCTTCCGTTTGTTAACACAAAGATCCTTCAAAAACTTAGCATACTTTGGAATTCTTTTGATCATGGTCAACAAAGGTATATTGATCTCCACTTTGCTGAAAAGCTCCACTAGTTCATTAAATTCCTTAGCCTTCTCCTTCTCCCCTTGTCTTTTGGTTGGAGTTCTCCCCTGTGGAAAAGGTAAAGGAACCCTAAAATCATCTTCTTTGGCCGGAAGTGGAGAGGCTGAATTCTGCCCTGCTGTCCCCTGCGTAGTGGCTGCTGTCCCTTGCGTCTCGGCACTGATTTCTTCTCCGTTTGCCACCAAATTTGGAGGGTTGCTCGAGGACTGAGTTGGGAACGGGCTAGGGGTGGAATCAGCTGAATTTGAACTCATTTCAGTGTGGTTTTGGGCCGGAATTGGAGAAGCTGTCCGGTTTCCTGAAAATTCTGCTCTTGGACTCTTTGGACTTGAGGTGACCTTCCCACTCCTCAAATATATAGCACTCACATTCCCTTTGGGATTAGGAACAGTTTGGGAAGGAAGTTGATTTGATCCTTGAGCTTGATTGTGATTGATCCCACTCGCCAATTGCCCTATTTGCCTCTCAATGTTTTGTTGCCAACCTTGTTGTTGTTGTTGCCAAGCTTGTTGTTGTTGCATTATTTGTTGAAACATATCATCAACCCTCTGTTGGGGTACATTTCCTCCACTTGAGCTCCCATAACCTCCTTGGTTAGAATAGCTTCTTGAGTGACCTTGAAAGGATGAAGAAGAAGGCTGAAATTTTGATTGCTGATTTTGTTGAAAACTTGAATTTTGGGGCTGATAAGAGGGCTGATCAAATGGCTGATATGCTTGGAAACATTGCTGGGCGTTGTGACCTTGAAAATTCTGATTCTGAGGTGGAAAATTAGGTGGTGAGGGCTGAAAACTCTGATTTTGAAACCCTTGACCGTAGGGCTGAAAATTCTGATTCATGGGTTGTGATGGCTGAAAATTTTGTTGATTTGAAGCTTGGAAAGCCGGGAATGACTGAAAGCCTTGCTGCCCTTGATAGGGTTGCTGGAATTGAGGATCAAATGCTTGGAATTGTTGCTGGAATGTGTCCTGAAACTGCTGGGAAGGCTGTGTAGGTTGCTGTGGCTGCTGAAAATGTTGATTTTGTGGCTGGAAAACATGCTGTGGCTGCTGTGAACTCTGAAATGAGGGATGATTTTGCTGAATTTGATGATTGGAAGGCGGTTGTTGGTAAAAAGAGTTACCATACTTCAAATTTGGGTGGTCCCTCCAACCCGGATTGTAGGTAGATGAGTAGGGGTCATTTCTTCGTTGGAATGGAGCTCTAGCCAAGGCCGCAACCGATTCATCTTGTTGGAGATTTGGACAATGGTCCGAATTATGTTCTTGGCTTGAACAAATGCTACATACTCTTGTAACTTGATTTGGAAATGAAGTTGTTGTTGAATTTGAGGCTTGGTTCACATTGTTCGCTGCCATTTGCTTCACTAAAGATGCCAACTCCGTCAATTGGTCTCCAACAAGGAACTTTTGCTTTCTTTTTGTTCATTAGGCGACACTTGAGCTTCATGAACCCCTCTTGTAGTGAGTGCTCTACTCCCAAATTGTTGAGTATTCTCCGCCATGTTAGAAATGAGTACTCTAGCTTGCTCCGGAGTTTTATTTACCAAGGCTCCCCCTGCCGCTGCATCAATCATGCTCCTATCCATAGGTAATAAACCTTCATAAAAGTATTGCACAAGAAGTTGCTCACTAATTTGATGTTGAGGACAGCTAGAGCATAACTTCTTGAACCTCTCCCAGTAATCATAAAGGGACTCTCCAATCACTTGTTGAATCCCACAGATACTTTTTCTGATAATGGCGGTCCTTGATGCTGGAAAAAACTTCTCTAAAAATGCTCTCTTCATTTCAATCCAACTAGCAACATGTCCAGTGGGCAAATAATACAACCAATCCTTAGCAGCCCCAGTCAAAGTAAAAGGAAATGCTCTTAACTTAATGTCTTCTTCAGAAACGCCCTGAGGCTTCATAGTAGAGCACACCACATGGAACTCGTGCAAGTGTCTGTTTGGATCCTCCCCAGATAAACCCTGAAATTTTGGCAACAAATTGATAAGTCCCGATTTGAGCTCAAAACTCCCCCCTAGCTCTGGATATGCTATGCTGGAGTACTGAAATGCAGCGTCAGGTGCTGCGAGCTCCTTCATGGTTCTCTGGTGGTCTGCCATGTCAATGCCTGAGTGAGTGCTGATAGTCTGAAGTGGAGGGATATCTGCAGTCTCAGAAAGAATAGTCTGGCTCCTCCTGACTCTGAAGGTCCTCTCAATCTCAGGATCGAAATCTTCTAATTCAGCACCTAGAGACCTGGTCATAAAAATAGACAAATCGCAGTAAAAGTGGATAAAAAGATAAAACAAATAAAATCAAATCAAAAGATATGACAATAAGCACAGAAATAGTCAAGAATGATATGCAATAAGTGTACAAGCTAAAATCAAACAAGTCAACTAACAGTTCCCCGGCAACGGCGCTAAAAATTTGACGCGCCCAAATATACTAATTAATTTGTCACGAAATGTATGGGCTCATCAAATTTAAATATCAATGAATAACTGGAAACCCTTTTTCAAGCAAAAATATAAGGATGTAGCAAAGGGGCCACAGGTCGTATTTTTCTCGGGGATAGTTGTCGTGCTTGATTCGAACTTGTAGTTATGTGTCGTTTTTGGGTTTCAAACAAATAAATGGATTTTGGTTTGTAATTGTGAATGAAAATGAAATGGAAATCAAGGAAAATTAACAATGGAACTAAACAAGGAATTGACACTCAAAAACTCAATCTAATGAAACTTACTCAAACACTTACAAATTTTTTTGACTAAACTCTGATTTCGAAAACAAGAGAAAAGCTAAGCAAATAAGTAGAGGTAATGATAGGAGTTTTCAGTAAGCAGATTGGACTTAAAACAAGTGCTAACCATGGAAAATGGAAATAAAACAAACAACAATATTAACTCAACTAACTACAAGTTTTTGAAACTAACTAATGCTAACAAAATATTCAGAATTGGATAATTTACTAACTTATGAATTTCAAACACAATCTTAATCTACAAAACAGGCTAAATTTCGGATGTAAGAAGGTTCTTATCTATTGGCACGCAAGAGGTTGCTCTTTGTGCCAAAAACTAACTCAAAACTCGAAAATGATATCTTTTTGACTAAGAACTCTAAACTACTCGATTTAATTGAGAAACCTGGCTGTGAGGAGAGAACTAAGCTAATCTACGGTACGACATTTGAGATCAAAACCAGAGAAACAAAGAAATTCAGAAATGAAAGAGGCTGAATTTAAGATGCAAAATAGAAAAGACTAGCTACAGATTTTTTCTGTTTTTGCAATAGATTAAGGACTGAACTAGCTAACATAAACTGAGTATAAGTGACTATCTAGGAGCAAACAAGTTTAAACTAGCAATTAGTTAATAAAACTAGTGAAAGGGAATGAAATTTCTGAAAATTCAGCAACTTCACTTGGCACGCAGCACACACATTGGCACGCACAAATCTAAGCTACAATTAAACTAGAATTTGAAGCATTTATCCACTACACACATTCCTTAACTATCAGACTTGCAAAATTTAAGCTAAATTACAGCTAAGAACTTGAAATCGTAACCTTCAATATCTGAAAATGAAAATCAGAACACAACAGTGCACAGAACTGAAATCTACAGCTAAGAAAATGAATTAAACTGAGAAATCTACTCCTCAACTCCTTCCTCAGCTCAAGAAATCCTTGGTTGTCAATCAAGAACCGGCTTCGAACCCCTAGGCTCGGCAAATCGATGGACAATCAATTCTGAAGTGTTTCTGAACAGAAGCTGCGCTTAATGGAATATTTCATCCGATTCACTTCATCTCGAGTGGAAGAGCTGCGATGATGATATGGGAGACTTCTGAGCTCACCTGAGAACCCCTACAAGTGGTTCAGAAGCTTTGAAATGGATTGAGGTCGAGAGGAAGTTGATCGGACTGAGAACTGCCGGAACCCACAAGAAGTCCTCTGTTCCAGCGCAAATCAGCAGAATTCTTCAATTACCAATCGCCAACAACTTGATTCTTGATCTGGAATGGAAGATGAGGTGGTCACGCCTTCATGGAAACAAAAATTTCGAAGAACGATGAAGAAACGAGGAAGAACGGCGAAGAACAGTGGAAAGGAGCTGAAGACGCGACAAAGGTTTCGGCTGTGGAAAATTTCCTTAAGTATTAACCAATGGACGGCTCAGATCGATTTGCTTCAATCCAACGGCTGATCTTGGTCTGATTTAAGCCAAACTTTGATGATGATGATCTGGGGTCAGGATCTGCCTCGTGGTAGCTCGGATCCTCCAGATTTTCAACGGATGGTCCAGATCACGCTAATCTTTGAATGGATGATCTATAGCCCTCCAAGCTTGATCCAACGGTTGATCTTGCTCTGATTGGGATGAAATCTTCAGATCTTGATCAGGGTGCTTAATCAACCCTAGCCCTAGCTCGGATCGCTTCAGATCATCCCGGATGGCTCAGATCTAGCCGCTTCCGAATCGAACGGCCCAGATTTAATCATAATCTTGATAATCTGATCCGGGTCACTTCCGACTCGAATTTGACCTAATATGCCCTAGATCCTTGAACCTTGATGCCTACAAAAATTAAATCAAGAATTTAGTGGCCAATTAACTCAAATATGTGTCATTTTGCATTTAAGTCCAAAATATGATTAAGTTCTAAAACCTAGGCAATTTCACAATTTTAGTAATAAAAACATAGATCAAACAGGGATTTTAGCAACTCAAATGATCAATAAAATGGAATCTATCAGTATACCGACAACTTTAGAAAAATGAAGAACATGTGCATTGTCGTCAGAGCAACATTTCAATGTCATTGATTCGCTTTGGGCGCAACACATTAGAGAGAGAATTATAGCGAATGATGTTGTTGATGCACTGGTTGAAGAACCCTTATATATGGTCTCTCGGGTGCCTGAATACCCATCCTAGGCGCCCCCATTGGGATGGCATGGCGACTGCTTGTCGAAACTTTATCTGGAAACATTATCCCTTCCCAGGCGCCTATATCAACTCGGGCGCCTATATAGGGATGTGACATGACCAACTAGCACGCGCTAGCTTAGCCGAATCTCGGCTGAGTTGAAGGAATCCCGAGCGCCCGTATGCCGCTCAGGCTCCCAAGACTTCGGTCGCTTAGGTGTTTGCGGGCGCCTGTCTCCTGGTTGTTGGACTCCTTCCAGCCCCTTGGAACTTTCTTCCAGCCTCTAGCTTAGCTTTTCTGGACCCACAAAGTTAGAACAAGCAAAATAAAAGATATATGAATACATTTGACAGCTCAGGTTGTCTGATCCTGACTTTTAGGTTTCAATCAAAATCCTAGGTTAGACCAACACCTACTGTTCCATCTTTTAGGAAACACATCCTCACCTACTTCTCTCAAGAGAGTTTACCTTTTACTAACGGAACCTCTGGTTGGACCTTTGCTTAGCCTCCAATCTCAACTTCAGAACTTGCAATGTCCGATCCTCGACCCGTCTCGACTCCTATTTGTCGTCCTCGATCAGCCAAGTCTTTTATCCAATCCTCCAAATTAGGACTTCAGTGCCCAACACTCAGCCAAAACATAATGCCCAATCCTACAGATCAGGACTTAGTGTCTAGGTCAACTGGGACTTTCTTGCACACTCAAGGTAACACTTTAGATCACAAATAACACTTAACTTTGAACCCTTTGTCAATATCAAAACAAGGTTTGATCAGGTGCTTTCGGCACCAATACTTACTTCGCCAACTCAGTTCTCTTCTTTGCCTCTCTCTAAATTCTCTCTTGCTCTCATCTCTCTTAGCTCTCTCTCGTTCTCCCAAGCTTGTTCGTGACTTTAACCAATATTAATTGTCTAGAGAACCTATTTTGCAATTCTGACTAGTACTTGATTCATAGTATTTGTGGGATCGATATCTTTTTATTACTTAATGACATAACCGTGCACTTATGGTTTGATCACATCAGCTATAATCAGATTTTCTCTTCAGTGGTGAGACATACAACAATTAAAATGGTGTTAGATTTGGTGGCACATCATGATTTGCAGATGGAGCAAATGGATGTAAAGATGACGGTTCTTTTTGGCAATTTGGAGGAGTAGATTTTTTTTATGTTACAACCTGAGGGATTTAGTTAGCCTGGGTAAGAGCCATTAGTTTGTGAGTTGAAGAATCACTATATGGATTGAAATAATGTCCTAGGCTAAAAGCATTTTGATTCATATATGATTCAAAACAAATATAGGAGTTGCGAGTATGTTTGGAGCGTTTTGGGGAAGAAGCTGGGCTAAAAGTGAACCCCTTAAAGTCACAAGTATATATGGCTGGGGTAAGTGGAAGCACGAAGGCTCGATTGCTTCAAATTTTGAGTTTCCAAGAAGGTGGCTTCCCATTTCGGTACTTGGGCATCCCATTGGCGGCGGAAAAGTTGCGTATAGCAAATTATGGGCCACTCTTAGATACTATTGCCAAGAAAGTGAATGCTTGGCCCAAGCACACTTTATCATATGCGGGAAGATTGGAGTTAGTAAAGACGGTCCTTCAAGGTACGGTATGTTATTGGCTTTCATGCTTCCTATTCCCAGTGGGATCATTGACAAAATTAAGACCATATGCTGGTTGTTTGTTTGAGGTTCTAAGCATCCCCCAATATCTTGGGATACTATTTTCTTGCCAAAAGAAAATGGTGGATATGGACTTAGAGATCTATGTGCATGGAATAAGGCATTGCTTGCCAAAGTGTTATGGGAAATCCAATCAAGAGTGAACTCCTTATGGATCAAGTGGGTACATCACCATTACATCAAGGGGCTGATTTTTGCTGTTGGGAGACAAATCCTTCAGATTCTCCATTGACGAAAATATTGGTTGAAATCAGGGATAAAATCAAGGGAGGAGTAAATGGAATAGGTGAGGCAAATATGAAGTTAATTGAATGGTTTGCAATGGAAAGAAAGGAGTTTGCAACGGAAAAGAAAGGAGTTGACAATGCTTACGTATTCTTTAGGCGTGCCACCGTGAACCCCCCTTGGGTGACAACTCTATGGAGGTCCGAAATTATGCCAAAGCATAGGTTTATATCATGGTTACTCATGCAAAAGAAGATTCAGACAGCGGATAGAATGATTTTTGAACCAAATAAGCAATGTCCGGTATGTGGGCAAGAGGAGGAATCCATGGATTATCTATTTTTCAAGTGCCCTTTGCTTATGCTCTATGGGAGAAGGTTAAAAATTGGCTTGAGATCAGATTTGACTTCCAAACAATGGAGGAACTACTCGATGGGGTGCGACAACGATACAAAGGTGTGAAACGAAAAGCAAAAGCAAGATTTCTTGGTATCTCAAGTGCAATCTATTACATATGGGCATCTCGGAACAAATGCAAGGTCGAAGGAGTACCTACAAATGTGGATGGAGCATTCCGCATGATACAAATCCATGTACATCGCTTTGTGGACCTCTCGGCAAGTTAGTAGGCATCAAGGAGCAAGTTGTGTTCTAATGGATAGGAGCTGTTTGGGGCGCCTACGAGCAGATTTCTTGGTGCTAAAACATGCAATTTTACTATGTAATGTGCAGATTTCTTGCGTCTCATTGTATGATATTTTGCCCATGTGTTGGGGTTGTTTTTGTGTGGTATTTTGATTGGGTTGTAGGGCTGATATGTGACTTGTTTTGTGTGGTATATTTGTGTGGTGTTGGGATGTTAGCGTGAGGTCTAGCCCAATGTTTGGGCTGAGGTATGGAGTCTCGATGTAGTGGGATGTGTGGTATCTCGATGTACTATACTCATGATATGTGGATTGAGGCTTTTACCTTATGAAACATTTTTATACAATGTACCCATTTCAAAAAAAAAAAAAAAGAAGAAGAAAGAGTTAGAGGGAGAGGGGGGGGGGGGGGGGGTAGCGCGAGTCACTTTTTTCACATTTTTTTGTAAAACACAGAGTAAATGTACAACGGAAACACTTTTTTTTTTAAAATTTGGGTTGAAGACTTCGACAACTCCTACTCCAAGGCCCTCGATCGTTAATCTCTTTCTTTGGGCAATCCACTCACAATCGGATAAGTACAAGATATGAATTGAAGTTACAATAAAAACTAAGTACACTGACAACTTTGAGATTGAAGCTTGAGCATTGTTGTCGGAGTATCGTTATAGCATCGCGGAGCAGTTTTTGGAGTAGCATGCAAGAGTGAAACTCATAGCAAATTGTTGTCTTGTGATCCTAGTCGAAGCTCCTTATAATGGTCAGTCCGGGCGACTAATTTTGGTCGGGTGCCCCTGTCGTGCTGACTCCTCGACAAAACTTGATCCGTCAAGTTTTATCCTGGTTCGGGCACCTGGACCACCTCCAAGCGCTTGGACTATGATGTAGCCTGACTAATCGACGTATGCTAGCTCAGCCGCTCGCCCGGATGGGTCAAACTGGTCCAGGTGCTTGGATAGGCTCCGAGCGCCTGGAGCCCTTTTTCCAGCCTCTTTCAATTATGTCTTTCTGCATCACAGAGTTAGAAAGACACAAACACAAATATGTTATATTAAGATAAAGTGTAATTGACAGTCTCAGACTGTCTAATCCTAACTTTTAGGTTTCAACTGAAATCCTTGGTCGGTCCGATGCCTACTGTTCCCTTAACGCTACTCCTTTTAGGAGAAATTACCTTTTACAAAATACTTGTTTGAACTTTTGCTAGACATCCAATCTTCACTTTCGGGACTCTAGTCGTCTGATCCTCAACTTACCTAGACTTCTGTCCGTTATCCTCGATCTGTCAAGACTTCTGCCCAGTCCCTTCGACCAGGACTTCATGCCCAATTCACACGATCAAGACTTCATGCCTAATCCACACGACCAAAACTTCGTGCCTAATCCACATGACCAGAACTTCATGTCCAATCTATACAACTAGGACTTTCTTGCATACTTAGTTCAGTTTGTTAGATCACAACAAACCTTAACTTTGAACCTTTGCTAACATCAATATCAGGTTTGATTATCTGGTGCTCTCAACACCAACATATATGTGAAGAGCTTTGAAGATATATCACTAGTTTTCTTACTTCTATATGTGGATGATGTGCTCATTGTTGTGAAGAAGATGAAAGATATCGACAAATTAAAGAAGTTGCTGAGAAAGAAATTTGACATGAAAGATTTGGGTGAGACCAAGAAGATTCTTAAGATGGAGATTCACAGAGACAGTATTGCAGGGAGTTATGGTTCTCTACGTAGCTATGTGGAGAAGGTGCTGGATAGGTTTAATATGAAGAATGTAAAGTTAGCGAGCACACTCCTAGCATATCACATCAAGTTATCTAGTACACAGTGTCCAAAGACGGATGAGAAAATCCAACAGATGTCAAAGGTTTCTTATGCTGGTGCAGTTGATTGTCTGATGTATATCAAAGTTTGCATGAGACCAAATTTGGCGTAAGCAGTTAGTATGTAGACAACCGGAAGATGCTTTAGTTGCTGGGTATATAGATGTAGACTATGTAGGAGATTTAGATGATTGTAAGTCTACTACAGGATACGTGTTCACTGTGACTGGAGGACCTATTTGTTGGAAGTCCATGGTACAATTTATTTTTGCATTGTCTACTATGGAGTTAGAGTACATGGTAGCAGTGAACGAAACTTTATAACTTACAGGGTTGGTCAAAGAACTAGGCGTTCGGCAAGGTGGAGTCAAGTTGTCATGTGATAGTCAGAGTGCTATCTATTTGGCGAAGAATCAAGTGCATCATGAGAGAACCAAGCATATTGATGTGAGATTTATTATGATCAGAGAGCTGATTGCTTCTGAAAAAATTCAACTTGAGAAGGTTTACACTACAGAT
This sequence comes from Boesenbergia rotunda, assembly GCA_024364735.1. NCBI lineage: Eukaryota > Viridiplantae > Streptophyta > Magnoliopsida > Zingiberales > Zingiberaceae > Boesenbergia > Boesenbergia rotunda. The sequence goes on from JAGFNQ010003895.1 coordinate 228,820, forward strand.
AATGCTGTAGACATGTTGACAAAGCCTGTGACCATAGAAAAATTCAAGTATTGCTTGAATTTGATCTATGTCTCTAAATGCTAGAGAAAGAAAACTCAAACCCAGAGTTCCAGGTGAAGTTTTGCGTAGAAACTCATGTTCTTTGAAGGGGTGAATATTCACCAAAGTGGAGATTGTTGATGGGTGGCTCATATCTGAGTGAAGGCTAATGCGAGGGATGTCACAGAAGAAAAATCTATTTAGGTTTTCTCTAATAAAATACTATTATGGTTTTTCATAACAGAATTTTGTTACGATTTTACCGAGTCTGAGGTTTAGACACTATTTATAGGGATCATCGTAAACCTATTGTAGGATCAAAATAGTAATGTGGATTCTCTTGTATAGAGAGAATTCTAATAAAGCTTCGACTGTTTTGTGAAGTAGACACGATACCGAACCATGGTAACTCTTCTTCTTTCTCATGTTTGCTTTTTCTTGTGCGTCTTTATTTCGTTGCTCCTTGCGATCTCTTAATTTCTTTGTCTTCTTATGCATTAGAGGTTGAGAGGTATTACCCTCCATCTTGAGCAACAGGAAGGGTGGTTAATCCATGGGTTAATGCATGGGGGACTGTGGTTCTAGCAAAGTACACAAAGTATACTGTAAACTTCCTTGCCATCGTGGCGCAATGCCTCTAGAAGCTACCTTCCTCTAACAAGTTGTCCACCTACGCATGCGATGGTCACGCCTTCATCTTTCTCGTACATAGTAGCTATGGTAACTCCCTAATTTCGTATTCGTGTATAGTCTTTTGTTTGATTCAAAAGGGAGTTGTTGCCTGCTAGTATTTAGATGGGGTTCTAGATCTTCTGTGTTCACATCTCGTGAGCGAACTAAGTGTTGGTGCAGAATGCACCTAAGTCAAACCTGTGTTTTAATAATGGCAACATAGGTCAAAAGTTAAGTCTCTCTTGTTTTCTAACAAGTTAATCTAGTGTGCAGGAAAAGCCCTAGCGAAGGACTGCTAGACACTGGCAAAGGAATGCCAGGAAAGAAAGCCCTAGCGAAGGATTGCTAGGCAACTGGCGAAGGACTACCAGTATCAAGCCCTAGCGAAGGACTGCTAGGCTCCAGGCAAAGGACAGCCTGGGACTGAAGCCCTAGCGAAGGACTGCTAGGCAACTGGCGAAGGACTGCCGATTTACAAGACCTGACAAAGGACCGTCAGGCAAAAGTCCAACCAAAGGAGCGGTTGGCATCAGGTAATTTCTCCCGAGAGGAGTAGGTGAGGACGTGTTCCCCGTCGAGGGAACAGTAGGCGTCGGTTCGACCTAGGGCTCCATTTTGGAGACCAAAGTCAGAACCAAGACAGCTAAGGCTGTATAAATCTAATAAATTATTATTATTGTGTTTTGGACTAACCCTGGATGCAGGACCGAAGGAATGTGTGTCTGCAGCTCAGAAAGCCTCAAAGGAGAGAGGCAAGGCTGAGTAGGGCGCCCGGAGTGTCCCGGGCGCCCCCAAGGTGCATACAAAACAAGTAAAGAGAAAAAGGGTTCGAATAGCTGCTGGGCCGGGCGCCCCCATGCTCCCGGGCGCCCCCATGCGTATACCTCGAACCGAAGCCCTCGAAGCCAAGCGGATAAAATTTGACCCGGTCAATCCGGGCGCCCCGAGTCCTCCGGGCGCCCCGGTCAAAGCGGATCCAGAGGATCAGACGCGACCGAGACTTTGACGGATCAAAGGCCACGTGGGGGGCGCCCCCGATGTCCCGGGCGCCCCCAGGCCCTATATAAAGGCCCTTCGACCAAGGCTTCAGAACATCAATTCATTCAACACTTCCACGCTCTTCTGCTCTCGCGCCTTGCTCCGGAAACTGCCCAACTCGAGCCGACGACGTCCCGCTGCTCCGAACAAGTGAACCTACAATCGGACGTCGGTAAAAGAAGAGCATCTTTTTCTTAATTGTTAAAGTTTACTGCACTTACTCTGTATTCAATATTTGTAAACTGTCTTTGCGCCAAATATAGAATTGCCCAAAGTAAACGGTCAACGACCGTGGGCCTTGGAGTAGGAGTCGACACAGGCTCCGAACCAAGTAAATCGACTGTGTCTCTGTGTATTGTTTTTAATTTCCGCTGCGTACCTACTCTTACTCAAATCCGAAAGTTTTCCGATATTCACCCCCCCTCTATCGGTTTTATCGATCCAACAAGTGGTATCAGAGCGGGAAAGTTCAAACCTGGTGCAACCACCAGTTTGAAAATTTTTTTCGGATTCTTATTTTTCTATTTCTTTTCCCTTACGAATTTTTCATTAAATATTTTATTCGATTTTTTGTTAAAGCGAGGTTGGTGCAACACCCCTCGTTATTTAATTTATCCAGCACTACTAATCCAAGACCTAGTCTTGGAAAATTCGTTTTTCTTTTAGCTTTCTATTTCAGATAGCCATGCAAGAAGGATTTAGCACCGCAAGACCTCCACTCTTCAGTGGAGAAGACTTTTCCTACTGGAAAAGTCGTATGGAGGTCCACCTGAAAACTCAGGTGGACATGTGGATCATTATCCAGTCCGGTCTGGAGATCCCCCGAAATGCCGAAGGTCTTCCTCAGAACTACTCTGAATGGGACAACTCCCTAAAGCGAAAGATAGAAGCTGACGCAAAAGCTACTCAGACTCTTCAATGCGGATTGACGAAAGAGGAGCTGAACCGCGTGGGCCCCTTCAACACTGCAAAGGAGCTGTGGACAAAACTGATCGAGCTGCACGAAGGGACTTCAGATACTCGGATTAGCAAGAGGGATCTGCTACTAAACAAACTCTACACCATCAAGATGGCCGACAACGAAACAGCAGCCCAGCTCCACGCACGAATCCAAGAGGTAATGAACGGTCTCCACACAATAGGTCACAAGGTTGAAAACCGTGACCTAATAAGATATGCTCTAAACGCCTTCCCTAGAAATACCTTGTGGGCATCTATGGTAGATGCATACAAGGTCTCTAGAGATCTTTCTAAAATAAAATTAGATGAGTTGTTTTCCGAACTTGAACTGCACGAACAAACTAACACCAATGTGGTCGAGAAAGGTATTGCTTTTCTTGCAGGCAAGACTGGAAGGACAACAAAGAAGAAGCCTGAACCTGAACCGGAAGCTAACTCAGACTCAGATTCAGAAGAAGAAGAAGGAGATCAAACTAAGCTGGTCCGGCTAGCCCGAAGCTACTACAAGGAGCTGAAGAACCGAACCAATAAACGGAAAACCGGCCGAAGAAAGGATGAACCAGCGGAACCCGCGAACAAGCCTAATGTGACCTGCTACGAGTGCAAGAAAAAGGGCCACTACAAGTCAGAGTGCCCTAACCTAAAGGAGACTAAAAAGACGAGAAGGAAGAAGGCATTGCAAGCAACATGGGACGAGTCTTCCTCAGAAGAAGAAGAAGAGGCACCCCAGTCCAACCTCCTAGCTCTGACTGCCTCAGATAAAGTCGAGACTGAGTCAGAAATAGAACAAGAAGACGGCGAGCTGACCTTCACAGAAGACGGAGAAATTAAGGTAACTGGTTTTAATAGATTGCAATTAAGTGAATTAATTTCCTTTCTTTCTCGAGATTTGGCAAAAGCCAAACTCCGAGTCGAATCCCTCCGACAGGAAGTAAAACTCCTGAAAGAGGGAGCTGACTCTAAACCCTTAACCGAGAAGGTTCAGGAAGGAACTCCTACTCAAGTTGAAAAACTTGAAAAGGAAAACTCCTCCCTGAAAACTCAGGTTAAGGATCTTAGATCAACATTAGAACGATTTACATCTGGTTCCAAAGGTCTTGACATGATCCTTGGAAAATAGAAATCAGTTCTAAATCGATCCGGATTGGGCTATAGAACCAAATCTCGGCAAAGATCATACCTTGCTGTACTGAATCAGTCCAGAGGTAAAATTCAGGCATGGGTACCTAAACTATACCTGAATAAACCGACTGGATCAAATCAGTATTGGATCCCCAAGGACAAGATTCACATCTTGCCTAACCATCACCGTGGCTTTAGTCCTGGGGGAGCCAAACTGAAAACTATAGTCATTATTAGATAATTTTTTTTGCAATATGATTGCTTGCCTGTTTATTTAATTTCTGCAATTTACCATGCTTAGACTTAGGCTAGTTTAAGGACCAAACAAACTTAACTGAAACTTGAAAACATAGTATTGGGTGGAGGTGAGATGATAGTACGTTGGGGAAACCAATTCTAATAAGATCAAGTTTACTTGGTCTCTTTAGACTGGTGAAACCAGCCGAAACTACCGATCCAAAATCCAAACTAGTTAGACCAGAAATTTTTCAAAGAATAATTTTGAAAATGAAATTTCATTAAAAGGCTTTGTCAAGGAAAGGGTGGATGATCCCATAAGGCTTCGGCCAAAGAAGGCCTAGTGCCTCGCCAAGACCTGGAAGTCAATTTTTGAAATTCAAATTCAAATTAATTTTTGTCAAATTCGAATCTAACACAAAATTTCAGTTAAGTGTAGATTTAAACATCTTTTCGAAAATTTCAAAATTAATTATGTTTTCAAAATTTAATTGTTTTCAAAATTAATCAAAATTTTCAAAATAATCTTAACTATCAAAACCTGTCTCACGAAAACCATAAGGCTAACGTGATTGAAAACCCTAGACTGGGTGAGACAGTAGGAGTAAAGACTCAATTGGAAATTCTGTTAATACCTATACGATGAGATAATCTTGTATTTGTCAAACCATGATCAAAGCAGTCAAAACATGGTCAACATAGTCAAACCAAGGTAAACGAGGTCAAAACATGATTAACGCAGTCAAACCACAGTCAAAATCGACAAATCAATTCAAACCATGGTCAAAAGTAGACAAGACAAAGATTTGTCTTTACCTACCCTATTCAGGGCGCCCGGAACCACGCGGGCGCCCCCTCCCATACGTGTTCTTACTCCCTAGTCAAAAAGCTGCCAGTGCTTTTGACCAGGGCGCCCGGAACCACGCGGGCGCCCCCATCAACTCTATCGCAGCAAAAGCTGCAAAAGCGCTCTGTTGAGGGCGCTCGGGCTGTCCCGGGCGCCCCCATCAGTCAAAAGCTTCTGCCCTTGGCAGCAGCTACTGACCAGGGCGCCCGGAAGCTCCCGGGCGCCCCCATGGGTTTGCCTATAAAAGGCACCCGAACTTCCTTCACTTCCCACACCAAAATCAACCTTCTTCCTCACTTCTTTCTCTTCAAGAAGACCTTGCAAGTCCTCATCATCAACTATGCCTCCCCGAGCCGTTCGGTATGATTAGTATTTATTTTTATTGCATTTAAATTTAATTTCTCATGCAATATCTTTATTCTTACTTTAACTCTCTTAAAAGACGCCGACCGAACCCGGCCAACCCCGGTGCCCAACCTAGTCCCGATCCTAGATTTCCTAATCTAGAGTTATGTAATAGGTTTGCACAAACAATCTACAAGCCTATTAAAACGAGTTATCTCAATAAGCACTTCTTTACCCAATCATGCCCTGTCGCCATGAACATCATCAATTTCTATCAATTGGATAATCTTGTCTTCTGCACACATACCATAAATGAAACCCTATGTGCAGAGTTTTACAACAACGTAATTCGACAAGATAATCTTATGTTTCACACCACTGTCCAAGGGATTCCTTTGACTATAACCCCGACTTTGTTGAACCGATTCCTAGGACTGCGACCCTCTCAATCCACATTCTGTTGCTATCCTCCTAGGAACCCCCCATTTGATCCACCCTACTCAGACATTACCCTAGACACTATTCACTCATATTTCTTTAGGGCAGACCTCCCAGCAAATAGACGCTTCCAAGCTGTTGAACTTCAGGCCCAGAACTATGCCCTGTATAGAGTTCTGGTCCGTTGTATCTTACCACTCTCTACCAGAGACCTTGGGACTATGCGACCCTTTCATGCTTTCCTTCTTTATGCCCTAGTCCATCACCTTGACCTAGACATTGGACTCCATATGTTTCATACCATTCTGCATGCGTCCAGTGTCACGACCCAGGGACGAGTACGCACACCATACTGCCACATCATCACGTCCCTCCTTCATCACCACGGTCGTGACGTAACCTTGGGTGAAATAACCACTATGACCGACTTTGACGAAATCGGATTTAGGAACTTCTCCTTAGCGGGTCTAGAGGTGTCGGCCACCGGGGTTCTTAGTTGGCGACGACAGCAGGCCGGAGCACCAGTCGACTCAGACGAGGAGGTTGAAGTCGACGTTGGAGATGTAGCTGCAGCAGCCCGAGCACACATCGACGAGCCCGCTCCACTGACACTCTACCAGAGAGTGACATATTTAGACACAAAGGTTCAGAGTCTTCGAGAGGAGGTCGAAGCCTACCACCTAGAGCAGATGGAAGCTCGTCGGGCCGATCGAGAAGTGGCTGACGCACGATACATAGAGATGATGACACGATTTGATGCATGGCAGCCTGGCTCGTTCGATCATCCCGGTCCTTCGTCTTAGATTTACCTATCATTGTACCTATTTGACTACCCCTACTCAGTAGGGTTGACTTGTGGTTGACTTGAGTTTGACTGTTTGACTGTATTTGAACCATGATTACCTGCTTTATTTTCTGTTGACCAGGTTATGAGTACTTGTTCTCTTTTTAGTTAGGATTGTGCTCTGTAGAATAGACTCTTTTCTACTGATTTAAATTTTTTTTAAAATGGAATTTGAAAAACTGTTTTACTTAATTTCAAAATTAGTTTTCATTTTTCGAAGTAGTTTTATTTTTTATTTCAAAAACTACCCCCTTTCAAAACTAGGTGTTTTTCGAAAATGGATTTAGCCTAGGCTCTAACCCTAGAACTGCATGCACCTATAGACTTAGAAGTCAGCATCTCACAAGCACCTTAGGGCACTTTTGATTGATAATCTAGAAAGGGTTGAGATGCTTAGGTCTTTGCTTTAATTCAAGATGCTTTAAGTCAGTGCATCTGCAGTAATTGGGGCACTAAATACAACTTAAACAGCAATCCAGTTAAGTGTCAAGTTTAGAAAATCTAACTTGAATAAAAACACTTAACTTGACTAACCCTAGCAAAAACTACTGTTCATAACAGTTAGTGAGTAGCTAATTGGGTTAGACACGTCCCTACAAGAGAAAATTGACTGATTTAATTTAAGTCTAATTATGAATTGGTCCAGTACAGCAAATTCTTATTTAGTTCCTTTATTCATGCTATATTTATCTGTTTTGATATATGGCAAAGGGGGAGAGATAGGAAAGGAAAGAGAAATTACATACTTTTTCTAAATTTTTCCAAAAGCTTAAACTTTTTGAAGAAGTATTCAAAATTTCTTAAGGCTTTCAAAATTTTGCCTAAGTACTCCAGTTTCAAAAATTTCTTAAGGCTTTCAAAATTTTGCTTAAGTACTCCAGTTTCAAAAGTTCTTAAAGCTTTCAAAATTTTGCCTAAGTACTCCAGTTTCAAAATTTCTTAAAACTTTTAAAATGTTGCTAAGTACTCTAGCTGCAAGATTTTTACTCAAGCTTTCAAATTTTTTTAAGTACTCTAAAGCTTAAGTTTTTCAAAGCTGTATTAAAACTGAAATTCTTACTTAAGCTAACATTTTCAAAAAGTTTTCAAGTACAAGTTTTGTTTAAACCCCACGATTTTTTGAAAAATCTAGGGGGAGATTCCTTCCAGGGGGAGGGAACAAAAGTTAAAACTTTTTCATGTTTTGCTTAAACTTAACTTTTTGAACTAGGGTTGCCATAAATCAAAAAGGGGGAGATTGTTGGTGCAGAATGCACCTAAGTCAAACCTGTGTTTTGATAATGGCAATATAGGTCAAAAGTTAAGTCTCTCTTGTTTTCTAACAAGTTAATCTAGTGTGCAGGAAAAGCCCTAGCGAAGGACTGCTAGGCACTGGCAAAGGAATGCCAGGAAAGAAAGCCCTAGCGAAGGATTGCTAGGCAACTGGCGAAGGACTGCCAGTATCAAGCCCTAGCGAAGGACTGCTAGGCTCCAGGCAAAGGACAGCCTGGGACTGAAGCCCTAGCGAAGGACTGCTAGGCAACTGGCGAAGGACTGCCGGTTTACAAGACCTGACAAAGGACCGTCAGGCAAAAGTCCAACCAAAGGAGCGGTTGGCATCAGGTAATTTCTCCCGAGAGGAGTAGGTGAGGACGCGTTCCCCGTCGAGGGAACAGTAGGCGTCGGTTCGACCTAGGGCTCCATTTTGGAGACCAAAGTCAGAACCAAGACAGCTAAGGCTGTATAAATCTAATAAATTATTATTATTGTGTTTTGGACTAACCCTGGATGCAGGACCGAAGGAATGTGTGTCTGCAGCTCAGAAAGCCTCAAAGGAGAGAGGCAAGGCTGAGTAGGGCGCCCGGAGTGTCCCGGGCGCCCCCAAGGTGCATACAAAACAAGTAAAGAGAAAAAGGGTTCGAATAGCTGCTGGGTCGGGCGCCCCCGTGCTCCCGGGCGCCCGCGCTGCTCCCGGGCGCCCCCATGCTTATACCTCGAACCGAAGCCCTCGAAGCCAAGCGGATAAAATTTGACCCGGTCAATCCGGGCGCCCCGAGTCCTCCGGGCACCCCGGTCAAAGCGGATCCAGAGGATCAGACGCGACCGAGACTTTGACTGATCAAAGGCCACATGGGGGCGCCCCCGACGTCCCGGGCGCCCCCAGGCCCTATATAAAGGCCCTTCGACCAAGGCTTCAGAACATCAATTCATTCAACGCTTCCACGCTCTTCTGCTCTCGCGCCTTGCTCCAGAAACTGCCCAACTCGAGCCGACGACGTCCCGCTGCTCCGAACAAGTGAACCTACAATCGGACGTCGGTAAAAGAAGAGCATCTTTTTCTTAATTGTTAAAGTTTACTGCACTTACTCTGTATTCAATATTTGTAAACTGTCTTTGCACCAAATATAGAATTGCCCAAAGTAAACGGTCAACGACCGTGGGCCTTGGAGTAGGAGTCGACACAGGCTCCGAACCAAGTAAATCGACTGTGTCTCTGTGTATTGTTTTTAATTTCCGCTGCGTACCTACTCTTACTCAAATCCGAAAGTTTTCCGATATTCACCCCCCCTCTATCGGTTTTATCGATCCAACACTAAGAAGCCACTGGATTGTATCTGCACGTCTACACAAGGTAGAGTTACTCATTGTAGGCTTGTAGTTTGGTTTATCAATTCCTTTTACTTATGATACTATTCTAAAAGTACATATAGATAATTAAATTAATTAGGAAGAGAAGATCAACATCTTTAAGTTCTGCAGAGTCTTAGACTACTGATACTATTCCCTTTTTAGAGTGAAAGTAATGTGATCATCCCCACAAGATGGCAAAAGGAGATTTGCTCGCCTCCAACATTCTCGTCAACCCGTCTTAGGGCAAACACGAAGAAGATAAATTATGGGCCAAAGACTACTAGTCTAGATACTGTGACTAGCGCATGGGAGGGTACACACATTGATTTTGCTAAGTTTTGATCCCTAGATCTCAAGGTAACAACACTCACGTCCTAACCATCAGTCCATCTTGTGGAGACATGATCATCCCCATAATAAAGCCATGTGGTAGTGGCAGATGAATTAAATCAATGCCTTGATTGAATTTGAATGCATTCTCTTCTCTTTTCTCTCTCATATGTATGCAATCTCTCTTCTTTTCCACTCCCCTCTTCTCTTTCCTCTCTCTTTTGGTTGAATGCATAACCCATTTATATCAAGCTCGCGTCAAGCCTAATATGATTTTGTATTAGGCCCAATATGACCCTAATATTTTTCCATATCAGGTTAATTGTTTCTTCTTCCACAATGATCGACCTCGCATTGTAACTTGATTACAACACAAATCACAATTTACCTGATAGCCCCTTTGCTTCGGCCACCAAAAAGTTATCTTGCTTCGCACTTGATTTATTCTCCACAAGCGAAGACAATCTAATAGCTTCTTGCACCGCCAACAATGGTGGAAATAGCTTCAATGCCACCTATTTAGATGTGCCATCCTTTGATTCCTGCTTCAAAATGCCAACGTAATTTAAAACACTGACTGATATTATCCACTTACCAATTCTTTATTGCGCTAAGCTCAGTGTAATTCATGCAAGTTCTCCTCCAGCTTTGGCGTAATTGGGCCTAATATATTTCATATCAGGCCCAACATGGGCCTGATATTTTTCCATATTAGGCCCACGTTGGGCGGTAAAGATCAGAGCAAGACTCAGCGCTGCCATGCCACTCATATCCAAAAGCAAGTACAAAGTAGTCTGCAATTGGAATGAAGATCTGGATCAGTATTTATGACAATCAAATCCAACTTGGTGACCAATAGAGCCTCCATGATGTGTGTGCAAGTGGTCGATTAGGTGAAGATTGGTATAGAATTCTGAATTCTACTACGGAAGGAGAGCGAACAAGGAGCAAAGACCGGTTTATCCCTTAGCTGATTTTTATGATAAAATTTTTAACACCTTCGAAGAAGCATGAATATGCAATGGACGACATAATTGAACTCCTTGCAGCCTTAGAAATTCACAGGATCTGAAGTAGGTCCAATCGGACATGTCTTGGTCTATCAATGAATTTTGGTCAAAAGCTACAAATCAACCTAGAGAACTCAGATTAAAACCATTTTAAGTCCTATGAATTTTTGAAGCCGCAAAGAGTCCAATGGTATCATCCATTGCATATTTTGACCTCTTCGGAGGTATTAAAATTTTATTAGAAATATCAAATAAAGGATAAACCTATTCATATCAAGCCCATGTTAGGCCTGATATGATTTTATATTATGCCCAATATGGGACTGATATGAATTCATATTAAGCCCAACGTGGGCTTGATATTTTTCCATATCAAGCCTAATGTAAGCCTAATATGATTCATATTAGGCCCACGGGGGTTAGGATTTAGTTGATTTTTCTAATAACATTTTAACATCTCTAAATAAGCCGAAATATGTAATGGATGACATCGTTATACTCCTTGCGAACTCAAAAATTCACAGGATCTGATATGGGCTCAATTAGACTTGTCTAGGTCAAACAGTGGATTTTGATCAAAACTCACCGATTAACCTAGAGACCTCAGATGCAACCATTTCAGACCCTGTGGATTTTTGAGACATCCAAGAGTCCATTGGTGTCATCCATTGCATATTTTGGCTTCTCCAAAGGCGTTAAAAATTTTATTAGAAAAATTAGCTAAAGGATAAACCCATTCATATCAAGCCTATGTTAGGCTTGATATGATTTTATATCAGGCCCAACATGGGCCTGACATTTTTTTTAATTTATCATGTTTTATATTTTCTTTTGTTTTTGTATAATTTGATTATTTAGACAATTACAAAATTTTCATTTTTTACTTTTTTATAAAATATGTTCATTAACTACGTTCAAAGAATTGAACATTAACATATTGGTTGTCATGCTCCCGGAGGAGCCGCTTGTCCAATATACAATTGGACAATATCTCTCCTGTATGACAGATAATATGAATCCAACATACAATATAATAATATCTCAGCTGACACAACTGGCAATATTATCAAATAGAAAAGAAAAGTCATAACCCATACATCAAGACTTACCAAATCTGCATGCCAGCATGACTTACATCACATAACAACAATAATAGACCCCACAGGGGCACACAGACAAATCTAAATCACACAACCCAAATACAAATCCATAAACAGTAAAAGAAAATACATAATGTGTCATAACGGTATAAAATCTTGAACGAAGTCATCTTGATGGAAATAGGGATTGACTTCTTGGCTCTCCTGCGACTCTAAGTATCTCAGCTTGAAAAATAAAAGTATAGCTAACGATGTGAGTCCAAATAAACTCAGCGGATACCTAAACTGTCACAACCCGATAAGTGGAACCGCTGGTCCAATATACAATCGGACATCATCTCCCCTGTACGGCAGATAATTTGGAACATTAATACAAACATCCACGCAGTATATATGACCTCTAGCCTAAATAAAGATAAAACATATAAGGAAATACATCAATAGCTATAAAATCCATAAAAGCTTACTTGAGCTGCTCTCCGGACAGATGCGCAGGAAAACATCACATAAAATCCAACAGAGGACTCAAAAATATAAAAACATCACAAGTCAAATACAATTCAATATACGTCCACGACGTGAAACAAATACAGAATAAGTGATATACTGAAATAGAAATAAAAAACACGTGGAAGAACCAAGCCAAAGTCGTCGGGACCTGGAATTGGCAACTGGGCTCCCCTGGCGACAAATCAACCTGAAAATAGAAACATGGTGATGGGTGGTGAGTCCAAGTGAACTCTACAGGTATAGAGAAAAATATGCATGACATAATAAACAACTATACAAGCTATACAGAAACAATAAGATACAATTTCATCAGAAATATCTGAATATACATAACTGAAAGTACCAAATGAATGTATATACCAGAAATCAGCCTATTCTAAATCATAAAAGGCTTGTATTATACGAGCAAGTACGTGGTCATCGACACTAAAACATATAATATCTCTTGTATATGCATGTCAAACATATGCAATAAACAAATGCAACAATCACAATCAAATGCATAATGCATCATATGCACATAATGCAATGTCATGGTCACCCATGACACTAGTCAAGCTACCGAGACATGTCATATGTGTCGACCAAGTGGGTAGGGTTGTGACACTGTACGCACTCTTTCATAACTACTCCTGAGTATCCGAGCGGACATGATGCCGGTGGAGTAAACACTCCACCCCATGTCATATGGGGGAGATATCTCTCTCATCTACTATGGTCTATGGAAAGTGGAGGGATCCCTACCTACTACCACGCTCCAGAACCACTACCCATGAGTGGCCAAGCGGAGCAGTATAGAACAAATACACACACAACATTATCCATAGCGGTTTACTTAACATCTAGATAGCATCATAAAGTTGATCAGGAGGGAAGTTACGTACCTCACTTATCGTGTCAGATTCATAATCTAACGCTCCTCTTTCATCGATGCTCTCGATTCTCATTTCAGACAAGCTGTCTTCTCCTTGATGGCTTGCCATCATGACCGACATACTCCTCTATCTCGAACATTGAGAATGATGACTCACTACAAATCACTTTAAGGTTCTTTAGCTTGTTCTATCTTGATGTTTCTTTTTCTTACTCCTTGCTTTTTTTATCTTTGGACAGTTATCATTGATGTGTCCTTCCTCTTGGCAGTTATAGCATCGAACCTTTCTTTTCCTTTTTAGTAGCTTTGTTGCTTGTGACTTATTAAAATTATTAGGTTTAAGAAACTTTGAAAATTTCCTTACTATGTACGCTTTTTGGTCCTCATCGAGTGATGTGCTTGAATCTAATTCATGTTAGTGCCGGAAGCACCATAGTCGAACCTGTATTTTGATATATGGCAAAGGGGGAGAGAGAAGAAAAGAGAGAAAAATTTCTAACTTAAGTTCACTCTCCCCCTTTGTCATACATCAAAAATGACAAAACACACTTGCACCAACAATGACAATTAAAAAAATTTAAGTACTTAACGTGTACCAAAAAAAATTTGTACTTAGAAAGGATTGTACATTTCGGAAAAATTTTGATCTTTTAGAAAAATATTTTGAACTTAGATAAATTTTCATTTAGAAAATATTTTAAAAAATGTACTCAAAACAGATTATGCACTTAAAACAAATTATGCACTTTGGAATTTTTGCACAAACAAAAGATTTGTACTTTGGAGAATATTGTGAACTTTAGAAAAAAATATTAGTATTTTGAAAGAAGTTTTGCACTTTTGAAAAAAAATACTAGTAGTTTTGAGAAATATTTTGCACTTTTTGAAAAATGTTAGTACTTTTGAAAAATATATTGAACTTTTTGAAAAATGCAAGTACTTTTGAAAAATATTATGCATTTATTGAGAAATACAACTACTTTTGAAAAATATTATTTTAAAAACATATTATTTTACTTGACTTCGTTTCTTTTCCAGTCTGACACAATCCTAGGATACCTTGTTAACTACAAGGACGTTTCCCTAAGTGTCCTAGAAATTCTCCAAACTCAAGTAAAATTTTTTCAAACAGGGATTATATAAGCAAAAGAAATAAGTTTTGAAAAAGTATTTTGAAGGAAAAATTACTTATGTTTTCAAAAGGATTTTCAAAAACATTGTATGAAAACATATTATTTTGAAATGTTCAATAATTCTTTTAATTTGACCTCCCCCTAAACTTGACACAGTCCTTTGAAGCTTGTTGACTACAAGTACTCTTCCTCTGAGTCTTTAGGGTTTGGTTTAGACAAAAGGAATTATCTAATAACTTCAACAAATAATTGCCCAAACAAATTTAAAAAAAATACTTGTTAGAAAGTTTTTTTTTGACTTAGACTCCCCCTAAATTTGACACATCTTAGGAGTCCTTGTAGATCATGAAGAAGATTTTCTCTATGTCATTAGGGTTTATCAAAACCAAAAGAACAATTTTGAATGACATGTTGAGTATGGTAATTTTCAAGGAGATAATTTTCGAAAATACAATTTGGAATGATAGTAAATTTGTAAAGCACAGTTTTCGGAAAACAATTTGAAGTGATGATAATTTTTCAAAGAGATAGTAATATAACAAAGTTTTTGAACCAATTTTTGAAAACCTTATTTTGAGATGATAATACATTTTTAAAGCATAAGGTTTTTGAAAAATTAAAAAAAAAACTTTTTAAAAGAATAAAAATACTCCCCTGTACCCGATACCGTTTGACTTTATCTAAGTGCCTTAAGGGACTTTAGTGTTGACCTAAAAGGCTTGTGTCTAATTGTGTAGGTCAAATAAATTTTTGAAAAAGACATAATTTTGAAAATATAGAATATATAAACAATCAGACAAGTATGAAATCTATAAAAATATTATTATGTTAAAGCACTATTTTGAAAATAGATTTTTAGAAAAATATTCTGAGAATTTTGAAAAATAATTTTTGAAAAATATTTTTCAATTTATTAGTCCTTAACATCTCACCCATTCCAAATGTCTCAGTACAAGCAAGCATGGTTGCCTTATGGGTGTATTGTGAGATGCTTGAATAATTTTCCTTTAAATTTGAATCTAACACAAGTTTTAATTAAATCTTAAGATTTAACATTAATTCAAAGATAAAAATAATACATCTCACAAAATAGATAAGGAAACCTGTTTTGTCACGTAAAACTGGGTGAGATGTCTAGGACCTAATAATATAGTTTAATTCAACTCTATTCAAAATTTTCAAGATTAATTCAAAGTTTTTTTAAAATTAATTCAAAATTCTCTCAATTTTTTTAATTAATCCAACATTTTCTCTAAAAATTAATTCAACATGGTTGTAAAATTTATTTAACATTTTTCAAAAATAACATGTCAAACTAAGTCTTGAATGGAATTGCACTAAGATCTAGGACTTGAATGAGTCAATTATTGATTGGTCAAACCTAGTCAACATAGTCAAACCTGGTCAACACTGAAGTCCCTTAAGGCACTTAGATAGAGGTAGACAATGTCGAGTTCAAGGGGAGTCTAAGAAAAAGGAAAATTTTCTGACAATTATTTTTCAAAATTTCTGATCGTTTCAAAATGTTTTCATACACTGCATTTTCTGAGTCTTTATGAAAACATAAGAATTTCCTCTTTAATAAATTACTATCATTTTAAAGTCATTTTTGTAAAAATCACTTTCAAAGCATAAATATTTTGCAAAGTACTAATATCTTTCAAAGTACAAATATTTTGCAAAGTACTAATATTTTTCAAAGTGCTAATAGTTTTCAAAAGTACTAATATCATTTAAAGTAAAAATATTTTGCAAGGTACTAATGTCTTTCAGAGCACAAATATTTTTCAAAGTACATATACCTATCAAAATACTAACATTTCTAATGCACTAAATTTCTCTAAGGGTTTTTTTAAAAAGTGTATAATTTTTTTTTGTGAAAGTCTTTCCTAAATAAATATTTTTTTGCAATATTAAGTTCAAAATATTTTTCTAAAAAGTACAAAATAGTTTTCCAAGTGCACAATACTTTTCAAATCTTTTCTAATACTTAGTCCTTTACAAAAAGGGAAGAGTTCCGAAATTGTGTTATCAAAAATGATATGTTTTTCAAAAATTATACTAAGCACTTTGCAATGGAAAAAAGTTTTTTTTTGGTTGAGATTCATAGATCAAATTCAATTCAGTGGGATCTTTCACTTACATTTTTTTCATCAAGAACGCTTTATGAAACTTTTTTGACCCCCGAATTTGGAGTATCCTACTTTCACGTGATTCGTAGGATTCACCAAGCAATCAATATTTCATGATCAAAGGTGTAGTACTGCTTGTGGTACCGGTCGGTGTATCTCGTATTAACAATCGAAAGATGGTCGAAAGAAAAAAAATCTCTATTTGATGGGGTTTCTTTCTATACCTATGAATTCCATTGGACCTGGAAATGAAGAATGTTTGGTTTTTTTGTTGCTTGAATTAACTAGAGTTGGTTCAATACAGACTGAAAATTTTTGTTACTAACTCTGATTCAAAAGTAACTTGCAATTTGTTTTCTATTTTTTGATATATGGCAAAGGGGGAGAGAGAAGAAAAGACAGAAAATTTTAAAATTTTAAAATTTTTTTCCTCTTTCAAAAAGTAAAGTTGAACCTTTAAATGCATTTTTTTTTTCAAAATTTCTAAGTGCAAGCATTTTTTTTGGGCAAGTTTTTCTATGTAAAAGTTTTTATTAGTAAACAAAGAAGAATTTCTTAAAAAGTTTTTTTTCAAGTAAAATTTTTTCAAAATGCACAAAGCGTTTTACAAATGCATTAACTGTTTTTTAAAGTGCACAAAATGTTTTAAGCAAATTTCTTTAAAGTGCACAAAGTGTTTTACGAATGCACAAACTGATCTTTAAGCAAAATTTTTTTTAAGTGTGCAAAATCAGTTGTGCAAAAGTTGAAATTTGTTAAGGGAAAATTTTGTTGCAAAAGTTGGCTAAGTGAAAAATTTTCAAGTAAAATTTCTTTTAAGAAGGTTTTTTTGTGGAAATTTTTTCTAAGTAATAATTAATTTTGTGCAAAAATTGGCTTAATAGAAATTTTTCGAAGTAAAAAGTTTGCACAAAAATTTGTTTTAAGTGGATTTTGTGTTGCTAAGTTTTTTTGTAAAATTGTTTTTTATAAAATTAGGGCTTGCAAACCTTTTCTAAAAGTTGTCTGAGTGTAAAATTTTATTTTGCAAATACTTTGCTTTGATTTGAAAACACTCAGTCAAAAGTTAACACTTAGACATTTTTTTAAAAACTGCATATCATTGAAAATTTCAGGGGGAGAAGTTATATTTCAGGGGAGCTTAATAGTTTTATAAAAGTGAATATTTTTCCTTGTTAGACATGTGCCTTAAATGCTTGTTAACTTAACTTTTTGTACCGTGTTGCCATAAATCAAAAAGGAGGAGATTGTTGGTGCCAGAAGCACCAAAGTCGGACCTGTGTTTTGATAATGGCAAAGGGTTCAGATGTTAAGGTTTTATTGTGATCTAACAACGCTACTCGAATGTGTAGGTAAAGTCCTAGGTAGACTAGGCACGAAGTCCTGATTCGAGGAATTGAGCAATAAGTCCTAGCCGAGGGCTAGGCACCGAAGACCTGGTGAGTAAAGCTGGGCAATAAGTCATGGTCGCGGACTGAGCATGAAAACCTGATCCGGGGGATTGGGCAAAAGTCCAACCGGAGGAGCCGGTTGGCAAAAAGGCAAACTCTCTTGACACGAGTAGGTGAGGATGTGTTCCCCGTTGGAGGGAACGTTAGGCGTTGGTTCTGTTGGACCTTGGATGGCTAGAGAGGGGAGGGGGGTTGAATATAGCCAGACACCGATATTTAGCGCTTATCGAATTTCTGCACTTCAAACGTTAGTAGCACAGCGGAAGCTAAAAGAAAAACAGAGTATGCAGAAATGAAAACGCTAAGCTAAGAGCAAACACAAGAACACTAACAAGAGGATTTACAAGGTTCGGGGATAACATGCCCCTACTCCTTGGCATGCCCGTAAGGTGGGCGATCCCTTGATCGTCGGCAGATCAAGCCCCGGTGAACCCGGATAAGATAGAGCCTCCTTCTCGGTGGAGAAACCTCTCCACAGATCTCACGGATGATGGAACTTGAGTACAAGAGATCACACAAGAAGGAATGCTCACTCAGATCTCACAAGGATGTAGTAGAACGCTTAAGCACAAAGCAATAGAGAGCACGAACACAGCCCAGCTAAACTTCCCAAGTTTCTGTCTTGTTGGCCTCAGCTCCTCTGCTTCCAGCTTCGTCTCTTAAGCTCCTGCTCAACGTCGCCAGCTCCATCAGTACCACTGACTCACACCCTGACCCACTGACCTCTCTGAGCACTCAGTCCACTGGACACTCCTCCAACTGAGCCTCCGTCAGTTGCCAGCCGCGCCTTCGTCAGTTGCCAGTTGCGCCAGACGCCGTTGAGACCTAAAAACACAATAGATCCAAACTTGCTCAATGGAAAGTCCTCCATTGACCCTCCTTGAGTATTTGAATCCTCTTGTATCACCTTCACACTCCAACAGACGCTTAGCAATGCATATCAAAACATATCAGCAGTGTATCAGAGAATCGACAGAGAAAACAGACGCGATCAGAGCGTCTGACAGTGATTTAGAATTAAAGCTACAGCTACTGATCGGTCACCGGACCGATCAAAGTGAATCCTGATCGGTCACCAGGCCGATCAGGATAGGCACTGACCGATCAGGCTCAAGCCTGATCAGTCCACTGTGAGAAAACCATAATCGTGGACATTTGATCCTAGGTCGTGGATCGGTCACCGACCGTTCTGGCATTCTGGATCGATCACCAGACCGATCTGGGGCAAAACAGAATCCAACCAAGGTTTTTGTTCTCTCCCTGATCGGTCACCAGACTATTCTGGCACTCTGGAATGGTCACCAGACCGATCTGGGGCTGAACAAAATCTAACCAAGGTTTCTGTTCTCTCCCTGATCGGTCACCAGACCGTTCTGGCACTCTGGAACGGTCACCAGACCGATCTGGGGTTGAACAGAATCCAACCAAGGTTTCTGTTCTCTCCCTGATCGGTCACCAGACCGTTCTGGCACTCTAGATCGGTCCACAGACCTATCCAGTAGTCTGCTGTACACTCCAGATCGGTCCCCAGACCAATCAGGCTGTGCCCTGATCGGTCACCAGACCGATCCAGGAGTGAACTTCGTGCCAACTTCCCTGATCGATCACCAGACTGATCTAGGCAAGGTCAAATCCATTCTAAGTCACGAGAACAAGACTCCATCCCTTCTCTGACTCGTTCTTAGTCCCCCGGACCAAGACTCCGTTCCCAGTCTCACTCTCTGGGACTTCAACCTAGCTTCCCATGCTAGGACCTGACTTCACTCACCAGGATTTCATCACCTAGCCTTCCAAGCTAGGACTTTTCACCCAACCCTCCAAGCTAGGACTTTTCACCTAGCCCTCCAAGCTAGGACTTTTCACCTAACCCTCCAAGTTGGGACTTTTCACATAACCCTCCAAGTTGGGACTTTTCACCTAACCCTCCAAGTTGGGACTTTTCACCTAGCCCTCCAAGTTAGGACTTTTTACCTAGCCCTCCAAGCTGGGGCTTTTCACCTAACCCTCCAAGCTGGGACTTTTCACCTAACCCTCCAAGTTGGGACTTTTCACCTAACCCTCCAAGTTAGGACTTTTCACCTAGCCCTCCAAGCTAGGACTTTTCACCCAACCCTCTAAGCTTGGACTTTTCACCTAGCCCTCCAAGCTTGGATTTCGTGCCTAGTCCGCAACTAGGACTTAATCCCCATGCGTTTAACCAGACTTAAATCAAAACTTAAATCAGTGCCAACACCAAAACAACAATCAGGGTTAGACTGCATCAACAATCTCCCCCTTTTTATTGTTTGACACCCCGATTTATGTTTAGGCATTGATGCTCAATTGAAGGCTGTTCAATTATCGTAAGGGAATCAAAATCCTCCCCCTACAATAACCCTAAACTTAATCAACCAATTTCTCCCCCTTGTCAATCATCAAAAAGTGTATGGTTATTATGTTTGAACATACCTCCCCCTCAATCACGGGTCTCTCCCCAAACCCAAAATAATCAAAGGATAATTTTTGAATTGCATATGAAGGGTATATACCATAAATGTATCATGGCAACAATGTATATGCATCATACGACAATAAGTGTGAATTGCACATGAAAACATATACAGAAATATATCATGGTCAAACATGTATATGCTTCATATGACAAGTAAAGAATGCATCTGTATCTGACATATAATCCTGATTAGTCTCCGTGATTGATTAGGTTCGTTGATTATTTGATACAGAAATATTTCTTGTTAGTCTGGGGAGTGATCAGATTTCAGAAAAATTTCTGAAACTCTGATACGTTCCTAATCAGACTGCATTAACAATTGGCATTCCACAACAGGGATGTAGACTCTATTAATATTCGTCATTTCAGAAAAATTTCCGAAACACGATATTAAGAACACGAGTCATGACTCAATAAACCCTTTCTTATGAATTTGAACATTCCAACATAGGTTTGTGTTAAATTAATATTAGGTTTTGTTCCAATTATAATTGGTTTGTATCAGATGTGTTTGTATCAAAAAGATCAACAATCTGATATAATTTGATGAAAAGAGATTGGTTTGAGGAGGTTTTGGATCACATTGGAATGATTTGGGAGTTCCATGATCAGAATTTTTCTGATCGGTCACCAGACCGATCAGAACGATGACTGATCGGTCACCAGACCGATCAGAGTGATCCCTGATCGGTCGGTGGACCGATCAGGTTTGACACATAATATTTTCTGAAACTGATCAGTTTCAAAAATAGGTTTGTTTCAACTCTTTTCCTTTCCCAAACCCTTATACAAACAGATTTGATCCATTTGTTCCTAAAAGGCTCCCCTTAACCAAAAACCATCCCTCGAATCAAAATATGATACTAATAATCGATTTCCAAAACATGATCAGTTTGTATGTTTATAACATGTTTGTTCCAAACAAATTAAAATCAGGTTTGTATCAAACATTTATTCCCTAAGTTACCCATAGATACAAGGTTTAAATCATGATTCAGAAAACATGGTAAACTTGAGCTAGATGTTGGGGATGTATAGATATCCTAAGTCATAGAATCTTGATTTATATTGATACAAAGAAATCACTAGCTCATAGAACTTAAGCATTGAGTCCTTGTGGGATTTTCATAAAGATTAGCACAAGCTATATGTTCATCTTGTTCTTAACCAAAATTAGCATGCCATAGATTAATGTTAATCACACATAGTAAGATCATGATGTACTCAACTAAGTTTATCTCCAAAGTGTTAAATAACACTTAAGCCTAAGATATGTCACAAGTTATTGCAAATATTTTGGCTAACTGCAAGATTTACAGTGAACTACAGAGTTCAATCCTAATCATGGCATTTTGAAGCTAAAACTCATGGATTGAGTTGAAAAGTCATACTTCCAAGTGTGTATTAAGGTCATAGTTCCAATTAAGTTTGTATCAAAATGAAGCATAGTATAATGTCGACAGGAAACTATTCATGCTCCTTTGATTACAATGAATTCATCATCATATATTTGTACTTACTAATAATAAAATTCACAAATATGTGTCTATTTAACTATGGATCACAAAACCATGAAGTTGTCTAAATTTATGAAATGTAGGCAATTCCAAAAAAAAACCTAATTTAGACCTTTTGTTGTGATGAATGACAGTTCATCTCAATTCATGGGTTTGGAGCACCCAATATCAACCACCCATGTCGATAGATGCTCCCCCTCAACCAAAGCTATACTATTCGAAATATGAAAGTTTTAGGTACCCATATTTTGGGACCTAAAGCATCTACAATAAATGACTTTGGCACGCATGCCTTAGTCAATTTCATCTTGACTTTTTGAACCCTAGAATCATTTGATGATCTAAAGTGAGTTCTAGACATTAAGGATACAAAGGTTGGTTCTATATGTCGGTAACCTATACTGGCCTTGTTGTAATCCGCCCTTTGGGAGTTTAGTATCATGTCTAAGATTTTTGAGCCACTTGAAAATTTCTCAAGAATATTCTTGAGATTTTCAATTTTGCTCTTTAAATCCTTATTTTCATTCTCAAGTGACTTATCATGCGAGTCATCAATTACCTCATCCTTAGAGGTTTTTAAATGTTTTACTTCCAATTTCAAAGATTTGATCTTGTTCTTAGACCTTTTGAGCATGTTTGTCAAGCAAGCTATTGCTCTATAGCACTTATCTAGCTCGGGAGAAATTACCTCTTCATCATCCGAAGATGATGAAGGCGCAGTTGAGGAGTCACTTGATTCATCACTGCTTCCTTCACTTGAATTCTCTACTGTCATGAAAGCAAAATGATGGGAGTTCTTCTCCTCCTCTTCTTCCTTCTTCTCCTTTCATTTGTTACCTGCCACGCAAGCAAACCCTTTCTCTTTTGGGCTTGTGTTAGAGATCTCATGTAGCTCCATCTCACAAAATAAATCCTCTAACTTAACAAAAGATAAGTCCTTGGAAACCTTGTAAGCATCCACCATGGATGACCACAAGGCGTTCCTAGGAAAAGCTTTGAGCACATACCTCATAATGTCTCGGTTTTCTACCTTTTCATTTATGGAGTGTAGACCATTCAAGACTTCTTTGAACCGTCCATGGAGTTTACTTACAGTTTCATTCTCTCCCATGGTGAGACTTTGAAGTTGGTTGAGAAGGAGGTCCTTCTTGGCTGTCCGGGTTTCATGAGTTCCTTCATGGAGCTCAAAAATCTTATTCCATAGATCTTTAGCACTTGTAAAAGGACCCACCTTGATCAACTCCTCCTTGGTCAACCCGCATTGCAAAGTGACTACCGCTTTGGCATTTGCTTCACTCTTCCTTATTTGCTCAACCGACCAACTTGAGAAATCGAGATCTTTTCCTTCAACATCTCTTGGAGGGATGAAACCTTCTTTGATCGAGAACCATATGCTCATGTTTGTCTTCAAATAAAACTCCATCTTCGATTTCCAATATTGAAAATCTGTGTCGTCGAAGAGTGGAGGTCGGTTTGTGCTCATTCCTTCTCTTCCAGCCATCTTGTTGATAACTCTCGGATGTTAAGCCGCTTATACAGAGCCCCAAGCTCTGTACCACTTGTTGGACCTTGGATGGCTAAAGAGGGGGGGGGGTGAATATAGCCAGGCACCGATATTTAGCGCTTATCGAATTTCTGCACTTCAAACGTTAGTAGCACAACGGAAGCTAAAAGAAAAACAGAGTATGCAGAAATGAAGACGCTAAGCTAAGAGCAAACACAAGAACGCTAACAAGAGGATTTACAAGGTTCGGGGATAACTTGCCCCTACTCCTTGGCGTGCCCGTAAGGTGGGCGATCCCTTGATCGTCGGCAGATCAAACCCTGGTGAACCCAGATAAGATAGAGCCTCCTTCTCGGTGGAGAAACCTCTCCACAGATCTCACGGATGATGGAACTTGAGTACATGAGATCACACAAGAAGGAATGCTCACTCAGATCTCACAAGGATGTAATAGAACGCTTAAGCACAAAGCAATAGAGAGCACGAACACAGCCCAGCTAAACTTCCTAAGTTTCTGTCTTGTTCGCCTCAGCTCCTCTGCTTCCAGCTTCGTCTCTTAAGCTCCTGCTCAACATCGCCAGCTCCATCACCACCACTGACTCACACACTGACCTACTGACCTCTCTGAGCACTCAGTCCACTGGACACTACTCTAGCTGAGCCTCTGTCAGTTGCCAGCCGCGCCTTCGTTAGTTGCTAGTTGCGCCAGACGCCGTTGAGACCTGAAAACACAATAGATCCAAACCTGCTCAATGGAAAGTTCTCCATTGACCCTCCTTGAGTATTTGAATCCTCTTGTATCACCTACACACTCCAACAGACGCTTAGCAATGCATATCAAAACATATCAGTAGTGTATCAGAGAATCGGCAGAAAAAATAGACGCGATCAGAGTGTCTGACAGTGATTTCGAATTAAAGTTACAACTACTGATCGGTCACCGGAACGATCAGAGTGAAGCCTGATCGGTCACCAGACCAATCAGAATAGGCACTGACCGATCAGGCTCAAGCCTGATTGGTCCACTGTGAGAAAACCGTAATCGCGGACATCTGATCCTAGGTCGTGGATCGGTCACCGGACCATTCTGGCATTCTGGATCGGTCACCAGATCAATCTGGGGCTAAACAGAATCCAACCAAGGTTTCTATTCTCTACCTGATCGGTCATCAGACTGTTCTGGCACTCTGGAACTGTCACCAGACCGATCTGGGGCTGAACAGAATCCAACCAAGGTTTCTGTTCTCTCCCTGATCGGTCACCAGACCGTTCTGGCACTCTAGATCAGTCCACAGACCTATCCAGTAGTCTGTTGCACACTCCAGATCGGTCCCCAGACCAATCAGGCTGTGCCCTGATCGGTCACCAGATCGATCCAGGAGTGAACTTCGTGCCAACTTCCCTGATCGGTCACCAGACCGATCCAGGCAAGGTCAAATTCATTCTAAGTCACGAGAACAAGACTCCAACCCTTCTCTGACTCGTTCTTAGGCCCCCGGACCAAGACTCCGTTCCCAGTCTCACTCTCTGGGACTTCAACCTAGCTTCCCATGCTAGGACTGACTTCACTCACCAGGATTTCATCACCTAGCCCTCCAAGCTAGGACTTTTCACCCAACCCTCCAAGTTAGGACTTTTCACTTAGCCCTCCAAGCTAGGACTTTTCACCTAGCCCTCCAAGCTAGGACTTTTCACCTAACCCTCCAAGTTGGGACTTTTCACCTAACCCTCCAAGTTAGGACTTTTCACCTAGCCCTCCAAGTTAGGACATTTCACCTAGCCCTCTAAGCTAGGACTTTTCACCTAGCCCTCCAAGCTAGGACTTTTCACCTAACCCTCCAAGTTGGGACTTTTCACCTAACCCTCCATGTTAGGACTTTTAACCTAGTCCTCCAAGCTAGGACTTTTCACCCAACCCTCCAAGTTCGGACTTTTCACCTAGCCCTCCAAGCTAGGATTTCGTGCCCAGTCTGCGACTAGGACTTAATCCCCATGCGTTTAACCAAACTTAAATCAAAACTTAAATCAGTGTCAACACCAAAACAACAATCATGGTTAGACTTCATCAACAGGTTCGACCTAGGGTTCTATTTGGGAAGCCCAAAGTCATAACCAAAATAGCTCAGGCTGTAAATCATGCTTAAATCTATATCATTTATATGTTATTTGTGTTTTGGAACTAACCCTGGTTGCAGGAATGAAGGGATGAAGGTTTTTGCTCCCAGACACCTCAATGGTGTGAGACACCCTGTTTGACTAGGCGCCTGTGTTGAGGCAGGCGCCCCAGACAAAGTGTAATTTTAGAACCACTCGAAGCAAAGCCTCAAGATTGCATATGAGGCACCTATGTTAACACAGGCGCCCCAGTTAGCTCAGGCACCCTGGTTGAGGGGATAAGCGCTGGCCAAGTCTGTGGATTGAGTTTCGCGCAGTGAAGGCCATGTGTCAGACGCCCCCTTCAACACAGGCGCCCCAGCTACAAGTATAAATAGGGGTTCGCCCCCTTGGCTTGATAACAACAATTTCCTACACATTCTTTCAAGCGCTCTGCTACAAACGTTCCGTGCTCAAGACTCAAGCACCAACGATGACCCACGACTACAACACTCCAATCTTCCGGTCGTCGGTATAATTTTAGCTAAAGTGCTGTAATTTTTTATTCGATATTCGAACTTCAACTTGTAATTATTTTACAAAATATAGCATTGCCCGTCGTAAATGGTTAAGGACCGTGTGCCTTGGAGTAGGAGCCGATCGCGACTCCGAACCAAGTAAAAGCAAACGTGTTAGCGTTGTTTTTCTTTTCCGCTACGCAAATTGCTCTTATGTTTTCCGAAAAATTTGTCTATCGATATTCACCCCCCTATCGATTCAACCGATCCCACAATTCATCATTTTGGCCTTTCAACACTAAGTTCTTACTTGAATGTTTTTTTTTTCATTTTTCAGTCCTGTACATCGGGTTTCATGTAATTCCAAGGTAGAAAATAAAATTTCTATGATACTTACCTCAAAGTCCTTAGAGATATAGTAGAAATTGATGATTGAACTCCAGTTTGGTGTCCTTAGGAAGGTGTTAAGAGCATATCTTAATGAGTCTCAATTAGTTACCTTTCCTTCGAGGTTGGTAAGTTTAGTAATCAGTTCTTTGAGTTTTGCGTGTAGTTGAGCAACTTTCTCTCCTTCTTCAAGTCGGAAGTTGCTGAGTTGATTCCTGAGGAGATCTTGCATTGCTAGTTTTGCTTTTGAGATGCCTTCGTGATGTTCTAGAACTTTTTTCTAAGTTCCTTAGCCAAATCGTAGATGCCGATCTAGTTCACTTCTTGTGGCAGCAACACGCTAAGCAGATGGAACTCTGCTTTGTCGTTGGCCATGAAATTAGATTGCTCTTTCTTGGTCCATAAGTTTTCTTCCTTTTCTTCTACATTTTGATCTTTAGGCACTTCACAACCATACTAATCGTTAGCAATATATCGAAATTAGTCTTAAAATATACCTCCATCTTGCGCTTCCAAAGAGTGAAGTCCCCCTCGAATTTTGACGAGTAGATGCTTGATCCGGTCATTTCTTTGTTGCTTCAGTTGACAGTTAGTCCTTCTAAAGTGGCGTTGCTCTAATACCAATTGTAGGATCATATTGGACCAACTAGAGGGGTTGAATAACCCTGAAAAAACAAAACACAATTATCTTGCTTTCATGGCACTTTTTGAGGGCCTATGTTTGTTGGGGGCGTTGGAACTCGATCAAACTTGATCCACTTTGCAATGGTTGAGTTGTTGATAAGGTAGCCCTCTCGGGCTCCTAGGATAGCCTTGGGCGCCTGGTTCCTAGTCAACCTCCAGTTGACCAGTTATCTGACACTTTGGGTGAATCTCCGACTATCTAGAGTTGAGCTCACTCAAACCCAACTCCGACCTTCTCCTCAAACGGTCTTCCTCCCTGACTCTTCGTCCCTCGGACATCGTGTACGCCCTTCTCATCTACCAGTGTACTCTTTCATAGTCGTCTCGTCCCTCGGATGCATCGATTCCGTCGGCTCCCTTCCTGTGCACTCATTCTCATTCGCTACATTTTCCTCTCGACTTTTTATGCTCCTAAGTTCTTGCACACTTAGGTATAAGGCATCAAATCCTAATAGGACCTAACTTGACTCAGTTGGCCACATTAAAACTATCCCAAGATACTTACAATAAGTGCCTTTTCACAGGGCTTAGCAGATGGTGACTTTTTTAGATCCTTGGTGAGAAAACCTCTGACTAGTTTTGATGATCTACTTGGCCGATTGGTTAAATATGTGAACCTGGAGGAAGTTTAATTCGCTCAGAAAAAGGATCTTGGAGATTTAAATGCTCCCATTCCTTACTCGGAATGGAAAGCACCTCCACCTCCCTTGCTAGCCAAGGAAACCTGTCTAAATTATCCCCAGCTAATAGATCATTGAGGGGAATACGTGATTCAAACTGTAGAAGTTGCTATGCAACCAAATCATGGCCCCGGTCGATGGTTACCCAAAACAAAAGACTGTTTCAATATTTATCACCAATTAGGAGGCCATGTCACCGAGGAGTGCTACAATCATGCTAATCACCTTCAAAGGACTGTTGATTGGTGTTCGCCCAATTGGAGGTATCATTCCCCTAAACCTTATCATCACAATACTTTCCATGATGGATCACCGCAACAATGAAGAATACTAATCAGACAAGAGTACTCAAATGCCTCCTGAACAATAACAAAGAGCATAAACACCCCCATGAGAAAAAGCAAAGAACAAGTCAAGGCAAGGCCAAAGCCAGGGCCTCTAACGGAACTGTTGGCATGATTTTCATGAGGGGGGACCGACTATGATTCAAACCAGGTTCGAAAAACTCACACTCGCCGATTAGAAATTTATTCGGTCAGGACCAGTTGGGAGCAGAGAGTTAGTCCCTCTATATGCTTCAACTCAGGAGACTTCGAGGGAGTGGAGGCCCCTCACGAAGATGCCCTGGTAATCCAAGTTTTGATTGCTAATTATAATGTGAAGGGAGTCTTTATTGATACAAGCAGTTCAGTCAACATCATCCTCAATACAGCTCTTGATCAGATGCAAATAGATGCTGAGTTATGACCTATGACCACTCCCTTATTCAACTTCACAAGACATTAAGTGTTGGTGGAAAAAGTATCAAACAAGAACAATCAACCTCTAGCGGTTCGATGTTTGATAATATACCAAGGTCTGGTCAGTTTGACCAAGGGTTAAGCTAAACAAGACTTGATGTTTGGTAGGCTAAACCCAGGTTTGATCAGTTTGACCAAAGGATTAGCCAAACAGGACCTGATCAGACTTATGCTTTTTAGGAATCTCGAAGGAGGTAAAGTATCAGAGTAGGAGGTTCTGATTGGACTCACCGCCGAAGGAGTAAGAAAGTCATGAATTGAGGGGGAGACAAGGGTGAAAAAGATAAATTTAATTATGCCAAGTTTTAAATTTCATATAACTTGTTTCAAGTGCAGGGAGAGAGGACACTACAAAAATAAGTGTCCTACTTGTAAGATTCGGACGACCCCACCGGCGGCAACGGAGGTACTAGCGCCAAGAGTTCGGAGGGACAAGAACCACATCATATGTTTCAAGTGCTAGAATCATGAGCACTATAAGAACAAGTGTCCAAAATGGAAGATACGCGGGTCCACAATGCTAGTACATTCGAAGAAGGGAAAGAAGGTAGAAAATTTTAATTTCTGCAAAAGTATTTCCACAACTCTTGCAAAGTCACATGATTTTTCTGGCAATTTAGAAAATGTGTATGATAATAATATTTATTTTTCTATCAAATTAGATTATCTACGTGATAAATTAAAAACTTTGCTTGTTAAAATAAATGTTAGGATTCTAAAATAGATTTGAATAATACCAAAATCTTAAATATTAATTTTGTAATTTTTACTATTAATACTGTAATTTTGAAAATTAATTATGATATCTTAAATCTAAATACTTTTTAAAATATTAATTCTGATTCAAATAAATCTCAAGATAACTCTTTAATTTTTACTAATAATTCATAAAATAATGATTAATAATTTTCATGATAATGATGAAATATTAATAGAGAATTCTCATGACAACTCTCATAATATCAATTCTAAAAAGTCAACTTTAGTTAATTCTGAAACTTTAATTAGCGTATCTGAAACTTTTAAAAATTCGGATTTAATTAATTTAGAAAATTTGAAATTAAAAATTTAATCAATAAGTCAGATTTAATTAATTTAGAAAATTTATATTTAATTAACTCAAAAATTCATAAAAATTCAGAAATAAATGTTAATTTAATTAATTCAAATTTTAATATAAATTCAAATTTCAAACTTAAAAATTCTATTCAACGAAATTATGAAACTAATCTATAACTAAAAAAAAATCTAGAAAGATTAATAAAATTTTTAATTTATTTAATCAAGATAAATCCAAATTTAACGATTCAATTAATATTTCAACTAAACAAGATAATCCAAATCTCAAAAACTCAAAATTAAATCATAAAAATCTAGAACTTAAATTCACAAATTTAAAGAGTAATAATTCAAATTTTAACACAAAAAATTCAAATTATAATAAAGTACCCTTTAATTATGAAACAATGAACAATCCAAAATTAGATACAAGAAATGCAAATAATTACCATAATATACCATTTAATTATGAAACATTAAATAAGAAGGCCAAATTTAAATATCAAAATTAAAAAAAGAATGGCTAATTATTAAACCGTAATTCAAAAATTATTAATATAAAACCCTGAATTAATTC
Organism: Boesenbergia rotunda; assembly: GCA_024364735.1. NCBI lineage: Eukaryota > Viridiplantae > Streptophyta > Magnoliopsida > Zingiberales > Zingiberaceae > Boesenbergia > Boesenbergia rotunda. The sequence goes on from JAGFNQ010003895.1 coordinate 258,823, forward strand.
TTAAAAATTCACATCTAAGTAATTAAATTGTGAATTTTAATTAATAATAATAATAATTCAACTTTAATTGAAAATTGAAATTTTAAATCATAATTCAAAAATTCAAATACATTATTATTAATTCAAAAAAAATCAAAATTTGTTAACATGAAATTCAGGAACTAAATTTTAATTAAACACACCTAACTATGAAACTAAATAAAATTCTACCAAATGGAACAATCAACATAATTATCACAATTGTATCAAAGTTAGTTGACACATTCGCGTGTTCACACGATCTCTATCAAATCGAGAATTTAATACTTTATTAGAAATAAAATTAAAATGCCTTGACTTGATTGACACATGCATAACTATCATGCTCATGCATTTGCTTATTTTTTCTTTATATCTGGCATATTATTTATACTAGTTTATTTCCTGCTTAATTTAGAATGGCTAGATAGGAAAAAGATTGTTTGATACTTGCCTAACATAGTATCAAGGTAGGGAAAGATGATAGTACGCTAGAGAAGCTTGGTCAAGGAAGTCAGGAAGGATAAAGAGTATCCGACTTGCTTGACTTAGCTAAGTGGAACTAGCCTAAGCTACCTCGCCACAACCTAGACTAATTAGACCAGGATTTCTCAAAGAGTAAATTAAAAGTATCATTTTTTAAAAAGACTTTGTCTAAGAAAAGGAAATTTGTTCCGATAGTTAAGAAGGCCCCTGTGCCTAGCCAAGACCTACAAGCCAATTATTGAAATTTACTTTTAACTTACTACTTATTAAACTTGAATCTAACTCAAGGTCAAACAATCTATAAAAATTGAGAAAAATTAGTCAAACATCTTACAACACCCAGAAGGTTACCATGCTTGTTTGTACTGCGGCACTTAGAATGGGTGAGATGATAAGGACTAATTAATTGATAAATATTTTCAAAAATCCTTAGAATATTTCTCAAAAACTTATTTTTAAAATAGTTATTTAAACATAATAGTATTTTAATAAATTTCATGCATGATTGTGTGTACTTATAAATTTGTTGCAAAAACTAATATATCATTTTGAAAAATATTTGACCTACATTTAGACACAAATCCTCTAGGTTAATACTAAAGTCCCTTAAGATACTTAGGTAGAGTTCCTTGTAGTTAACAAGGGTAACCAGAAGATGCTAGGTTTAGGAGGAGTTAGTTCTTTTTCGTAAAAATTATATGTTTTGGAAAAATATATTTTCAAAACATCTTTTTTTAAAAATTATTTTTGAAAAACTATCCTTTAAAAATTCATTATGTCTTTCCAAATATTTTTTTTAAAAAAATTATTTTTGGAAAAATACTATGTTATCCCTTTTATAATATTTTTTCTGAAAAATTATTATGTCTTTCAAAAATATGTTTTCATTCAAAAAATTATTTTTAGAAAATTACTCTTTCAAAAATTATTATATCTTTCAAAAATATTTTTTTCGCTTGAAAAATTATTTTTAAAAAACTATTCTTTCAAAAATTATTATGTCTTTCAAAAATGTTTCTCTTAAAAACTTATTTTTTTTTGGAAAATAAACCCTAATTGCTCTTATTATTTAGATAAACTCTAAAGACACATAAGAAGTTTTCCATATAATTTGTAAGGATTCCTAAGATTTTGTCAGACTCAAGGAGAGTCTCGATCAAAAGAACAATTCGTCTTTTGACTCTAGATTACTTTGAAAATTTTATATTTTAAAAATTATGTTATCCTTTTCATTTGAGTCTAACCCTAAGACAAATAGGAAGATCATCTTATGATCAACAAGCTTTCTAAGACTGTGTCAAGCATAAAGGGAGTTTAAATTAAAAGATATATTATAATTTTGAAAAACACTATATTTTTGAAAATACTCTAGTTTTTTTCTAAAATATTTTAAAAATCTCTAAGTCTTTTAAACTTACTTTATTCTTTTTTTTAGAAAATCTCTAAGATACATAAGAATGTTTTCCTTATTGTTAACAAGGTTTCCTAAGATTATATCAGATTGGAGACGAATCCAAACTATGAAATTTATTATTTTTCAAAAATTAAATACATATTGAAAATATTTTATTTTGATTGGAAAATCTCTAAGATACATAAAAAATTTTCTTGTGGTCAATAAGATTCCTAGGATTGTGTTAGATTTATGAAAGTTCAAATTGACAAAGCACTTATTTTTTTTCCTCAAAACTATTTTCAAGTAACTAGCTTCCCTAAAATATTTTCAAAACAAGAAAGAACTTAGTTTTTTTCTCTCACATAAAAAGGTTTTTGAAAATCACATTTTCTATTAAAAACTTTTCAAAAATCATAATGTTGGTGTAACTCTTATACTCAGTATTCCTTTTTTGGCTTATTCTTTTTGATGTATGCCAAAGGGGGAGAGAGTACCTTAAATTAGATATCTTTTGTGTCTCCCAAGTATTGACCTAAAACCCTTAGACCTTAGACCGCCCACTGCAAGTGCTTCCCGATTTACCCTGGCGGTCGGTGGGAAACATCCGTGAGGCCGGGTCTGTAAAATATGACAAGTAATTCTAAAGTTTAAATTAAGAAATAACCTTGTAGAATATGACGGAAATTTTTTAGAAATTTTTCTGGATCCTTAGTGGAATTTATGAGGATCAATTGTATAAATAATAGAATATAATTAAGTTTTTCGATTTATTGGAGGAGATGTTATATATATATATATATATATATATATATATATATATTGTGATTAAAAACCCTAATCTAGTCTTAATTGGCCGAAAAACTTCCTCTCTGCCTTCACCCACAGCCAACGCATGCAGACGCTTCCTTCCCTCTTCTCCCTCTCCACGTTGCCCTAGCCGCAAAACTCTCCAATTTCTCTCCTCTCCCTCACTTCTTCGCCTGTACCCAAGAGGAAGCCCGAACCTTCCTCCTCTCTCGATGGCGTGAGCCCTAGATCCACACCGATCTCTCCTCACCTGATCGTTGGCCTTCCTACATCGCCGTGCTGCTTTAGTGGGTGGCGACCATCACGGCACCATCCTGCGCGACGCACAGTCATGCCTTGCCCTAGATGTTGATCGACGATGCTTCTCTTCCTCTCGATCGATGATGTGTCTTTTCCTCCCCTACTGTGATTTTTGCTCTCAACTTGTTGGAGTGGATCTAAGGTTCCTGTGTGTGAATCCTCTTCAGGTGAGTTGGTTAATTTCAGTTGATCTTCTAATGTCTCTCTTCTTGGTTTCGATTTTGGTCTCAAGGGCTTGGATCTGTGTTTTGGATTTGAGATTGTAGTTTCGTATTGGATCACAACCCTGTAAAATAGCTTGAGCTTATTATAGGACTTGTGTAGTTTAATTCGATTGTAAGCCTGATTTTGGGGGGGTTTCCGATAATTCTGTTCTTGTATTCTTGATCTGTGTTATAGGGTTTGGATTGATTTCTTTGTGTGTTTCAGTTTTGAGATGGTAGACCTTAGTGTTGGTTTTGTTTTGGAATTGTGGTTTTGATGTGAGCCATTGGAAGCTAGCATTGATCAGTAGTATTTTGTTGGGTTTTTGGGGGCTGGATCTGGATGTTGGCACATGGCAGTGAACACCAATCGAGGTCTTAGATGTTCCTCCTTGTGCTCTTGCCGTGAGCTGAGATTGGAGGAGGTGGGTAGTTGATGGCTATCAATTGGAATTGCTTATCATGAGCTCCCTGTTGCTTAGATTCTGCTTTAGAGTTGGTGTTGCTTCTACAGTCGTGAACCTTGTTTGAATATGTTATGGCTTTTGAAGAAGTCTGGTTTATGTTTATTAGTCCATTCCTTGAGTTGACATGGGTTTTCCATTGAAGGCTTTGCATTCATTTTCTAGATCCGGTCAGTGAGGATCTATGGAATTGAATTACGATTCTTTTACCGAAAGATAAACATTCTTGTGAGAATGTATTAGTTGTGTAGGGATGTGTTGCTAGAGGTGATTTCTTAGGCTACATTTGGGTTAAGCCTAAAATTTAACCGGATCTTAATTTTACGGAGTGATTAGGGGCTTATCATTTAATTAAATGTAATTAAATATGATGATTAGGATAACCCTAGTACGAGTTAGGGATTCCTTAAGCTAGTCACTATACGTGTCAATAGCTTATTAAATATATGTCCTTTGATATAGGGAATCGATTCGGTCTATTGCTACGGATTATTGGATGGGGGATTCTCTTCGCATAGAGATTCTTCCATTTGGAGGCGGGTACTTTTGACTTATCTTTTTTTAGATATTGTCATATTGCTATGCATGATCTGTTATAGATAACAGTAAGTTTATATGCTATATCTGCCTTAGTATACCTGTATTTGATATCTGTTACTTATCCTTGAGGTTATCTTCCTTTTAGCTTCATACAGTCTCAATAGTTGTTACGTGTATATATATGTGCATAGATGTAGTGATATATTCCCTTGCATTTGACATTGATGGATCATTGGCTATTTCGTTAGTATACCTGGTAGGTTACTTGTATCCCATGATATAGGATTCAGACCGATACCTAGCACACTGAGGTGTTAGTTGAGGACTTGGTGGGTTTTGTATGTGTTTGGGTCATGCACCATCCTTGCATCGTTGCATGCTGACGATCATCGGCTCCTATGTAGTCTGAGCCCATCGCTAGTTACATGAGGATATGCACACACATCCACTCAGGGGTAGTGGCTGCCATAGAGTGTGTGTATTTGTCCTATATTTCTCCGCACGGTCACTATTTGGAGGGTGGTTCCGGTGCGTGGTAGCAGCCAAGGATCCCTTGTCATCCTGAGACACGAGAAGATGAGAGCTAGACTCCCCCATTGCTTGGGGTAGGAGAGTGACATCCGCCAGCATCCTGTCCACTCGGTCACTCAGGAGCAGTGATGGTAGGGTGCGTACAGGTTGTCACAGCTCTACCCACACGGACATTCATTTATGATAGGTGGATGGTGTCCTGACTGGGATTAGGGTGTGACACATATCATTGCACCATATGCATATTTTGCATTGTGCATTGTTTGCTGCATTTGATTTCTGCACTTGATTGACATGCATATACTGGAGACTTGTTTATCTTGGATTATATGTTATACTTGTTTTATAAGGATTTATTTCACCCTCTGAATGATAGATGGATTCTGGTATGTACCTTTATTCAGTGTCTTTAACGTATACCCTTGTCTATTATTCATATGAGACTGTATCAGCGTAGACTCTTACTGTTAGTATAACGTCCTATGCATATCTATTTGGGTATCCGCTGAGTTTATTTGGACTCACACCGTTGCCATACTTTCTGATTTCAGGTTGATATCTGCCAGGAGGGTCCGAGTCGCCTGCCCCATGCTTGCTACTACACCTGATTTGATTTTATGCATTATTTTTTGTTTTTGGACCATGTTATGTTTTATTCTATTGCATTGGATTTTTCGTGGAATTGTAGTACTTGTCTTTCTTTATGGGATTGTACTTTTGAGTCCTATGTTGGACTATGTGTGTGGTTTTGCTTCGTTACTGCCCCCTGGTAGCTCAGGTAAGTTCGTGTTTTGGGTCTATGATTATATTGTCATATATTTGCTATTCTATTTGGATTTGAGGCCTGAGGATCATTTAAACTGCGTGGTTATGTCATAGATATTGTATGTATGTGTAAATTGTCCGCCGGACAGGGGAGGTGCTGTCCGATTTTCTATTGGGTCAGCGACTCCTAGGTCTCGGGGCGTGACAGGGTCGGTCGCCCGAGGTTGGAAAAACCTTATTAATCATTTTTTAAAACCCTTAGACCTAAACCTAACTCAAGATTATTGTCAAATATCCAAAAGGGGGAGATTGTTGGTGGATAAAGCATTAGACAAGAATAGTCAACCTCTAGGATTTCGATGCTTGACAATATAGTAAGGTCTGGTCAGTCTGACCAAGGGTTAAGCCAAACAAGACTTGATGTTTGGTATGATAAACCCAGGTCTAATCCGCTTAACCAAAGGGTTAGCCAAACATGACCCGATGTTTGACAGAGTGATGAGCAAAGAACCCAGGGTTGGTCAGTTTGAGCAAGGGTAAAGCCAAACAGGACTTGATGTTTGACAGAGTGACTAAACCTAGATATGGTCAATTTGACCACGGGCTAAGTCAAACAAGACTAGATGTTTGGCAGAGAGAAGTCTAGTCAGGATTAGATGACTAGCAAAGAAGTCCTTTTCAAGGCACCGAAGATCTAGTGAGTGAAACTGGGCACGAAGTCCTGGTTCAGGGAATTAAACATGAGCACCTAGCCGAGGGTTGGGGGCCAAAGTCTTGGTTTGGGGAATTGGGCACGAATACCTGGCTGAGGGTTGGGCTCTGAAGTCCTGGTCAAGGATCAAGCACAAAGCTAGTGAGTGAAGTTGGGTTCTAGTGAGTGAAGCTAGTGGATAATGTCCTGGTGAGTGAAGCTGGGCATGAAGACTTGACCATGGGTCAAGTACGAAATCCTGGCAAGTGAAGCTAGGTAAAAGTCCTGGTGAATGAAGCCAAGCAAGGTAAAGTCCTAGTGAGTGAAATTGAGTAATGAGAAACCCTAAGGAGTTGACCTTAGGTAGTAAAGTCTTGGAGAGTTGACTCCAAGCAAAGCCAAGTAGGTCAGGTAGACTTACAGAAGTTGAGATTAGGATGTTTGCTTGATTTATGTTTGCTTGTCTTCAAGGAATATGAAGCTGGAGGCAAGAAAGGAGAGAAAAAGCAAAGTAGAAACTAAACTATAGCTTGAGACTGCTCCCAGGAGCCCATAAGGACCCGGGCACCTGAGTGACCTAGGCACCCAAGAGTCACTTGGGCGCCCCATGAACCGTGCACCCTCATGGTTCCCGGGCACCCCTACGTCCCGAACGCCCAATGGTCTGGGCACTTGGGACCCATTCCACTGCTCTTATCCCCTACAATAAGGTTCGTCGAGTTGATTAGATAAGGATCAACATTGAGGGCGCCCTAGAAGGCTACACCGACACCCGAGTGACCAATATATAAAGGGGTTCGAGCCAAGGTTTCAAAGTATTAATTCCTTCATCCTACTACTCAGTTTCTATAAAGCAAAAGTACAAAGGTGAAGCTCTATGACCAAGGAGGCTCCAGGAGGAAGTGCACCGTGATTCAGACTTCTAGATTGGTTGGGATCATCATTTCTTTTTGGTTTGCTTTTATTACAAGCTATACTTAAATTTCAGTTATTTGTGCTTGTAATATTGAACTGTAAGATGAGTTTTCTCCGCCTCCAAAAATTTCAGAAAGGAGACCATTAGTGGACTCATGCCCAGTACATAAACCTTGGATGTACTGACCCTGGGGGGTTGGGAACTAAGTAAATAAATTCCGTAAGTCATTGCTGTGTTGCTTTCTGTTTATTTAATATTCCGCTATGCTACTAATAACTCTCATAGAAAGTTGAATGAATGATTGATGAGATTCCTAAAAAGTGTAAGTCAATATTCACCCCCTCTATCGACGACACCGATCATACATTAAGTACAGCTACTCGGCCAGCCCTACATCTCCCTGTCACTTGGGGGAGAACCTCTCGAGAGAATCAGACGGATGCCTTTTATGGTAGTGGATACCTCTTCCTCCTACAATGTTATATTGGGAAGACTGGCACTGAATGCATCCTAAGTGGTAGACTCCACATTCTATCAAAAAATTTAGTTCCCACAGGGTGACCATGTTAGGGAAGTCAAGGGAGACGAATTAGCTTCCAGGAAGTGCTATGTTGATGTTGTCCGGACTGACTCCCGCAAGGTTTAGAATGTTCAGGAAACATTCCAAGTTGCTTTGGATGCTCTTATCATCCGAGCATCAAAGGATGAAAAATTCTACTAACAGGAAGTGAAGCAAGAAGAGGTCCAGATTCATCTCGAACGACAAAATGGGACAACCTGGATAGTTGTAGATCTTCACACCAACTTGTAATAAAAGCTGGTGGCTTGTCTTTCCTCAAACCATGACCTCATCGCCTAGTTGGCCAAAGAAATCATCGGTGATTCCCCAACTCTAATGATGCACCAACTCAATGTTAATTCTAATTCCCGACCGAGACATTTCGGGGCAAAGCAAACCTAATCATCCGAGTAGAAGTCACTAAGCTCTCGTAGGCTAGCCACTTCCGAAGTTATAATTCCCAACTTGGCTTGCCAACATTATTTTAGTTTTCAAGATGGGGAAGGAAATGGTGAGTGTGTATTAATTTTTGGGATCTCAATAAAGCTTGTCCAAAGGATTGTTATACCCTCCTTCAAATTGATCAAATGGTAGAGTTAACCTCTGGATGTGAATTCATATGTATGTTGGATACTTACCAAGGCTATCATCAAGTCCCTCTAGCCCCTGATGATCAAGAAAAGGAGCTACTTATCAACAGCTGATGGATAGAGTGTTTTAGCACCAGATCAGGAGAAATATGAAAGTCTATATTGATGATATTCTCATCAAGACTGGGCAGGCTAGTGATTTAATAATTGATATAGAAGAAACATGTTATACCTTGAGAAGACAAGAGCTCAAACAAAACCCAAGTAAATGCCTTTTTGTCATAAAAAGCAGATGTTCCCTTGGGTATATGGTGACTGAATGAGGAATTGAAGCCAACTTGAAAAAGTTCAAGCGCTTCAGAAGATGTCCCCTCCTTGTAATATTCAAGCATAGAGCTTGGTCGGCTGTATCATGACACTATCTCGATTCATCTCTTGATCGGCTGATCGAAGCCTTCCTTTCTTCAATGTTCTTTGCATAGCTTCTAAATTTGAATGAGACAATAAGTGTGATCAAGCCTTCGTCGAGCTCAAAAGATATTTGTCCAGCCTATTAATCCTCTTCAGGCCGGTTGCCGGAGAAAAAATATTATTATATTTATTAGTAGCCTAGTAAGCGGTCGACTTGGCCTTACTTTGGGAGGAGGGTAGCACGCAATACCCAGTCTATTTCTTCAAGCATTTATTGAAAAATGCAATGAGTCGATACTCTACTTTGGAAAAGATGACCTTCAAAATAGGCTTAATCGCTCGACAGTTAAGGCCCTATTTTCTATCTCATTCAATTATCGTCCTCACCAATAGGCATTTGGGTCGTGTGTTGACAAACCTGGAGGCCTCCGAGTGGCTGGTTAAATGGACACCATAACTCAGTGAGTATGCCATTCAATATTAACCTCGGACAATGATTACAGCTCAAGCCTTGATAGATTTTATAGTAGATGCCATCAATCCTAATTTAAAGGGCACTTGGAAGATATATGTGCATGACTCCTCCACCTGACAAGCTACGAGGTTGGGATATTATTTATTTCTCCTCGAGAAGTTGTTTTACAGTTGTCTATTTAGCTTAATTTCCGGGCTTCCAACAATGAACCTAAATACGAAGTCTTACTCGCTGGTCTTCAAGTGGCTAAATAGGTGGGTGCTTCTAAAGTCATCATCCACTCAGATTCATGTTTTGAGGTCAAGAATGATTGAATGAGACATTAGATAGATGCCTTCTCTCGATTGAGGGCAGATTTTCAAGAAGCAACTCTCTAGAAGATACCCCAGTCAGATAACTTGAAGGTAGATGAACTCACCAAAATGGCGAGTGCCTTAGCCACTTGGACTCTGGATGACTCAATCTCTCACATAATGTTCATTCCTCATATTGACAAGGAGTTCGACTAGGGAAAACCCAACGACTGGTGGACTCCTCTTATTTCTTTCCTCTGGGCAGACAATTTACCTACTAACCCAAATCAGGCTTGGTTATTAAAGAGGAGGGCTCCTTGATTCACCCTTATCGGTGATCATCTATATCGCAGAGTGGCTCTTGCGCCTTCCTTAAATGCCTTGTGCTTGATGACACTAATTATTGTTGGTGCAGAAAGCACCCAAGTCGAACCTGTATTTTGATAATGGCAAAAGGGCTCAAAAGTTAAGATATAATGTTTATCTAACATGTTACTCAAGTGTGCAAGAAAAGTCCTAGCGAAGGACTGCTAGGCACCTGGCGAAAGAATGCCAGGAACAAAGCCCTAGCGAAGAACTGCTAGGCACCTGTCGAAGGAATGCCAGGATACAAAGACCTAGCGAAGGACTGCTAGGCACCAGGCGAAGGACAGCTTGGTACTAAGACCTGGCGAAGGATAGCCAGGCACCTGACGAAGGACTGCTGGGCAAAAAGTCCAACCGGAGGAGCCAGTTGGCATCAGGTAAATTCTCCTGTGAGGAGTAGGTGAGGATGCGTTCCTCGTCGAGGGAACAGTAGGCGTCGGTTCGACCTAGGGCTCCATTTTGGAGACCCAAAGTCAGAATCAAGATAGCTAAGGCTGTATAAAACTAACACATTATTGCTTTGTGGTACTTTGGACTAACCCTGGATGCAGGACCGAAGGAACGAGTGGCTGCAGCTCAGAGAGCCTCAAAGGAGTGAGGCAGAAGCTGAGTAGGGCGCCCGGAGTGTCCCGGGCGCCCCAAGGTGAATACAAAAGAAGTTGAGCAAATGTAAGCTTCGACAGCTCAAAGGCGGGGCGCCCCCGTGCTCCCGGGCGCCCCCGTGCTCCCGGGCGCCCCGGATGGTCCGGGCGCCCCGAGCTCAAGCTAACTAAGCGGATAAGTGGCAAGTCGCGAGAAGCCAACGGATAAGAGTCAACCCGGGCGCCCCCAGCGACTCGGGCTCCCCCTTCAAATTCTGATCCCGAGTCTGACGGGATCAGAGCTGACCGAGAGGAGCTCGGATCAGATGACACGTGGGGGGGGCACCCCCGACGTTCCGGGCGTCCCCAGGGGCTATAAACAGGCCTCGACCCCAAGGCTTCAGAACAACAATTCTTCCAACACATTCATGCTCTTCTGCTCCAGCGCTCTATCCCAGAAACCTCCCGACTCAAGATACAAGCGCCGACGACGTCACTCTGCCTCGAAAATACGATCTACTCCAGACGTCGGTAACTAAGAGCGGATTTCTTTTAAGTTTACTGTACTGATATTGTAATCTATCTCAGTAAACTTTTGCGCATATAGAATTGCCCGCAGTAAATGGTCAACGACCGTGGGCCTTGGAGTAGCAGCCGACCGCGACTCCGAACCAAGTAAAATCTTGGTGTTCGTGTGTGTTTTTCTTAATTATTTCCGCTGCTAATTCTCTTTTACGAATCCAAACGTTTTACGATATTCACCCCCCTCTATCGTTTCTCTCGATCCAACAAGTGGTATCAGAGCGGGGAAACTCAAAATTAGTGCAACCACCAATTTGAGAATTTTTCGGATTTTTACGAAATTTTTTTAATATTTTTTTTCAAAATTTTCTTTTAATCGAGGTTGGTGCAACACTCGACAAATATTTTTCTTTTACTTCCCGCACTACTAATCCAAGACCAAGTCTTGGGATATCTCTTTCCTTTTTCTTAGTTTCAGATAAATAGCCATGCAAGAAGGTTTTAGCACCGCCAGACCGCCACTCTTCAGTGGGAAGGACTTCTCCTACTGGAAGAGCAGAATGGAGGTCCACCTGAAAACTCAGGTGGACATGTGGATAATCATCCAGTCCGGACTGGAGATTCCAAAGAATAATGAAGGAGTTCCTCAGACCTACACAGAGTGGGACACCGCTCTGAAACGGAAGATTGAAGATGATGCAAAGGCGACTCAGACCCTCCAATGCGGCTTAACAAAAGAGGAGCTGAATCGGGTGGGTCCATTCAACAGTGCTAAGGAGCTGTGGGGAAAACTGATCGAGCTGCACGAAGGAACTTCAGACACTCGGATCAGTAAGAGAGATCTCCTCCTGAACAAGCTGTATACGATCAAGATGAATGACAATGAAATAGTAGCTCAGCTCCACGCCCGAATTCAGGAGCTAATGGACGGACTACACGCAATCGGTCACAAGATAGAAAACCGTGACCTCATAAGGTATGCTCTGAATGCTTTCCCGAGAAACACCTTGTGGGCATCTATGGTAGATGCATACAAGGTTTCAAGGGACATTTCAAAAATTAAACTAGATGAACTATTTTCAGAACTTGAATTGCATGAGCAGACTAACTGCACCATGGCCAAGAAAGACATTGCCTTTATTGCAGGTAAAGCTGGAAAAGTATCCAAGAAGAAACCTCAACCTATAGAAGAGTCTGACTCAGACTCAGACTCAGAAGACGAAGAAGGAGATCGACCTAAGCTGGTCCGACTGGCCCGGAACTACTACAAGGAATTGAAGAACTAAACCAACATAAGGAAAGCCAGCCGAAGAAAGGATGAACCAGCAGAACCCTCAAATGAAAAGAACAAGCCCAACGTGACTTGTTACGAGTGCACGAAGAAGGGCAACTACAAGACTGAATGCCCCAACTTGAAGGAAACAAAGAAGACGAGGAAGAAGAAGGCACTTCAAGCAACGTGGGACGAGTCCTCCTCCTCCGAAGAAGAAGAGGTCCCACAGTCGAACCTGCTCGCACTAACTGCCTCAGAAAAAATTGAGACCGAGTCAGAATCGGAACAGGACGACGACAGACTAACATTTTCAGACGACGGCGAAATTAAGGTAAGTGGTTTTTTTAGAAGTTAGTTAAGTGAGTTAATTTCTTATCTTTCTCGAGATTTGGCGAAAGCTAAACTCCGAGTCGAATCCCTCCGACAGGAAGTAAAACTCCTGAAAGAGGGAGCTGACTCTAGATCCTTAACTAAGAATGTTCAAGAAGGAACCTCTACTCAAGTTGAAAAACTTGAGAAAGAGAACTCCTCCCTGAAAACTCAGGTTAAGGACCTTAGATCAGCTTTAGAACGATTCACCTCTGATTCCAAGGGTCTTGACATGATTCTTGGAAAACAGAAATCGGTTCTAAATCGATCCGGACTAGGCTATATAACCAAATCTAGATAAAGATCCTACTATGCTGTACTGAACCAGTCCAGACCTAAAGCTCAGGCATGGGTACCCAAACTATGCCTGAACAAACAAACTGGATCAAATCAGTATTGGATCCCCAAGGACAAGATTCACATCTTGCCAAACCATTATCATGGCTATAGTCCAGGGGGAGCCAAATTAAAAACTATATTTATTGTAAGATAGAATTCAATTCTTGTTTTCAAATTGCATGTTTGCTTGTTTATTTAATTTTTGCAATTTACCATGCTTAGACTTAGGACTGATTAGTTTAAGGACTGAACCAACTTAACCGAAAATTGACAACATAGTATTGGGAGGAGGTGAGATGATAGTACGTTAGGGAAGCCAATTCTAATAAGGTCAAGTATAGCCTACTTGGTCTCTTTAGACTGGTGAAACTAGCCGAAGCTACCGATCCAAGACCCAAACTAGTTAGACTAGAATTTTTCAAATAATAATTTTGAAAATGAAATTTCATTAAAAGACTTTGTCAAGGAAAGGGTTGATGATCCAATAAGGCTACGTCCAAAGAAGGCCTAGTGCCTCGCCAAGACCTGGAAGCCGATTTCTGAAATTCAAATTCAAATTATTCTTTGTAAAATTTAAATCTAACATAAATTTTCAGTTACGTGTAGATTCAAACATTTTTTAATTATTTTCTAAATCAATTTAAGTTTTTCAAAATAAATCATAACTTTTTCAAACTAATTCTAACTACTAAAACCTGTCTCACAAAACCTGTAAGACTAACGTGATTGATAACCATAGATTGGGTGAGACAGACTAGGCTGTGAAAATCAATTTAAGATATTCCTGATTCTAATTGGATCCAAATCAACAAGATTCTTTATGTGTAGGAACATAAAGATTTGGACCAATGGATGTTGGATAGCGGTTGCTCCAGACACATGACTGGAGATAAATTGAAATTCACCAAACTCAAGTTCAAGAACCTAGGCTCAGTGGCATTTGGCAATAATGCTACACTCAAGGTAATTGGGTCAAGTAATATTGAACTTAAATCTGACTTTGTTATTAAGAAAGTCCTTCTGGTTGAAAATTTCAAATTTAACCTGCTTAGCATAAGTCAGTTATGTGATTCTGGTTATGTAGTTACCTTCAACAATTCTAACTGCCTGATTAGAAACTTGCAAGACTCAGAAATCATTCTTAAGAGCACTAGGAAAAATAATGTTTACACTATAAACCTACCCCTAGTACCTAAATGCATGTTAACTCAGTTAGAACAATCAAACCTCTGGCATAGGAGACTAGGTTACACTAACCTAAGAATTATTTCAAAAATTACCCAACTTGGCCTAATTAAAGGTATCCCTAAAATTAAAAATCATGAAAACATAATATGTGAATCATGTAATCAAGGTAAACAAACCAGATCTAATCACAAACTAATCCAATCTGATCAAACTCAAACCACACTTGAGCTCCTGCACCTTGACCTATTTGATTCACATGGAGCCAAGTCACTAAGCGGAAACCGATACTGCTTAGTAATAGTTGATGATTACTCTAGGTTTACCTGGGTTAGGTTTCTAAAGACCAAAGATGAAACCCTAAACCTATTTAATGAATTCTGTAAGTTAATTGAAAATCAAAACGATACTAAAATCAAAAAACTTAGAAGTGACCACGGGGGAGAATTTGAAAATCAACGGTTCGAGGAATTTTGTAAGATAAATGGGTATATACATGAATTTTCGTGTCTTAGAACTCCCCAACAAAATGGCATAGTCGAAAGAAAAAATAGAACCCTACAAGAAGCCGTTAGGGCTATGCTCAATGAATTCAACTTAGTTTACCAATATTAGGCAGAAGCAATTAGTACAGCTTGCAACATCCAAAATAGGGTACTAATTAACAAGCGACACAACAAAACACCCTATGAATTATACTACCATAGACTTCTAAATCTACACTACCTAAGGGTCTTTGAATGCAAAGTCCATATCCTAAACACCAAGGACTATCTAGGAAAATTCTAGTCTAAGTCAATCCTAGGCATCTTCCTAGGATATTCAACCACAAGTAGAGCCTATAGGGTTTACAACAAACAAACTAAGAAAATTGAAGAAACAATAAACTTAATATTTGATGAAGAAATCAACATAAAATCTGATAATCTAGACCTAACTTCATCAAATGCTGATCAAGAAGATAATGAACCAACTGTTGAACCCTTAATTGAACCATTGAATGAACTAAATATTGAACCAACTTTTGAGTCAATTGAACCAAACATTGAACCAAATCAACCAGCCGGACCTGAGGCTGAACCAAGTTCAAGAAAAACCAAGAAACCTAGACTTAGTCACCCAACTGATCAAATTGTGGGCAATCCAACTGTAGGAGTCAGAACTAGGTCTTCCTATAGAAATTTTAGTCAGATAGCCATGATTTCAATAATTGAACCTAAGACTATAGAGGAAGCCCTACCTGATCCTGATTGGATCATAGCTATGCAAGAAGAGATAACCCAATTCGAAAGAAACCAAGTCTGGGAATTAGTACATAAACCTTGTTAGTAATATGAGAGAGGTGTCCTAAGGCAATCGCCTTATGATTGTAAACATTTATTTTAATAAATGAATATTCACTATTTGAGTATACATGTCTGTGTATTTGATTGAGATCTTAAACTCATTTACTGAATGTCCACAATACAATTCACAGCATGAGTGAATTTGTGATGAATTCACAACTAGTGATTATCTCTACATGTGCAATTGTGAAGTATTGAAATTGTCCCTAGTCGATGAATTGATAAATACAGGACACTATCAATTCTGTTGAGACTAGCATGGGTTATTCTCTAATCAGCTGATTCTCACTGGCTGGTGACATTGGGATGTCCGGAGATAAACATGAATGCTAGTTAAGGGAACTAGTTCATTTGAGTGACTAGCTGTAAAACTTCATATGGTAATCTAAATATAGATATGTCAATGAAGTTCTTACTGCAGCTTAAGTGCGATGTTCCTTTGACTTGCGGTGTTCAAGTCATCTTGGTCATGAAGACTTATACTTTGACATCATAAGCAAGTATCTCCAAGGAGGTGTGGACCCAGGATGATTGGGTATAAGCCGAAGTGCCCGAAGATATTTGAACAGCCTACAAAGGATTCACCACTCCTTGCGAGGAGATGTATACCCAAGGCCTATCGTCGGATTGTTACTCGAAGCCTCTGGCCAGAGCATGACATGTTCAGAGTATGAGTCTCTGAAATACATGAGAGTAATTAGAATCCGTTGGACAAGAAAGACATTACTTGGGCTAGGTGTGACGTAGTCAACCTAGTGGGGACTGACACACATAGACCGTGTCCTGAACCAAGTGGGCATAAGATGGTGAAGGGAATGAGGCACGATTCATTATAGCTGCTGAAGGGTTTCAGAATTATTTCTGAGGTCAACCCTTGATCTTTCGATTAATTGGGGATCATGATGTACTACTAGGTGCGACTCATGATTGTTCTATAATTGGATGATTATAGACGGCCAACATAAATCGAAAGCCTATTTAGTCACACACACTACGAGTAATCCGAGGGATTTAAAATGAGTTGAAAATTCGATTTTCCTATCAAGAGAGATAAGTCGAATCTGAATTTTTCAGAGACGCATCGAAAGCATAAAATGACTAAGTCTTTTGAAGACTTATTGGATGAATTAAATGAGTTTAATTCGTACGGTTACGACATTGGTTTGGCCGGACAAAGAGGGTCCCCACCCTCTTTGGTTTGGCCGGCCACAATAAGAGGAAGAACCAAATTGTTTGGTTCAAATTATAAAATAAACCGCGCGTGGTTTGTTTTATAAAATTATGGATAAAGAAATTTATATAAAGAAATTTATATAAAGAGATTTATTTTCATGGAAATTAAAATAAACCTTGGATTGGTTTATTTTATTTTTTAAAATCAATAATGGATTGATTTACCATGATAAAGAAATTTATAGAAATTTATTCTTTTTATGGAAATTAAAATGGACCATGGATTGGTTTATTTTATTTTAAAAAATCAATTATGAATTGATTTTTCCATGATAAGAAAAATTTATAAGATAAATTTCTTGTAAAATTTATTCCATAATAAAAGGGGAGACATGGTTGTTTTTATTATAAATTAAGTTATAATAAAAACTTGGCATAACGGAATAATTCATAGAAAAATTTATAAGATAAATTTCTTATGAAAAATTTATTGCGTTAAAAAGGAGACTTGGCGATAAAGAGGCTACTATATAAAGGTGCAAAGGCAAGGCTTGGAAATCAATTCAAGAGATCAAGGATTCTTGCCTAGCCTCTCTTCCTCTCCTTCTCTCCCTCTCCCTCTTCTAGGGCCGGCTACCCTCTCCCTCTTCTAGGACCGGCTGCCCTCAGCTCCTTTGCCATGAGCCACCTCCACCAAGAAGAAGCCGAAGAAGAAGAAGAAGCGGACGCAACTCCTTCCTTCCTCCCAGAATCCGGATTCCGTTCTTCGTTTGGTGGTTAGCTTTCATCTCTCTCTCTTGATATTCTTGTCGTGCCTTTGGAGAATCTAGTAGTTCTTGTTGGCATGAAACTCGTGGCGTTGCGAAGTCATCCCGAAGAAAACTCGGCGTGGACGCGAATAGAGGCGGAGCTTCCAAGGGACGCTACGGTTGGATCTCGTCCCTTACATCGAGTTACGTGAGGTATCAAGTAAATTAATTTACTTTCTGCAAAATTTTAAATATATGATCATGTCTCCACAACATAAGGTTGCATGCTAGATACGTGGTTAAAATAATTTGTGAAATTATTTGTGCTAAACCTTCCGCTGCATGTAATTAAATTTTAAAATTACAAACCCGTATCCATGTCAACATGCACCCGGTCCCAACAAACATGAGGGCAAATCCGTCATTGACACTAAGTGGGTCTTTAGGAATAAGTTAAATGATCAAGGAGAAATAGTCAGAAATAAAGCCCGCTTAGTAGCAAAAGGATTCAATCAAGTAGAAGGGTTAGATTATGACGAAACATATGCCCTAGTAGCTAGACTTGAGTCCATTAGGATGTTATTAGCGTTTGCATCCCATAAAGGATTCAAACTATACCAAATGGATGTAAAATCAGCCTTTCTAAATGGATTCATTAAGGAAGAAGTCTATGTAGGACACCCCCCTGGTTTTGAGGACTTAGAAAGACCTGACTATGTTTACAAACTTACTAAAGCACTCTATAGACTAAAACAAGCTCCTAGGGCCTGGTATGAACGTTTATCAACCTACCTAACTTCTAAAGAGTTTAAACAAGGTCAAATTGACTCAAACTTATTTATTAAAACCTTAGGAAAAGAAATATTTATTGCCCAAATCTATGTTGATGATATAATCTTTGGGTCAACCAACTCTAATTTTCTAAAAGAATTCGTGAAAATAATGGAAAATGAGTTTGAAATGAGCTTAGTTGGGAAGCTCAACTTCTTCCTAGGATTACAAATTAAACAAACTAGGGATGGAAACTATGTTCATCAATCCAAATACGCTAAAGAGTTAATAAAGAAGTTTAAAATGGATAACTCTAAAAGCATAGGTACCCCCATGGCCACAAATGTAAAAATAGATAGTGACCCTGATGGTAAACCAGTAGACCTTAAACTCTATAGAAGTATGATAGGAAGCCTACTGTACCTTACAGCAAGCAGACCTGATATCCTTTTTGCTGTAGGAATGTGTGCTAGATACCAAACCTGTGCTAAGGAAACACACTTAGCAGCCCTGAAAAGAATACTAAGATATGTTAAGGGCACCCTAAATATATGGATTTGGTATCCTAGGACCTCAACCCTTGACATGTCAGGATACACGGATTCTGATTACGCTGGTTGTAAATTAGATAGAAAGAGCACAAGTGGAAGCTGCCAACTGTTAGGAAATAGTCTAGTAAGTTGGTGCAGTAGAAAACAACACTGAGTAGCTCTATCCACAACTGAAGCTGAGTATGTAGCATTAGAAGAGTGTGTAGCACAACTCTTATGGATGATGCACACTCTCAAAGACTTCCAGCTTAACTACACTCAAACTCAGGTCTACATTGACAATACTAGCTCAATCAACCTAACTAAAAACCCAATCCAACATTCCAAAACTAAACACAGAAGTTAAACGCCACTTTGTAAGAGATCATGTAGCCAGGGGTGAAATAGTCCTTAAGCATATAGACTCTAAATCTAACTTAGCTGACATATTCACAAAACCCCTACCTGAGTCTGAGTTTAGCTCACTAAGAAGGCAGTTAGGATTATGCTTAGTAGAATAGGTTTACTCTATTCTTTTTGATTTGAAAAATCATCTTTTAAAAATAGTTTTAAAACTGCTTTACTGAATTTCAAAATCAGTTTTTTTTAAAAACAATTTTTTTTGCAGTTTTCGACTTAGTTTTTCTTTCCAAAAAACTACCCCCTTCAAAACTAGGGTTTTTTCGCAAATGGACTTAGCCTAGGCCCTAACCCTAGAACAGCATGCACCTATAGATTTAGAAGCCAGCATCACACAAGCACCTTAGGGTACTTTTAATTGACAACCTAGAATGGGTTGAGATGCTTAGGTCTTTGCCTTAATTCAAGATGCTTTAAGTCAGTGTATCTACAGAAATTGGGGCACTAAATACAACGTAAACAGTAATCAAGTCAAGTGTCAAGTTTAGAAAATCTAACTTGAACAGAACACTTAACTTGACTAACCCTAGTGAAAACTACTGTTTATAACAGTTAGTAAGTAGCTAAGTGGGTTAGACAGGACCCTAAAATAGATAATTGAAACTGATTTGGTTTAGTTCAAATCCTGAATTGGTTCAGTACAGCAAATTTTACAATTTAATTTTTTTACCATTATGTAATTTTTTTGATATATTTCTTTTTGATATATGGCAAAGGGGGAGAGATAGGAAAGGAGAGATTTTAAAATTTTAAAATTTTTAAAAAAATTTTCTATATCCAAAATTTCAAACTCTATCCTTTATTCAAAAAGTACTAAGGTACTATGATTTTCTAAGTACTTTAAACTTAAGTTTTTCAAAATTTTCCTAAATACTTAAACTTAAGTTTTCAAAATTTTCTAAGTACTTTAAACTTAAGTTTTTCAAAATTTACTAAGTACTTTAAACTTAAGTTTTCAAAATTTTCTAAGTACTTCAAACTTAAGTTTTCAAAATTTTCCTAGTATTTAAACTTAAGTTTTCTAATTTTTCTAAGTATTTAAACTTAAGTTTTCAAAAATTATCTATAAGTATGAAGTTTCCAACGTGCACAACCAAAATTATGTTGGAAAATATGTCTTTAAAGTTTCTGTTGAAAATTACTCTAAGTAAAAATAAATCTATCTTTAGACTTAGAAGTTAGTTTTCAAAACCCCATGAACTTTTGAAAAATCTAGGGGGAGATTTCTTCCAGGGGGAGGAAACAAATTTCATTTTATATGTTCTGATTAACTTAACTTTTTGAACCAAGGTTGTCATAAATCAAAAAGGGGGAGATGTTGGTGCAGAAAGCACCCAAGTCGAACCTGTATTTTGATAATGGCATAAGGGCTATAAAGTTAAGATATAATGTTTATCTAACATGTTACTCAAGTGTGCAGGAAAAGTCCTAGCGAAGGACTGCTAGGCACCTGGCGAAGGAATGCCAGGATACAAAGCCCTAGCGAAGGACTGCTAGGCACCTGGTGAAGGAATGCCAGGATAAAAAGACCTAGCGAAGGACTGCTAGGCACCAGGCGAAGGACAGCTTGGTACTGAAGACCTAGGGCTCCGTTCGACCTAAGGCGTCGGTTCGACCTAGGGTTCCATTTTGGAGACCCAAAGTCAGAACCAAGACAGCTAAGGCTGTATAAAACTAACACATTATTGTTCTATGGTACTTTGGACTAACCCTGGATGCAGGACCGAAGGAATGAGTGTCTGTAGCTCAGAGAGCCTCAATGGAGTGAGGCAGAAGCTGAGTAGGGCGCCCGGAGTGTCCCGGGCGCCCCCAAGGTGAATACAAAAGAAGTTGAGCAAAAGTTAGCTTCGACAGCTCAAAGGCAGGGCGCCCCCGTGCTCCCGGGCACCCCAGATGGTCCGGGCGCCCCGAGCTCAAGCTAACTAAGCGGATAAGTGGCAAGCCGCGAGAAGCCAACGGATAAGAGTCAACCTGGGTGCCCCCAGCGACCCGGGTGCCCCCGTCAAAGTCTAATCCCGAGTTTGAAGGAATCATAGCTGACCGAGAGGAGCTCGGATCAGATGACACGTGGGGGGGGGGCGTCCCCGAGGTTCCGGGCACCCCCAGGGGCTATAAAAAGGCCTCAACCCCAAGGCTTCAGAACAACAATTCTTCCAACACATTCACGCTCTTCTGCTCCAGCGCTCTGTCCCGGAAACCTCCCGACTCAAGATACAAGCGCCGACGACGTCCCTCTGCCTCGAAATACTATCTACTCCGGACGTCGGTAACTAAGAGCTGATTTCTTTTAAGTTTACTGTACTGATATTGTAATCTATCTCTGTAAACTTTTGCGCATATAGAATTGCCCGCAGTAAAACGGTCAACGACCGTGGGCCTTGAAGTAGGAGCCAACCGCGACTTCGAACCAAGTAAAATCTTGGTGTTCGCGTGTGTTTTTCTTAATTATTTCCACTGCTAATTCTCTTTTACGAATCCGAACATTTTACGATATTCAGCCCCCTCTATCGTTTCTCTCGATCCGACAATTATGTCATGCGGAAAATTAATGAAGGCATCTGCAACAATCACATTTGGGTCTGATGGTCGCTTGTAATGTTTTGTTGGCTAATTTTTTTGGCCAACCCTACAAGCTGATACAACAAAGTTTGTAGCTTTGTGTGAGCATGGCCAGAAGCATCAACACCTTTCTCTTCATCCAACTGAGCTCCTCAAAACATCCACCATTTCCTCTCTATTGATCAATAGGGGATGGATATAGTAGGAACCTGTAAGATTGATGCCGTCGATAGAGGGGGGGGGGGTGAATATTGACTTGAAAATTTTGTCAGAAACTTCGACATTCATTCGTTCATTCTAGTTAGAGAGTTAGTAGCATAGCAGAAAATAATAAAACAAACGAAAGACACAACACAGAAGACACGCGGGTTTTTACTTGGTTCCCAACCCCCCAGGGTTAGTACATCCAAGGCCTAATCACGGGAAGCGCCCGTCCACTAGTGGTCTCCTTTCCGGAATTTCCAGAGGCGGAGAAACCTGTCTTATAGTTTGATTTACAAGCAAAAATATATGAATTGATGTACAACTTGTAATAACAACAAACCAAACAAATTGGTGATTTTGACCAATCTGGATCTCCGAAGCGTCGCGCACTTCCTCCTGGAGCTTCCTTGGTCGTAGAGCATCATCTCTATCACTTTTTCTTTGGTCAGAATGCTTAGAATGATGTTGCAAGTGTTGTTCTAAGTTGAGGGGTTGAACCCCTTTATATAGCCATGTCCAGGGCGCCCTAGAGGCCTTTGGGGCACCTCAATACGTGGTCAAATCTTATCCGTCATCACACACTTCGTAATGCTGATAAGTTCCTTACCTAGGGCACCTGGGTTGATGGGGGTGCCCTGGTTAATGGGGGTGGCTGTGTTGGCCAGCCTAACACAGGAAGCACCCTTTATCTAGGGCGCCTGGGTCATGGGGGTGCCCTGGTTAATGGAGGTGCCCTGGAAGCAGTTTCCCAGGCCATCTCTTGTGTTTGCTCCCCTACCTTGCCTCCAATTCTAGATACCTGCAAGACAATCAAACACAAGACAAATATGCAAATAATCTTAGCCTTAAAGATTGGTTCTGACATTGGATTTCATACAAAACCCTAGGTCAAACCGACGCCTAATGTTCCCTTTCCCGGGGAACGCGCCCTCGCCTACTCCTCTCAGGAGAAGTCACTTTTGCCAACCGGCTCCTCCGGTTGGACTTTTGCCCGATCTTCCGGATCAGGACTTTGGTGTCCAATCCATGACTAGGACTTGTTGCCCAACCCTTGGTCAGCACTTCGTGCCCAGTCCACGACTAGGACTTATTGCCCAACCCTCGGTCAGGACTTCGTGCCCAGTCAACCACCAGGACTTCGTGCCCAGTCCACGACCAGGACTTATTGCCCAATTCCTCGAACCAGGACTTCGTGCCCAACCCTCGGTCAGGTCTTAGGTGTCAAGCCCTCGGCCAGGACTTATTGCCCAATTCCTCGAACCAGGACTTCATGCCCAACCCTCGGTCAGGTCTTAGGTGCCCAGCCCTCGGCCAGGACTTAGTGCCCAATTCCTCGAACCAGGACTTCGTGCCTAGGTTAACTAGGACTTTTCTTCACTTTGATAAAGACTTATTTTGCTAGTCATATTAATCCTGACTAGACTTCTCTTCTGCCAAACATCAAGTCATGTTGGCTTACTCCTTGGTCTAACTGACCAACCCTGGGTTTTCTGCTAAACATCAGATCCTGTTTAGCTAACCCTTGTTCTAACTGATCAAACCTTAGTATATTAACCAGATTAAATCTAGTTTAATCATCCTGCCAAGTATCAGGTCCTATTTGGCTAACCCTTGGTCACCTTAACCAACCCTGGGTCTAGTTCATTCTGTCAAACATCAGATCCTGATTGGCTAATCCTTTGTCAACCTGATCAACCCTGCGTTAACCCTACCAAACATAAGGTCTTATTTGGTTTAACCCTTGATCACTTTGACTAACCCTTACCTTGTCTAACACATATTGTTACTAACTTATGTATATTGTTAAACATCGAAACACTTAGAGGAAGACATCATTGATGCATCTTGCACCAACAATCTCCCCCTTTTTGATGTTTGACAATATCTTAAGTTAGATTCGGTCTAAGGGTTAAATCTAGATTTAATCCTTTGGGAGAAATCAAAAAAAAATCTAACTTAAACTCCTCTCTCCCCCTTTTGTCATACATCAAAAAAATTACAAAAAAAACTTGCACCAACAATTAAAATTTTTGAAACTTTCTCTCCTCCTTTTGAAAATACTTAGGATAATAATTTTTGAGAGCATATATAATATTTGAAAAAGAGATTTTCAAAAACTCTTCACCCTTTTTGAGTAAAACTAAGTACTTGTTTTATAACGTATAAAGAAAACATCAAGTACTTAAATTGCACCAACAATATATACATTTAAAAGTGCATGAATTTCCCAAAGTCGGGCAACAATTCTAGGAATCTTGTTGACCATAAGAAAATTCCTATGGGTTTTAGGGATTTTCCATAAACGTATATTTTGGAAAAATGATCACTTTCTTGATTTGGTTTCTCTTCCAGTATGACACAATCCTAGGAAATCTTGTTAGATACAAAAAAATTTCCCTATGTGTCCTGGAAAATGTTCTAAACTCAAGATGAGATGAATTTTTAAAAACTTTGTTCAAAAGATGGAAATAATTTTCACATAATATTTTTCAAGACTGAGAATATTATAAAGAATGGTTTTGAAAAGGTATTGTTTTGAAAAGAAAATATTATGTTTTCAAGAAGATTTTGAAACTATAGGGTATAAAAACATAGTATTTTTGAAACATTTAATAGTTCTTTTGATTTGACCTCCCCCTAAACTTGACACAGTCCTAGGAAGCTTGTTGACTACAAGTGATCTTCCTCTGAGTCATAGGGTTTGATTCAAACGAAAAGAATTATTTAATAATTTTTAAAAAACTGGCCAGAAAATAGAATTAATTTCACTTAAGACTCCCTCAAACCTAACACAATCTTAGGAATCCTTGAAGATCATAAAGGACATTTCCTATGTGTCATTAGAGTTCATCCAAATCAAAAGAGCAATTAGCACATTTTTGAAATAATTGTTTTTGAAAGAATAAGATTGTTTTCAATAAAATAATTTTTGAAAAATACTTTGAATGATATAATAAGTTTTTGAAATATTTTTCGAAAATGTATTTTGAAATGATAATAATTTTTAAACCATAAATCATTTTTAAAAATCTGAATTTTCCAAAAGAATAATTTTTGAAATGATGTTTTTGAAAAGCATAATTTTGAAAAATAATTTTTAAAAGAAAAAAAATCTCCCCCTGAATCTGACACCATCTAGCTACCCTTGTTAACTACAAGGACCTCTACATAAGTGTCTTAAGGGACTCTAGTATTGACCTAAAAGGTTTGTGTCTAAGTGTGTAGGTCAAACAATTTTCGAAATAGATATATGATTTTTGAAAATGCATTTTATACATAAGCAATCAGGCAAGCATGAAATTCATAAAAATATTATTATGTTTAAACATTATTTTGAAAATATATTTTTAAGAAAATATCCTAAAGATTTGAAAACATTTTGAAAAAGATTTGTCAATTAATTAGTCCTTAACATCTCACCCATTCTACGTGTCGAAGTACAAGTAAGCATGGTTGCCTTATGGGTGTATTGTGAGATGCTTGAATAATTTTTCTTAATTTATTTATATACTGCTTGACCTTGAGTTAGATTCGAGTTTAATGAACTTGTAATATAAAAGTAGATTTCAATAATCGACTTCCAGGTCTTGGCGAGGCACAAAGGCTTTCTTTGGTCGTAGCCTTATTGGATCATCAACCCTTTCCTTAGACAAAGCCTTTTAAAGAAATAATATCTTTATTTTACTCTTTGAAAAACTCTGTTCTAACTATTCTAGGGTGTGGCGAGGTAGCTTCAGCTAGTTCCACTTAGCTATGCCAAGCTTCCCTAACGTACTATCATCTCACCCCACCCTGGTACTAGGTTAGGCAAGTATTAACTAATCTTTTTCCTATCTAACCGTTCTAAATCATGTAAAAAAGTAAACATGAATGACATGACAAATATTTAGGGGAAAAATAAGCAAATGGATGAACATGACATTTATGCATGATTCAATCAAGTCAAGACATTTTAATTAAGTTTCTAGTAATGTATCAAATTCTCGATTTAATACATATAAGCAAATGCATGACTTGATTTATGCATGATTCAATCAAGTCAAGACATATAAGCAAACATGGGATTTATGCATGATTTAATTAGTAATGTTTCCTAATTCCCGACCGAGACATTTCGGGGCTAAGCAAACCAGATCATCCAAGTTGAAGTCATTAAGCTCTTGTAGGCTAGCCACTTCCGAAGGTATAATTCCCAACTTGGCTCGCTAACATTATTTTAGTTTCCAAGATGGGGAAGGAAATGGCGAGTGTGTATTAATTTTTGGGATCTCAATAAAGCTTGTCCAAAGGATTGTTGACCCCTCCTTTAGAATGATCAAATGGTAGCTTGATGTGAATTCATTTGTATGCTAGATACTTACCAAAGCTATCATCAAGTCCCTCTAGCCCCTGATGATCAAGAAAAGGAGCTACTTATCAACAACTGATGGATCGAGTGTTTTAGCACTAGATCAGGAGAAATATGAAAGTCTATATTGATGATATTCTCATCAAGACTGGGCAGGCTAGTGATTTAATAATTGATATAGAAGAAACATGTTATACCTGAGGAGACAAGAGCTCAAACTAAACCCATTTAAATGCCATTTTTGTC
Source organism: Boesenbergia rotunda (assembly GCA_024364735.1). Lineage (NCBI taxonomy): Eukaryota > Viridiplantae > Streptophyta > Magnoliopsida > Zingiberales > Zingiberaceae > Boesenbergia > Boesenbergia rotunda. The sequence goes on from JAGFNQ010003895.1 coordinate 285,249, forward strand.
ATAAAAACAAGATGTTTCCTTGGGTATATGGTGAATGAATGAGGCATTGAAGCAAACATGGAGAAAGTTCAAGCGCTCCAGAAGATGCCCCCTCCTTGTAATCTTCAAGCATAGAGGTTGGTTGGCTGTATCACGACACTATCTCGATTCATCTCTTGATCGGCTGATCGATTCTTTCCATTCTTCAATGTTCTTTGCATAGCTTCTAAATTCGAATAAGACAAAAAGTGTGATCAAGCCTTCGTCGAGCTCAAAAAATATTTGTCCAGCCTATTAATCCTCTTCAGGCCGGTTGCCGGAGAAAAATTATTATTATATTTATTAATAGCCTAGTAGGCAGTCGGCTTGGCCTTACTTTGGGAGGAGGGTAGTACGCAATACCCAGTCTATTTCTTCAACCATTTATTGAAAAATGCAAAGAGTCAATACTCTACTTTGGAAAAGATGACCTTCAAATTAGGCTTAACCGCTCGACGATTAAGGCCCTATTTTCTATCTCATTCAATTATCGTCCTCACCAATAGGCATTTGGGTCGTGTGTTAACAAACCCGGAGGCCTCCGAGCGGCTGGTTAAATGGACAACATAACTCAGTGAGTATGCCATTCAATATTAACCTCGGACGATCATTAAAGCTCAAGCCTTGATAGATTTTATAGTAGAGGTCATCAATCCCAATTTAAAGGGCACATGGAAGATATATGTGCATGACTCCTACACCTGACAAGCTACGAGTTTGGGATATTATTTATTTCTCCTTGAGAAGATGTTTTACAGTTGTCTATTTAACTTAATTTCCGGGCTTCCAACAATAAAGCTAAATACGAAGTTTTACTCGTTGGTCTTCAAGTGGCTAAATAGGTGGGTGCTTCTAAAGTCATCATCCACTCAGATTCATGTTTTGAGGTTAAGAATGATCGACTGAGACATTAGATAGAAGTCTTCTCTCGATTGAGGGCAGATTTTCAAGAAGCAACTCTCTAGAAGATACCCCAGTCAGATAACTTGAAGGTAGAAGAACTCGCCAAACTGGCGGGTGCCTTAGCCACTTGGACTCTGGATGACTCAATCTCTCACATAATGTTCATTGCTCATATTGACAAGGAGTTCAACTAGGGAAAACCCAACGACTGGTGGACTCCTCTTATTTCTTTCCTCTGGGCAGACATTTTACCTACTGACCCAAATCAGGCTTGGTTATTAAAGAGGAGGGCTCCTTGGTTCACCCTTATCGGTGATCATCTATATTGCAGAGTGTCTCTTGCACCTTCCTTAAATGCCTTGGGTCTTATGACACTGATTATGTCATGCATAAAATTAATGAAGGCATTTGCAACATTCATATTAGGGTCAGACGGTCACTTGTAATGTGTTGCTGGCTAATTTTTTTGGCCAACCCTACATGATGATACAACAATGTTTGTAGCTTTGTGTGAGCATGTCCAGAAGCATCAACACCTTTCTCTTCATCAAACTGAGCTCCTCAAAACATCCACCATTTCCTCTCCTTTGATCAATAGGGGACGGATATAGTAGGAACCTTCCCGACCTGGATATAGCAGAAGAAATTTCTCTTGGTTATTCTTGACTACTTTTCCAAATGGTTAGAAGTTGAGACTTTAGCACGGATAACTGAAGAAGCAGTGATGAAAGTTTTCTGGCAAAATATTATTTGTCGGTTTGAAATTTCGTACAAATTGGTATCTGATAATGGTCGGCAGTTTCAAGGCCGGAAGCTAAGGTATTGGTGTGAGGGACTCGACATTCAACAAGTCTTCACGTTAGTAACTAACCCCTAAAGTAATGGACAAGCAAAAGTGGTCGACCAAAAAATCATTCATGGCCTCAAGATCAAGCTGGACCATGTGAAAGTAAGTTGAGTTGAGGTTCCTTAGTATTCTTTGAGCATATTGGGCAACCCTGAGAGAAAGCATTGGTCAAACTTTATTTCACTTAGTTTATAGAGGAGAAGTCGTGGTTTAGGTTGAGGTGGGAGAAGAATCCATTCGAAGGCATATTTATGAAAATGAAAGTAATTCTCATTGTCGACTTCTTGATCTAGACCTCATAACAGAAGCCAGAGATAGAGTTGTCGCTCGGCTTACGGCCTATAGATAGTGGATGAGGCAAACATACAACAGAAGAGTCATTCCTCGGTCATTCCAAGCAGGTGATCTCGTATGACAAAAAATCAAACCGATTGGTGATGTTAACAACTCAAGCTAGGATGGGGAGGTCATTACCAAATCTGTTGGGATCTCTCGGCACCAAAACACAAAATGCAATGGAAACAAGATCCCTCGAGCGATCCATGCGAAAGAAAAACTCGTACAAAGTTCATCTATCTAATAGATCTATCTAAAGTGTATACCTTTGGAGCGTTCCCTTTCACTGATCTCGCTCATCCAAGATGCGCCGGATCTCTTGCACATTCAAGTGTCCCTGCCTCTATTCGTATCCACACATACACGATCTCTCAACTTCGGGAAGAACTACCTTAGTTGTGCTAGCAACTGGAGGTAGTTCACAAGACCACCAAGAACCCAACAAGGGTTTCGGCCAAGGGGGGAGAAGAGGAAGAAGAGAGGAAGGGGAAAAAACTTTTTTTTTGTCATTCAAAATGACTAGACTCTCTTTTATACTCATCCCATGAATATGAAGAGTATTTTGTCTCTTTGTTTTTCCTTCATTAAAGCCAATAAAGAGCACGTCTTTTCATGTGACTCTTCACCTTCTCTTCCTCCAATGAAGAGAGACTTTTTTCTTTCCTTCATTAAACACTTTAATGAACTTCTCCTGCAATTCCGATCAGGCTTCTCAGGCTCCCGACTAGGTCTCCCGACCACGTCTCCCGAGAAAGTCCCTGAGCTCCCGACCAAGTCCCTGAGCTCCTGACCCGAGCTCCCGACCAAGTCCCTGAGCTCCCGACCTGAGTCTCCCGAGCTCCTGTCCTGAGCTCCCGAACTCCCGAACTCCCGAAGCATCATGTCCTTAGTGTGTGACCCAATAGGTTCTCGTGTCATTGGAAATGTGCCTAAACACTTTAAACACATAAGCAATGAGCAGCATCAAGCAATGCATCATTGCTACCCAAGTAAAAAGAAAAGTCGAGATCCAACTAAACCTCCGTGACTATGATAATGTATGACCTTGTCCTTCTATCCTTGATATCTAGATTGACCAATGAGGCATAGACCGTGTCATCCTCGATCAATCTTTGTGTTTCTTGATCCCTGAGTAGACTCACTCAAATAAATGAGCTCAATATCTCATATTGACTCATTTGAGCATAACCATGTGTTTTAGTAGTCCTACTCGATCAAGGGGCCCACAGATATCACTCCCGTCATATGGGAGAGATAGATCCCATCTACATCACTCACATCCCTCTGCATTACATACCCAGTGATCGCCTTTATAGTCCACCCTGTTACGGGTGACATTTGACGATACCAAAGTACATAACTCCTTATGTAAGGAACCGTAGTAACTTCAGGTCTAAGGACTATTCATACTAATAGTCACATGAGAAAGTTTATGACACTCATATGATAATCTATGAAACTTTCTCATGGCAGGTCAATTCAGTACACATTCTCTAATGTATACCCATATGTCAACTTGATATCACATATCCATCACTTGTGAGCTCAAGTCATCAATTGACCTACATACTAGTCTACATGCATTAATATTGTCCCTGAATATTAATGCTTAACTAGGAATAATTTAGTATAGTGTTCTCTACATTATCTCACTATCGATTCAACCAATCGATATAATGTATATAAAAACCTACTACACAAGGACATTATTATACTTAGTTATTTGACACAAATAATAAAGTAAGTATAATAACCAAACATGTCTTTATTAATGATATAATATGATACAAAAAGTCCCTAGTCAATCATCACATAATTAGCTCTAGGGCTCCTACTAACAAAATCATCAGCAAGCTAAAAATTGGGAGATATTATATTCAAGATCTAAATGGGAAGAAATTGGATGGACCATGAAGCGTCATTTATCTACAACCCTACAAGACCCAATAAGTATCCTTAGATTTTATTTGTTTTTGCTCTATGCTATCTTATGTATGCACTCTTGTAAATCAAATGCTCAAGGTTAATCAACTCAGCAGAATGAAACTCTGTTATAGGTCTGAAAGGGCTCAACCTTCTCGAGTGAGAGCTAATAAAGGTTTGAAAGGGCCTAGCCTCCCCATGCGGGAGCTAATAAAGTCAAATGAGAAAGGTCCAAAAGGGCTCAGCCTCCCCGAGCGGGAGCTAACCGAAGGTCAGAAAGGGCTCAGCTTCCCTATGGAGGAGCTAACCAAAGGTGTGAAAGGGCAAAGCTTCCCTGAGCAAGAGCAAACCAAAAGTCCAAAAGGCTTATCCTGCCTGAGCGGGAGATAACCGAAGTTCTGAGAGGGCTCAACCATCCTATGTTGGAGCTAATAAAGTCAAATGGGAAAGGTCTGAAAGGGCTCAGCCTCTCCATGAAGGACCTAATAAAGTCAAATGAGAAAGGTCTGAAGGGTCTCAACCTCCCTGAGCGGGAGCTAACTAAAGTTCCGAAAGGGTTCAGTGATAAGTACTATTTTGTTGATCGTTTTAGGTTCTAAAATCCAGGTTTGATCCATGTTTTACTTGCGTAATTGTGAATTTACCCTAGGTTCTAGGACTTACTTTATTTTGGACTTAATTATAAATATTGATAAATTTGAATTATTTTTGCCACTAAATTGTTGATCTACTTTTGTAGGCTTGAAAGGTTCATGGACCTAGGTCATGCTGGGTCAAATTTGAGTTGGAAGTGGATCCGGATCAAGTAATCAAGAATCAGACTAATCTGGGCCGTCTGATGTAAAAACGGTTAGATCTAGGCCATCTGAGAACTTCTGATCAATCTAAGCTGGGGTTAAGGCTAATCAAGCAGTCGGATTAAGATCTGAAGGTTTCATCCAAATCAGAGATTATCTAGCCGTTGGATCAAGTTTAGAAGAATCTAGACCATCCATTCAAGGATCAAGGTTATCTGAACCATCCATTGCAAATCTGGAAGATCCGAGCCACTGGGAGTAGATCCTGACCCTTGATCAAGATCTGGAAAGTTTGATCTAAATCGGACAAGGATCAACCATTGGATGAGTGCTGGCTAATCTGGGTCGTCCACTTTCAAACCATATAAACCGAATTCCTCTGCTCAGATCGGTGTCGCATCTTCGCTAGTTCTTCGCGTTTCTTCAGTTGTTCTTTGTTTCGTTCGCAGTTTTCTTCATCCGAAGGCGTGGCCAACTCGATTTCAACCTTGGAATAAGATCTGGATCATTGGGAAGAAGTGTCCGTGGAGATTCTAGCTCAGATTTGCATCGAGACAGAGATTGATTGAGGGTTTCGTCAACTCTGTGATCCGATCGATTGGATCATGATTTCGTGTCGTTTTCTCCCATTAGAGCTAATTGGAGGGTCCTCTGATACGCTCTGATCATCACCAATCATCATCACACCTCGACATCACGAGATCGAAGAGATCGATTGGTTTTCTCAGCCGGGTGCAGCCTGTGAGCAGAGTCGAAATTGAGGCCATTTTTCCATTGATCTGCGGAGCTGAAGGGGTTCTTGGCTTGCTCTTGTGTGACAGCAAGGAGATCTTGAGCTAAGGGAAGAGATTGAAACTAGTTTTCTTAATGCAATTCTGTTTTTAGCTGTAATTTGAATTTCTACAATTCAGTTCTGTTTCTATCTTTGTATCAGCTGTTTCGTTTTCTTTTCTGAATTGTTTCTGCCTTAATTAGGGTTCAATTTTGCAAGTTAATTAGATACATTGTTTGTTAGTGAACAATTCCATTTAATTTCAGCTTAATTCATGTTTCGACTGAAGAGTATCAGTTTTCTGTCTCATTTCCTTGCGTATCAGCTCAACTTCTAGATTTTGCAGCTCACTTTGAATCCAATTTGCCTCCAGTTTTCATTCCTGATATTAAAGACAATATATAGTGTGCTAATGAACTTGATATATGTTTGTTTTGTATTCAGTTTGTTTTTGCGTTTTTGTTCAGCCTTAGTATTTCTGCATATCAGTTTTTGCTTGAAGTATCAATTTCGAGTTCTGCAAGTTTTTAGTTGTGGCTACTGAAGTTTGAATCAAGTGAGAGTTAGTTTTTCTCCATCTTTTCTGAACACTAGATTGTGCACTTATACTCAGTTAGCTTGTGTGTCTCTGCATTTGAAGTGTATTGCATTTCTGAAATTAACTCTACAATTGGTTCATGTTCTGAATTCCTCCCTACATTCCTGAAATTTGTTTCCATTTCTGAATTTCTTCATTCATTCATGCATAGCATTAACCAATAGCTTATCTTACAAGGAGAATTGATCAGTTACATTTCAGAATTGTTAGTTTATAGCCCTGCACTTAGTATTAGCTTTCGGCACATGAGATTTCTCTTCTTTGTATCAAGTTTGTTTCAATTTCAGCACTTTGTATCAAGGGCAGCTTAGGCACAGATTGGTGTCAAGTCAAATGCAAATTCTAGTGTGTTATGATGCTTGAAATCAGTTAGAATTGTATTCGGTTGTTCTGAATTTTCTCTGTATTTATTTGCTTCTGAATTTTGTCACTAGCTTGTGTTTTGTTTAGCTAAAGTTTGATTGCTGAATTTTGTAGCTAGTATTTGTTTTAAGTTTGTTTGCTTCCGAAAATTTCCAACCCTGCTTTTATACATTTGGTTAGCATTTGGATTGTAACTGATATCAAAATTGTTCTCCAAGTGTGGCTACTTTGCTTTGGTGGATAATATTCACACTCGGTTGAATTCATTAGTTGCATTTACCTCATTTAGTTCATTTAGTTAAGTTTCTTTCTTCACATTGCTTTTCCAATTCTAATTGAAATCAAACCCAATTCTTATTTAAAATCCAAAAATAATCAACGACACATAAATGCAAGCTTGAATCAACAACCTTAACTAGCCCTAGGAAAAATACGACTTGTGGCCCCTTTACTATATTTTTATTTTTGTGAGCAAAAATGGTTTCCAGCTTTACAAATATCTAAATTTGAGACCCACATTCGTGACACATATCTCGGGTCCATCATTCATCTTCCTAGGATAGGAACTAACCAAAGGTTCGAAAAGGCTCAACCTCCCCGTGTGGGAGCTAATCAAGTGAAATGAGAATGGTCTGAAAGTGCTCAGCATCCCCAAGTGAGAGTTAAAGACAAATTGATAAAGGTCCGAAAGAGGATCCTCAATGGCTCCCCGATTGGAGTGATTTATGACCTTTCGATCGGCCCCTCCGGGAATTTGCGATGAATCTCTAAAGAATTTATAAATCTATAAGGGATTCTTAGTCAAGGATCCTCCGGGAATTTGCGACTAGAGCACATTATGAACTTTCGGTTAGGCCCTTCAAGGAATGATTGAGAATGACCTCGTGGTCAGAGTTTCCTAAAGACCTCTCGGTCAACATCTACCAACGGTCTGTTTCAATTACCCAACTAACAAGAGCAATGAGATACCATGGATAAATCCTATTAGTAACTCAAAATAATGGTCATCCGCATCTCGATCACTAAACTCAAAATAGTGATCAGAGTTTTCCTAAACCCTAAACCCTAAACCCTAAATCCTAAAACCCCTACACAAGCAAAAGTAGTTGTTCATTTTTGGAACATAAGGCCTCCAGGTCAATTATAAAGAGTCAAAACACATATAAAAACAATGATGCCCCTTCATTTATCTGCCTTCTCTGAGTCAGGAAGGTCTTTCGACGCCTATGCAGGTCAAGGAAGTCTAAGAAAGCATTGGGCAGTAGATACCCGGTCTTGAAACTTGACGGATTACACCTTCAAAACCCTGCTACATCCTCTTCCACACTTGGGTGCCCATCAGGTCAAAATATTTCTGTGATTATAGGAAATCATCTTTGAAAATCGCACACTACTCTTCCTCCCTAGCTTTATAAGCCGCCAGCTCGACCTTCACAAGTTCCAATTGAACAATCATTGCTCATTGACCTTGAATAGCTTTATTTACTTGCTCTCTCAGCATTTCAGTTCCCTCAATCTCCCAAGTCAAGTGTTCCTATAGGTCGGTTGTTTGCTTGCTCAGACTAGAGATTTGATCCCCTTGATGAATAATTCAAGACTCTTGCAGTCCCACTCGAGCAGTCAAATACTCCCGTTCTGACTCCAACGGTGCAACTCGAATTTGCAAATGTTCTTCCTCCTTTAGGGTGGCCACCTCTAGAGCGGCCTCTAAAGCCATGATGTTTTCCTGAGATGCTTCAAGTTCTTCTCGTAGATGAGCCGAAAAATTCTCCTACAATTGGGACTCCTCTCGTGATTGGGTTGCTTGGTGCTCGCCTCTTCTATCGCTTGGGTAGGTGTAGCTATTTGGCTTCCAAATCTTCTATCTACTATTGTAGTGGCCTGATTTGCTTCACTAGATGGGGCACCTAGTTGTGAACTTCGAGGTGTTCCGACCATAACTACAAGGCACGCATGTTAGCATAGAAATAGTGAAAACATTTATTTGCTCAAACCAGTCACATATCTTGAGTATGGAGGTGTTTGTCTGACAGCTAACCTCCAGTGTATCTAGTGCCTTCAGCTTCTCAACATACCTACATTTCTTTATCAGAGCCATCAGGTTAGCTCGACAAGTGTGCCTTGCTGCTCAACTGAACCAGGTGGCACCTTTATAGATGTTGCAATTGTTGGTGACTCTGTAGACGTTTCAACTAGCTCGAAAGTAGCCTCCCACGTTGTGGGATCCAATAGATCATTGGACGGGAGTCATAGCCGACGTCTCTTATCATTCTCCAAATGGCATACTCGATCTCGGTGAACTCAACCACTGGGGACTTGGCTGTGCAGATCCTGAAGGCTTACATCCCAACACATTAATAGACTACGAGGGAAGGGCTTGTGGCTTGATTATCATATATTTATGGCCAATGGAAGCCTATCGTTTGTGTTTTTTTTAGGCGGAAGGCACCAAAACTCTCTTTAGTATTCAGCAATCTATTTGGTAGGTCGGCAAGGAGATGTAGCCTCCATGGATATGCCAAGTTGATCCTCTCTGATTTCACCCTCTCGGATGGACGATTCTACCTCAAACCTGGTTACCATTTGGGGGGGGGGGGGGGGGGAGGTAGCTCAACTCCACCCTCTGTAGCTTTTGCGACATCTTCAGGAACTTCTGGCATTAGGAGTGTTTGAAGAGCTACTCGGTCCCACTTCACTTACTTGCTCAACGAAATATTCAACATGGTGACAACCTATGAAAAAGGAAGCATAAGTTAGTGTTTATAGATGAAAGATATAATGTAAGACTTACCGAACAACGTCTCCAGATTGGCAGCATTCGAGCTCAGTCAAGTTTAGGCTCAGTACAATAAACCCTCATTCTTAATTATCTTGGTCTCATTGAAACACATTGATTATTAGCTCTAGAGCCCTCCTATTCTTGGGGTCCGTCTTGTACAGATCTAGCGGTGGGGAGTTTGGCAGGTCTCCTTGCCAACCGGTCGAGAAAATAAATGGGGTTTGTGGTTTTATGTAAAACAAAATCTACTTTTCCACACCTTATGAGATGGAGGAAACCCGTCCAAGAAGTGGTAGCCTGCTTGGGCCATAGAGTGGAAAGCTCCGAGCTCTGTTCGATTTAGATGGTAAAAAATAATGGAAAAAAATAGGGGTGAGAGATATTTGGTAAAGTTTGAAGATAACTGCTACCTCGCTTAAGATCCTAAAGGCTTTTGAAGCTAATTGATGGAGAGGTATTTGAAAAATACTCCAGCACTTCCCTAAAAGGCTCAGGGATTGGAAAATAGAGATCACTCTCTAGATGACTGGAAAAGAAGGTAAGGTAACCTAGTAGAGGCATATAAGACACTTGATCTACCTTTGATATATGGATCTAATGATCAGGCGAGATGACAAAAGATAGCCACATCTCAACACGTGACTCTTTGGTTATGGATGAATGAGTCCACGATACCATGGAGAAAGAAGTGGAGCACCAACCATGGATTAAAGACTATAGATATCGGAGGGGATGAAGAGGACTTACAGAAACACAAAAATAACTATAAGAGGATGAGCACACAAGAAAAGCGGTGCTCGCCCTTATCGACCTAATATATAGCTTCACTTATTAGCGACAGTAGTTGGAGCAAAGGTTAAAATGACGGTTAATTGGAGAAAACTCCCCAATCCCAAACTGGTCTTTGCATGCACTCTCCACTTGATAAATTCTTTGCATTCACTTCCTGATAGATTGAATATAAAAGTGTGAAAACTCAATATACATTATAAAGATTTTAGTATAAATTATTTGAGATTGAGTACTAATTTAGAAAATATGAGTATACAGTTTCGGTGACCCCTCATGTGAAAATCTTGATGTGGTGGATACAACCTCACATACTAAAATTTCTAAATTTTATACTCAAATTTTTTTAAATAATACTCAAACTAAATCAATTCATACTTAAATTTTTATAATATATACTGAAACAATGTATGCTCAAATTTTTCAAATAATACTCAAATTTCTTAAAATAGTACTCAATCTCAAACAATTTATACTCAAATCTTTATAATGTATACTGAAATTTTACTCTTTTATACTGATAAAAAAAATAACATACAAAACTGTCTTGTCAATCCCAACAGGGAGTGCATGCAAAAGAATTTTCGGATGGGGACTACATGCAAAGGTGAGTTTAGGATTGAGGAGTTTTCTCAAATTTTCCCTTAAAACGAAGGCGGGATTGCTTCTCTACCAACCGATCAGGTACAAAAAATAAGGGAAATCTTTTGCAAATCATTACCCTCGTTAGAAGTAATCTTCCTAGTCAGCCACATCATTTGACATGACCTTAACAATAAGCAAATGGTGGCACACCCCACACTCAAACCTAGACCTATGACATCACGCGACATTAAATAAGCACCATGCGCCATTAACTGCCCATCATGCCTCATTAATGCACATTCTCTCAAAAATCTCTGGGGACATGCATCTCATAAATGTATGAGATTTTCATCTCTCCCAAGTGACATTAATGACATGCCTGTTGGTTACTTCAACTTATCAAGTCAGTCAATTTTTTTAACTTCGACTAGACTTGATGGGAAAGCTTGTAACATGCCGAAATAGTGGACTCAAAGTTAAGATGAAGGTAACTCTGACCGGCCACTGTAGGAAATTCAAACATATGATCGGTTGGGGTGAGACTTACCCAATCTAACCGATCGGGCGAATCAGGTGTCGATTGGGCTTAATCAAATGATGATCAATCGGGTGTCATCTAGCAAGTCATCACTCCCAATTGGGCGTTCCTAAGTCGGATGTAGTCGAATGTTTCTCAAACTTATAGGATGGGTATTCGTCAGCCTCTTGACTATCGTAGGTAACTTTCTGACCAACTATACGATGCTCAGATCAGATATAATAACCAGATCGGCTATAAGGTGCCTCTCTTTAACACCTTAACTAGATTTTAATGGTCATAGATAAGCTCCATTATGCCAATGAGATAGGCTTGATCCATTTATGCCCTAGTAATTTGATGCTCTCTTGGGTAGGCCCCCAAATCCGCATTCATAATTAATACACCTTACACACAAGCCATTAACATAGGAAAGATAAAGAGTCAGTGAGAATAATTGAGAACCATTATTGCACTAGGAAGATCTAAAGCTAGAAAGAACAATAAAAAGGTCATCAATAAATGGAAAGATAAGGAGCCAATAAAAGGAGCATAAAAGGGGACTTCACGCATGAAGAAGAGGCAAAAGTTTCTAATCTTAGACTCTTCACTGTTCATTGGTTCATATATTGTTCCATTCTCTCACTGATTTTTACTTGAGCATCAGAGTGCTAATGGCGGGGCACCCTCGGCACCATTCTAACCCTCTATATAGTCTTTATTCATCTTCAAGTGTTCCAGGCGGTGATGATTTCTCCTCTTGATCTCTTTCACCTTGTGGCGCAAGTGTAGCCGCAGTATTTAGCACATCTGTGAACTCACCTGTGGATTGTTCTCTGAGGATTTTGGTGCAGGATCAATATGAAAGAGATATTATTCATTTTGAGACAAGAAAATGTAGATCAAGAGTTAAGGAAAGAATTTGAAAATGACATTTGTAATTTAACATAGGGCAAATAATTTGAATAATAGTAGCATTTAGGTGGGTTAAAAGTACTAAAGCAAAAGTTAAAACAATTGTCACTTTTTCACCGAATTGTTGAGGGGGGTCTATGTTGATTTTTTTAATCAAAATGAAATGACACAACTACCCTTTGATATTATTCTTGTTATTATCCTACTTATATCACCCACCTAAATTGGGCACATTGTAGTAACTACGAAATTATAACTACTATACAATTGTAGCAACTATGAAATCATAGTTGTTACGACATAATTTTTTTAAGACAAATTGTTTAGAATCTCCAAAAAGGTTTAAATAATATTTTTTTGGTCTAAAATCGGGCTCTTATGGGTTCCACCCAATAATCAGTTGTTGATCACTCAACGAGCTTCAATTTGATATTTATGCATCATGTGGTTCAACTCGTGTATGATAATGTTATCTAGGCAACTGTATTTAGGCTAGGGTGACCGGAGCATATGGGCGATCGGAGCAAGTTCTAGGCAACCAGGAGATAATGTTATCCAGTGATCCGAGTGAGGCGGGTCAAGATCAAGTTTGACCCATCTCCAGGCGACCAAGGGGTTTCCAATCTACTAGAGAGCATAGTTAAAGTTATCTACCGGATAAAAATTTGAACCATGTCAGTAGCTTCCAAGCAACTAGGGAGGCTCCAATTAATTAGGGATTGCCAAGTTAGCAACAGAAAAAGGCTATATAACGAGCCTCTAGGCAGAGCTTCGAACACATCTCATTCACAAAATTTAGTATATTGTTGTGCTTATGCTTTAGTGCTCTCGTGCCTTCTATCGTGCGACAGTGACACGTTGCAACTCGTGCTTCAATTTTGATCGGCAACACATAAAGTAATCTTTCATTTTTTTGTGTTGTCATATCTATCTTATTTTGTGATTAACTTTTTAGATTCATTTTCTGTAAGGTTTCTTTACCTTTTCAAAAACTTTATGAAAAGGAGAATTTAAGAAAAAAGAATCACTTTATTTTAATTCTTGCATGTCTATTTATGCTCTTATTAATAAACTGTTGAATCATTCTTGCATATTTATATTATTTTGTCTTACTTGATCAAATTTATGCTAGTTAAATTATTTCCAATGTAATACTCTATTTATTTGATTGCTTTTCAAGTTATTTCAACTCATAAAATTCATAACGCTATTCACACCACCATCTCTAGCATTGAATTTGATCCTACAATTTGGTATTAGTACGGTGTCTCAAATTTAGAATATTTATAAGCTGGAAACCCTTTTTGCAATCAAAGTATGAAAACGTAGTAAAGGGGCCACAGGTCGTATTTTTCCTAGGGCTAGTTGTAGTTGTTTGATTCGCGCTTGAGTTTATGTGTCGTTTGTGAATTTTGGGTTTCAAATAAAAATCGGATTTGGTTTCAAATAAAAATGGAAGAGCAACTAAAAGCAAGTAGACTTAACTAATGAACTAAGCAGGGTGAATGCAATTAATAACTCGATCAATCAACCACTTAATCTACTAATGCAAACTTGCACCATTCGGAAATCAAACTTACACACAAATGCAAGAGTACACTGCAAAAGGTTTTAAACTTCAGAAGTTATCACTCAAAGCCGAAAATTCCCTTGACACTATTGCAGCAATAAGAACAGCATGATACACATAAAAAGGAGTAGCAAAACTATGTGCCAAATGGACACTAGCAATTCAGGAATTACACTGACCAAATCAATTTGGAAAACAAGCTAGTATTGAAGAAATTCGCTGAAGGAAGTGAAGAAATCCAGACCAACCATGGATCACTTAGATACAAACCTAAGCCTGAAGTGAACTTACAAAGTCTGTATGCAGAAATGCAGGGATACATGCAAAATTTCAGAAATCGATTGGGATGTTAAACCAAACAACAGCTGTAATTGATTGCTCTAAGCTAATGTCACATAAGATTCCTAAGAACTAAATTCACTTGATGCAAAGTCGAGAACTAAAAACTGAAACATTTCAAAACTGAAACTAAAGTGGCAGACATGGAAGTTGATACGCAGGGTGTGCAGGAAATGCAGAAATAAGGTTCAGGCTTTCAAGAATTGATTGCTACAACACATTGGATGAAAAGTCCAGCAAAGCAACTGAAGTCAAATGCTGTAAAATCCGAATACAAAGCTTCACTGATATAACTTCATAGATAAAAGCTGATGGTATAATGAAATGGACATAACCAATAGATATGGGATCCAAGTTGCAATTACTGAAAAGAAAACTGGATTTCAGAAACAATCAAGTTAAAGAACTAGCTCATACCAATCAGTTTGAGTAGGATCCAGTTGATACGACCATTCAGAGACTATGAAACAAATATGCAGCAAGGGAATACTTATCAACTAAGAAACTGCACAAAACAGGATAAAATGCAGGGCTGAAATTCCGAATGGCACTTTGCTGAAATCTGAGATACGAATCAGAAACAATCAGCTAAGAATTGCATAAATGAATTCATTTTCTGATATGGGAATCGAGTTGCAGGAATGAAAAACTAATTTGCAGAACTGGAGATGGAGTTTTGCAGGAATCGAGATTAAATGCAGAAATCGAAACTGAGTTCAGAAATGAAATTAAAGTGCTACTCAAATGGAACAACTGCAGTGTAATTTCTGCAGGTAAACTATAGTTAGCTTGATACAAAATGTAGGAACTTAAGAGAAAAGAAACTAATACGCAGGAAGCAAGGAAACTGATACACAGCAGGTTTAACAGAAAATTCAGAAATGAAACAGAACAGAATTGATACGCAAAAGGAAAAGCTGATACGCATGAACCAAATTGGGAAACAAACTGAATTCGAACACAATTGTTCGCTAACAAGAAAACTAGCTAATAACAATTCAGAATTTAAACACTACTGAATGCATAAATGATCCAAACAAACTAACACAAAAATTTAGAACTGCAATTAAATGGCAGAAATGAAATTACAGCATAAGAACTGATACTAGCTAAAGAAACTAATCCTCAACCCTTCCCTAGCTCAAAACCTCCTTGATTGGTGTGGAACTCCTGTTGGTCTTGAAATGTAATGTAAGTGTAGCGACCCGCCTTCTCTACCTTCAGACGGATCGTTACTTCTCTCTACTTCTCTACTTTTGATACATGACTAAAAATGCGGAAATCTTTTTTTTTTAACTTTTAAATTCATCTAACAATCATATTCTAACTTAAGCAATCATGTATATTAACATATCACACTTACTATCTCGGAAACTCACAAAATGGCACTTATCGAAACCTGCCTCACCCAATTCGAACTGCAGGTATCAGTCGACTGATACTGCATCAGTCGACTGATAGGCCTGTGATCTGAATTTACAGGTTTCGGCACTTGCTTCAAAGGTCCACCAATCATGTATTTTCGAGCCATATAATACTATGATGCCATTTCTATACTCTATGTCAGTTTTCTAAACCATTTAGCCAATCAAAATGAATCCATAAACTTGAAATTTGGACTTTTGCGGAAGAAAATAAACTATACAAGTTATATGAACTTTAACACTAAAGTTTGTACCAATCTTGACTTCTATACATCCATAAAACCAAATACATGTTCTATGACCTTGCTAAAGCATCATGAAATGTGAATGCAACTTTTCTAAACATATTTAAGCAATAAAACTTAATTCAAAGAGAATTTGATACTATCTTGGCACATGTGTCTATTTTCCTAACAAAGTATCAATATCTTCATCTACTCACATTTCTATTCATCCAATGCATTCATAAGAATATATAGGCTAAAAGAAATGACATGGAATCTTTACTCTAAGAAATTAAGTATGTAAAACTACCCAAAACTTAAATGTTTGCTAAACTCCATAAAACAAGAACTTGAAATTCAAATAAACTATGCCATTGTGAATTAAATAACTAAATTGTCTTGTGCCAAAGATCTCTCCATAATCAGCCACCACACACACTCTACTCAGCACCGCCTCGTCGTCTTCCTTCAGAATTGCTTGCCTTTACCTTTATCTGCAATAAGAGGAAATGCAACTAGTAAGCAAAAAGCTTAGTAAGTACTATCTAGCTCACAAAATGTAACGCCCCAAAATTTCCATTTTTAGTTCTTAAAGTCCTTAGAATTATTTAGAAATGGTTTAGAAATATTCTAGATATTTTTAGGAATTTTTAGAGTATTTTTATGGAATTTTCCGAGTCCGTTTGGTATTTTTGGAAAAAGAAAAAAGAAAAAGGAAAAAAATTGCCAAATTTGGAAAAACAGCTTAAGTGCAGCGGGTGGCTCGAACCCGCGACCTCCACGAAACAGCAAGCGCACACAACCAGCCGGGCTAGGGTTTCAAGCACAGAAAAGGAAGGAATAATGAATACTTAAGCTGTAGTTAGGTTGATCCGATCCTTAAGTGTATAAATAGAAAACTTAAAGAGAGAAGTTGGGATTTCTCTCAAACCCTTCGGCCAACACCCCTTGCGCCGACCCCTCTCCCTCTCCTCTCTTGTGCGCACGCAAATCAAGGCCAAGAGGGTCGACCGAGACCCCTCTCCAAGAGATAATACTATATTAGAGATCCCCGCGACGAGAGGAACGCGTAGACGTGAAGAATTCTTCGAGATCTCAAGTTTCTCCCGAGCTCTAGACCTCAATCTTGGTTGTAAGTCCAAGATATCAATGTAAGTACTGCTCACCTGCAGTAAGAGGCGGTTTTACCGCGAGAATTTCCTTTAAAAGTTTTTAAAAGAGAATTTTTCCTTTTTGCTTTAGCTTTTGCATGTGATCTTAGTTTTTATATGCTTGTATATGTTTGATAAGCACCCTATATGAGATTAGGGACCCAGAAAAGCTATGAGAAAAGAAAAGAAGATAAAGATAAGAAAAGAGAAGGCCAAGGCCTTAAGAAAATCCCCAAAAGTCAAGACTTAGGGATTTTAGCACGCAAGGTGCTCCAGAAAATGCCAAGGCATTTACAGATAAGAAAGAAAAGAAAGAAAAGCTATTTTATTTTATAAGGCCAGTACCCGGCGTCCAAGGGCGTCGTTAAAGAAATCCAGGTGTCCAATTCCAAGGTCTTGGCCCTGGTAGACCAAGGTCTGCTCTATTAGGATTGGTGGCTCGCTACCCCAACCTTTTAGGGAACGCGCATTCAGATGGTACTTACGTCTTCAGTGGATCCAAGTGATTAGTATTTTCAAGTATATGCTTTAGCAAAGTTTTCGAAAATACAAAAAGTTTTCAAAAGTTAAAGAATAGCTAAAGTTTCCAGTTGAGCCAAGAAAAGTAGAATGAGATTTATTATTGCTTGAGTATGCATGTTTTGAGTTATACATGTTCCTTAGATTTCTTTCAAGCATATTAGTATCTCATATGATTTTCATATTGTTCTAGAAGCATGTTTGCACATTTCGAGTTTTTGTGAGCTAGATAGTACTTACTAAGCTTTTTGCTTATAGATGCATTTCCTCTTATTGCAGATAAAGGTAAAGGCAAGCAATTCTGAAGGAAGACGACGAGGCGGTGCTGAGTAGAGTGTGTGTGGTGGCTGACTATGGAGAGATCCTTGAGACGAGACATTTTAGTTAATTGAATTGCAATGTTTAAGTTTATTCAAAATTTCAAGTTCATGCTTATGGAGATTTTAGAGTATTTGAGTTTTGGATAGTTTTACATGCTCAATTTCTTAGAGTAAAGATTCCATGTCATTCCATTTAGCTTATATAATTTTATGTTTGCATTGGATGAGTAGAAAAGTGAGTAGTTAAAGATATTGATACTTTGTTAGAGGAAAAGGTGTTTGTGCCAAGATAGTATCAATTTCTTTTTGAATCAAGTTTTATTGCTTAAGTATGTTTAGAAAAGTTGTTTTCTCATTCCATAATGCTTAGCAATATTATAGAACCTTGTATGATGAGTTTAAAATGGTTAGAAGTGAAGTTTGATACAAACTCTAATGTTTAAGTTTATATAAACTTGTTTGGTTTGTTTTCCTCCATAAAAGTCTTAACTTCAAGTTTATGGATTCGTTTGATTGGCTAAATCGTTTAGGAAACTAACATAGAGCATAGAAATGATGTTGTAGTTTGATATGGCTCGAAATTGAAGGAATGAGGGCCTTGGAAAGCCAAAGCCGAAACCTGTAAAACTGCTCCCAGCCGTATCAGTCGACTGATGACGTCATCAGTCGACTGATACAGGCAATTTCAGAAGGGTAAGGCTGTTTCGACAGGTTTTATGCTATGGGCTTTGAGAAAAAAAAATAAGGCATGGTATTAATATACATGATTGCTTAAGTTAGAATATAATTGTTAGATGATTTAGGAGTTTAAAAANTTTAGTATCGTTTTGATTTTCAATTAACTTACAAAAGTCATTGAATAGGTTTAGGGTTTCATCTTTGGTCTTTAGAAACCTAACCCAGGTAAACCTAGAGTAATCATCAACTATTACTAAGCAGTACCAGTTTCCGTTTAGTGACTTGGCTCCATGTGAATCAAATAGGTCAAGGTGCAGGAGCTCAAGTGTGGTTTTAGTTAGATCAGACTGAATTAGTTTGTGATTAGACCTGGTTTGTTTACCTTGATTACATGATTTACATATTATGTTTTCATGGTTCTTAATTTTAGGGATACCTTTAATTAGGCCAAGTTCGGTGATTTTTGAAATAATTCTTAGATTAGTGTGACCTAATCTCCTATGCCAGAGGTTTGATTGTTCTAACTGAGTTAACATGCATTTGGGTACTAGGGGTAGGTTTATAGTGTAAACATTATTTTTCCTAGTGCCCTTAAGCATGATTTTTGAGTCTTGCAGGTTTCTAATCAGGCAGTTAGAGTTGGTAAAGGTAACTACATAACCAGTATCACACAATTGACTTATGCTAAGCAAGTTAAATTTAAAATTTTCAACCAAAAGAACTTTCTTAATAACAAAGTCAGATTTAAGTTCAATATTACCTGACCCAATCACCTTGAGTCTAGCATTGTTGCCAAATGCTATTGAGCCTAGGTTCTTGAACTTGAGTTTGGTGAATTTCAATTTATCTCCAGTCATGTGTCTGGAGCATCCGCTATCCAACATCCATTGGTCCAAATCTTTATGTTCCTACACATAAAGAGTTTTGTTGATTTGGATCCAATTAGAATCAGGAATAGCCTAAATTGATTTTCGCAGCCTAGTCTGTCTCACCCAAATCTAAGGTTACCAATCACGTTAGCCTTATAGGTTTTGTGAGACAGGTTTTAATAGATAGAATTATTTTAAAAAATTATGATTTATTTTGAAAAAGTTAAATTAATTTTGAAGACAGTTGATCTTGAGTTTATTTAAAAAATGTTTGAATCTACAATTAACTGAAAATTTATGTTAGATTCGAATTTGACAAAGAATAATTTGAATTTGAATTTCAAAAATTGGCTTCCAGGTCTTGGCGAGGCACTAGGCCTTCTTTGGCCATAGCCTTATTGGATCATCAACTCTTTCCTTGACAAAGCCTTTTAATGAAATTTCATTTTCAAAAATTACTTTTTGAAAAATTCTGGTCTAACTAGTTTTGGTCTTGGATCGGTAGCTTCTGCTAGTTTCACTAGTCTAAAGAGACCAAGTAGAGTATACTTGACCATATAAGAATTGGCTTCCCTATGGTACTATCATCTCACCGCCACCCGATACTAGGTTGTTCAAATTTCAGTTAAGTTGGTTCAGTCCTTAAACTAACCATTCCTAAGTCTAAGCATGGTAAATTGTAAAAATTAAGTAAACAAGCAATCAAGCAATTTAAAAACAAGAATAGAAATTTATCTAACTATAAATATTGTTTTCAATTTGGCTCCCCTTGGACTAAAGCCACGATAATGGTTCGGCAATATATGAATCTTGTCCTTGGGGATCCAATACTGATTTGATCCAGTTTGTTTGTTCAGGCACAGTTTGGGTACCCGTGCTTGAATTTTAGGTCTGGACTGGTTCAGTACAGCTTAGTATGATCTTTGTCTAGACTTGGTTCTATAGCCTAATCCGGATCGATTTAGAACCGACTTCTGTTTTCCAAGAATCATGTCAAGACCCTTGGAACCAGAAGTGAACCGTTCTAAGGCTGATCTATGGTCCTTGACTTGAGTTTTCAAGGAGGAGTTCTCTTTCTCAAGTTTTTTAACTTGAGTAGAGGTTCCTTCTTGAACCTTCTCAGTTAAGGATCTAGAGTCAGCTCCCTCATTCAGGAGTTTTACTTCCTGTCGGAGAGATTCGACTCGGAGTTTAGCTTTTGCCAAGTTTCGAGAAAGATACGCAATTAATTCATTTAACTGATTTCTAGAAAAACCACTTACAGTTATTTCTCCATCCTCTGAAAATGTAAGTTTGCCGTCGTCCGGCTCCGATTCTGACTCGATCTCGATTTCTTCTGAGGCGGTTAGTGCAAGCAGGTTCGACTGTGGGACCTCTTCTTCTTCTTCGGAGGAGGACTCGTCCCAAGTTGCCTGAAGTGCCTTCTTCTTTCTCGTCTTCTTTGTTTCCTTCAGATTGGGGCATTCAGTCTTGTAGTGATCCTTCTTCTTGCACTCGTAACAGGTCACGTTTGGTTTGTTCTTTCCATTTGAGGGTTCAGCTGGTTCTTCCTTTCTTCGGCTGGCTTTCCTTCTGTTGGCCTGGTTCTTTAATTCTTTGTAGTAGTCCCGGGCTAGCCAAACCAGATTCGGTCGATTTCCCTCACTGTCTTCTGAGTCTGAGTCTGAATCAGACTCGGGTGCAGGTTGAGGCTTCTTCTTGGTTGTCTTTCCAGCTTTACCTACAACATAAGCGATGCCTTTCTCGGCCAGATTGCTGTTAGTCTGCTCATGCAATTCTAATTCAGAAAATAGTTCGTCTAACTTAATTTTAGAAAGATCCCTTGAAACTTTGTACGCATCTACCATAGATGCCCACAAAGTGTTTCTTGGGAAAGCGTTAAGGGCGTACCTTATTAGGTCACGGTTTTCTACCTTGTGACCGATGGTGTGTAGACTGTTCATCAGCTCCTGAATTCTGGCGTGGAGCTGAGCTGCAGATTCTATGTCGTTCATCTTGATGGTGTACAGCTTGTTCAGCAGAAGGTCCCTCTTGTTGATTCGGGTGTCGGAGGTTCCTTCGTGTAATTCAATCAGCTTACCCCAGAGTTCTTTTGCGCTGTTGAATGGACCCACCCAGTTCAGCTCCTCTTTAGTTAGGCCACATTGGAGCGTTTGGGTCGCTTTGGCATCAGCATCAATTTTCTTTTTGAGTGAAGCGTCCCAATCAGTGTAAGATTGTTGTACTCCGTCAGCATTCTTTGGTATTTCTAGTCCGGACTGGATTATTATCCACATGTCCACCTGAGTTTTCAGGTGGACCTCCATTCTACTCTTCCAGTAGGAGAAGTCCTCTCCACTGAAGAGTGGTGGTCTTGCGGTACTGAAGCCTTCTTGCATGGCCATTAAGTATTTACTGAAAAAGACAGAGAAAAGGAGAAAATATCCCAAGACTTGGTCTTGGATTAGCAGTGCAGGAAAAAAAATAAACGTGGTGTTGCATCGGTCTCGATTAACAATAAAATTTCGAAAAAAAATTTAAAACAATTAGAAGAAAATCCGAAAAATTCTCAATTTGGTGGTTGCACCAAATTTGAGCTTCCCCGCTCTGATACCACTTGTTGGATCGAGAAGAACGATAGAGGGGGGGGTGAATATCGTAAAACGTTTCGGATTCGGAAAAGAGAAAAGGTAGCGGAAAATAAAGGAACATAAACGCAAACTCAAGCGATTTTACTTGGTTCGGAGTCGCGGTCGGCTCCTACTCCAAGGCCCACGGTCGTTGACCGTTTACTGCAGGCAATTCTATGTGCACAAATGTTTACAGAGAAATTTTATAATTGTAGTACAGTAAACTGAAAATTAAGCTCTTTCGTTACCGACGCCCGGTGTGGATTGTACTTCGGAGCAGAGGGTTGTCGTCGGCGCTTCAATCTCGAGATGGGAGGTTTCCGGAGCAGAGCGCTTGAGTAGAAGAGCGTATTGGCGTTGGAAGAATTGATTGAGAAGCCTTGGGGGTCGAGTCCTTTATATAGTGCACCTGGGGCGCCCGGGACGTTGGGGGTGCCCCCCACGTGTCACACGATCCGACAAACTCTCGGTCAGCCGTTATCCCTCCAGGATCGAGCTCGAGGTTTAACGGGGGCGCCCGGGAAGCAAGGAGCGCCCGGGTTGACTCAATCAGCTAGCTTCTCGGCTGGATAAACTCTATCCACTTCGTTGGCTTGAGCCCAGGGCGCCCAAGGCATCCGGGACGCCCGGGAGCACGGGGGCACCCGGGAGCATGGGGCGCCCCGCCCAGTGAGCTACCGAAGCGTTCTCTTGCTCAACTCTTGTTTGTCTTTTACCTAGGGCGCCCATGACCTTCCGGGCGCCCAACCCAACTGCTGTATCTCTCCTTTGAGGCGTTCTGAGCTGTAGACACTCGTTCCTTCGGTCCTGCATCCAGGGTTAGTACCAAACATGATAAAGCAAGTATGTTAGTGAGTCTTACAGCCGTAGCTATCTTGGTTCTGACTTTGGGTCTCCAAAATGGAGCCCTAGGTCGAACCGATGGATACTATTCCCTCGACGGGGAACGCGTCCTCACCTACTCCTCTTAGGAGAATTTACCTATTGCCAACCGGCTCCTCCGGTTGGACTTTGGCCCAGCAGTCCTTCGCCAGGTGCCTAGCTGTCCTTCGCCAGGTTTTTAGTACCAAGCAGTCCTTCGGCTGGTGCCCAACAGTCCTTCGCCAGGTGCCTAGTTGTCCTTCGCCAGGTCTTTAGTACCAAGCAGTCCTTCGCCTGGTGCCCAGCAGTCCTTCGCCAGGTCTTCGGTTCCAAGCAGTCCTTTGCCTAGTGCCTAGCAGTCCTTCGCTAGGTCTTTAACTCCTAGCAGCCCTTCGCTAGGTGCCCAGCGGCCCTTCGCTAGGTCTTAGGGTTCTGATGCCTAGCAGTCCTTCGCTAGGTGCCTAGCAGTCCTTCGCAAGGACTTCAATCTGCACACTCAAGTAGCATGTTAGATAAACATAACATCTTAACTTTTGAACCCTTTGCTATTATCAAAACATAAGTTCGACTTGGGTGCTGTCTGTTGGTGCAGAAAGCACCCAAGTTGAACCTGTATTTTGATAATGGCAAAAGGGTTCAAAAGTTAAAATATAATGTTTACCTAACATGTTACTCAAGTGTGCAGGAAAAGTCCTAGCGAAGGACTGCTAGGCACCTGGCGAAGGAATGCCATGATACAAAGCCCTAGCGAAGGACTGCTAGGCACCTGGCGAAGGAATGTCAGGATACAAAGCCTTAGCGAAGGACTGCTAGGCACCTGACAATGGAATGCCAAGATACAAAGACCTAGCGAAGGACTGCTAGGCACCAGGCGAAGGACAGCTTGGCACTGAAGACCTGGCGAAGGACAGCTAGGCACCTGGCGAAGGACTGCTGGGAAAAAGTCCAACCGGAGGAGCCGGTTGGCATCAGGTAAATTCTCCCGAGAGGAGTAGGTGAGGACACGTTCCCCGACGAGGGAACAGTAGGCGTCGGTTCGACCTAGGGTTCCATTTTGGAGACCCAAAGTCAGAACCAAGACAGCTAAGGCTGTATAAAACTAACATATTATTGCTTTAAGTTATTTTGGACTAACCCTGGATGCAGGACCGAAGGAACGAGTGTCTGCAGCTCAGAGAGCCTCAAAGGAGTGAGGCAGAAGCTGAGTAGGGCGCCCGGAGTGTCTCGGGCGCCCCCAAGGTGAATACAAAAAGAAGTAAAGCAAATGTACGCTTCGACAGCTCATGGGCAGGGCGCCCCCGTGCTCCCGAGCGCCCCCATGCTCCCGGGCGCCCCGGAAGGTCCGGGCGCCCCGCGCTCAGCCTGCGATGTGGATAAACTTTATCCAGCCGAGAAGCACGCTGAAGGAGTCAACCAGGGCGCCCCCAGAGTCAACCTCAGCCCTATTCATGTGGGATAAGGGCTGACCGAGAGAATCTCGGATCGGCTGACACGTGGGGGGCGCCCCCGACATCTAGGGCGCCCGAAGTGCTATAAATAGCACCCAACGCCAAGGCTTCTCAACAATCAAGTTCTCCAACGCTTTCACGCTCTTCTACTCCCACGCTCTGCTCCGGAAACCTCCCGACTCGAGATACAAGCGCCGACGACGTCCCTCTGCTCCGAAAATATAATCTACACCGGACGTCGGTAACGAAGAGCTACTTTTAAGTTTACTGTACTATTCTTGTAATACATTTTGTAAACTGGTTTTGCGCACATATAGAATTGCCCGCAGTAAACGGTCAACGACCGTGGGCCTTGGAGTAGGAGCCGACCGCGACTCCGAACCAAGTAAAAGATCTTGTGTTTGCATTTTGTGTGTATTTCTTCCGCTGCGTAATTTCTCTAACTCTAATCCGAACGTTTTACGATATTCACCCCCCCTCTATCGTTTCTCTCGATCCAACAAGTGGTATCAGAGCGGGGAATCTCAAATTTGGTGCAACCACCAATTTAGGAATTTTTCGAATTTTTTTTCGAAATCTTTTTATTTTTTTTTCTTTTCGTTCGAAATTTTTTTCGTTAATCGAGGTTGGTGCAACACCCCTCGACAAATATTTTACTTTTACTTCCCGCACTACTAATCCATGACCAAGTCTTGGGATATCTTTTTCCTTTTTCTTTTCGTTTCAGTTAAATGGTCATGCAAGAAGGATTCAGCACAGCCAGACCTCCACTTTTCAGTAGAGAAGACTTTTCCTACTGAAAAAGTCGAATGGAGGTCCACCTGAAAACTCAGGTGGACATGTGGATAATCATCCAGTCTAGACTGGAGATTCCAAAGAATGCTGAAGGAGTACCTCAGACCTACACAGAGTGGGACACCGCTCTGAAACGGAAGACTGAAGCTGATGCAAAGGCGACCCAGACCCTCCAATGCGGCTTAACAAAAGAGGAGCTGAACCGGGTGGGTCCATTCAACAGTGCCAAGGAGCTGTGGGGGAAACTGATCGAGCTGCACGAAGGAACTTCAGACACTCGGATCAGCAAGAGAGATCTCCTCCTGAACAAGCTGTACACGATCAAGATGAACGACAACGAAACAGCAGCTCAACTCCACGCCCGAATTCAGAAATTAATGAACGGACTACACACCATCAGTCACAAGGTAGAAAACCGTGACCTAATAAGGTACGCTTTAAATGCTTTCCCGAGAAACACCTTGTGGGCATCTATGGTAGATGCATACAAGGTTTCAAGGGACCTTTTTAAAATTAAATTAGATGAATTATTCTCTGAATTAGAATTACATGAACAGACTAACTGTAATCTGGCCGAGAAAGGTATTGCCTTTGTTGCAGGTAAAACTGGAAGGACAACCAAGAAGAAGCCTCAACCTACACCCGAGTCTAACTCAGACTCAGCATCAGAAGATGAAGAAGGAGATTGACCTAAGCTGGTCCGACTGGCCCGGAACTACTACAAGGAATTGAAGAACCAAACCAACAGACGGAAAGCCAGCCGAAGAAAGGATGAACCAGCTGAACCCGTAAATGACAAAAAAACCAAACGTGACCTGCTATGAGTGCAAGAAAAAGGGTCACTACAAGACGGAGTGTCCGAACCTAAAGGAGACCAAGAAGAATAGAAGGAAAAAAGGCACTTCAGGCAACGTGGGACGAGTCCTCCTCCTCCTCCGAAGAAGAGGTCCCACAGTCAAACCTGCTCACACTAACTGCCTCAGAAGAAATCGAGACTGAGTCAAAATCGGAACAGGACGACGACA
Source organism: Boesenbergia rotunda (assembly GCA_024364735.1). Lineage (NCBI taxonomy): Eukaryota > Viridiplantae > Streptophyta > Magnoliopsida > Zingiberales > Zingiberaceae > Boesenbergia > Boesenbergia rotunda. The sequence goes on from JAGFNQ010003895.1 coordinate 311,223, forward strand.
GACTGACATTTTTAGAAGACGGCGAAATCAAGGTAAGTGGTTTTACTAGAAGTCAGTTAAATGAATTAATTTCTTATCTTTCTCGAGATTTGGCGAAAGATAAACTCCGAGTCGAATCCCTCCAACAAGAAGTAAAACTCCTGAAAGAGGGAGCTGACTCATAGATCCTTAACTGAGAATGTTCAAGAAGGAACCTCTACTCAAGTTGAAAAACTTGAGAAAGAGAACTCCTCCCTGAAAACTCAGGTTAAGGACCTTAGATCAGCTTTAGAACGATTCACCTCTGGTTCCAAGGGTCTTGACATGATTCTTGGAAAACAGAAATCGGTTCTAAATCGATCCGGACTAGGCTATAGAAACAAATCTAGACAAAGATCCTACTTTACTGTACTGAATCAGTCCAGAAATAAAGTTCAGGCATGGGTACCTAAACTGTACCTGAACAAACAAACTGGATCAAATCAGTATTGGATCCCCAAGGACAAGATTCACATCTTGCCAAACCATTATCGTGGCTATAGTCCAGGGGGAGCCAAATTAAAAATAATATTTATTGTTAGATAAAATTCAATTCAATTCTTGTTTGCAAATTGCATGATTGATTGTTTATTTAATATCTGCAAATTACCATGCTTAGATTTAGGAATGGTTAGTTTAAGGACTGAACCAACTTAACTGAAATTTGACAATATAGTATTGGGTGGAGGTGAGATGATAGTACGTTAGGGAAGCCAACTCTAATAAGGTCAAGTGTACTCTACTTGGTCTCTTTAGACTGGTGAAACTAGCCGAAGCTACCGATCCAAGACCCAAACTAGTTAGACCAGAATTTCTCAAAGATTAATTTTGAAAATGAAATTTCATTGAAAGGCTTTGTCAAGGAATGGGTTGATGATCCAATAAGGCTACGGCCAAAGAAGGCCTAGTGCCTCGCCAAGACCTGGAAGTCAATCTTTGAAATTCAAATTCAAATTAGTCTCTGTCAAATTCGAATCTAACACAAATCATCAGTTAGTTGTAGATTCAAATTTAATTTAAGTTTTTCAAAATAAATTTAATTGTTTTCAAATTAATTTAAGTTTTTCAAAATAAATCAGAAATTTTTAAAATAATTTTACCTACCAAAACCTGTCTCACAAAACCTGTAAGGCTAACATGATTGATAATCCTAGATTTGGGTGAGACAGACTAGGCAGTGAAAATCAATTTAGGCTATTCCTGATTCTAATTGGATCCAAATCAACAAAACTCTTTATGTGTAGGAACATAAAGATTTGGACCAATGGATGTTGGATAGCGGTTGCTCCAGACAAATGACTGGAGATAAATTGAAATTCACCAAACTCAAGTTCAAGAACCTCGGCTCAGTGGCATTTGGCAACAATGCTACACTCAAGGTAATTGGGTCAGGTAATATTGAACTTAAATCTGACTTTGTTATTAAGAAAGTGCTTTTGGTTGAGAATTTCAACTTTAACTTGCTTAGCATAAGTCAGTTGTGTGATTCTGGTTATATAGTTACCTTCAACAATTCTAACTGCCTGATTAGAAACCTGCAAGACTCAGAAATCATGCTTAAGGGCACTAGAAAAAATAATGTTTACACTATAAACCTATCCCTAGTACCTAAGTGTATGTTAACTCATTTAGAACAATCAAACCTCTGGCATAGGAGACTAAGTCACACTAATCTGAGAATTATTTCAAAAATCACCCAACTTGGCTTAATTAAAGGTATCCCCAAAATTAAAAATCCTGAAAACTTAATATGCGAATTATGTAATCAAGGCAAACAAACCAGGTCTAATCACAAACTAATCCAATCTGATCTAACTCAAACCACACTTGAGCTCCTGCACCTTGACCTATTTGATTCACATGGAGCCAAGTCACTAAGCGGGAACCGATACTGCTTAGTAATAGTTGATGATTACTCTAGGTTTACCTGGGTTAGGTTTCTAAAAACCAAAGATGAAACCCTAAACCTATTTAATGAATTCTGTAAATTAATTGAAAATCAAAACGATACTAAAATCAAAAGATTTAGGAGTGACCACGGGGGAGAATTTGAAAATCAATGGTTCGAGGAATTCTGTAAGGTAAATGGGTATATACATGAATTTTCATGTCCTAGAACCCTCCAGCAAAATGGGATAGTCAAAAGGAGAAATAGAACACTATAGGAAGCCGCTAGGGCTATGCTCAACGAATTCAACCTAGTCAACCAATATTGGGCAGAAGCAATTAGTACGACTTGTTACATCCAAAATAGGGTCCTGATTAACAAACGACACAACAAAACACCCTATGAATTGTACTACCATAGACTTCCAAATCTACACTACCTAAGGGTCTTGGATGCAAAGTCCATATCCTAAATACCAAAGACTACTTAGAAAAATTCCAGTCTAAGTCAACCCCAGGCATCTTCTTAGGATATTCAACCACAAGTAGAGCCTATAGGGTTGACAACAAACAGACTAAGAAAATTAAAGAAACAACAAACTTAATATTTGATGAAGAAATCAACTCAACATCTGATAATCCAGACCTAACTTCATCAAATTCTGATCAAGAAGATAATGAACAAACTATTGAACCTTTAATTGAACCCTTAAATGAACTAACTATTGAACCAACTTCTGAGTCAATTGAACCAAATGTTGAACCAAACATTGAACCAAATCGACCAGCCGGACCTGAGGCTGAACAAAGTTCAAGAAAATCCAAGAAACCCAGACTTAGTCACCCAACTGATCAAATTGTGGGTGATCCAACTTTAGGAGTCAGAACTAGGTCGTCCTATAGAAACCTTAGTTAGATAGCCATGATTTCAATAGTTGAACCTAAGACTATAGAGGAAGCCCTACCTGATCCTGATTGGATCATAGCTATGCAAGAAGAGCTAGCCCAATTCGTAAGAAACCAAGTCTGGGAATTAGTACCTAAACCTGAGGGCAAATCCGTCATTGACACTAAGTGGGTTTTTAGAAATAAGTTAAATGATCAAGGAGAAATAGTCAGAAATAAAGCCCGCTTAGTAGCAAAAGGATTCAGTCAAGTAGAAGGGTTAGATTATGACGAAACCTATGCCCCAGTAGCTAAACTTGAGTCCATTAGGATGTTATTAGCCTTTACATCCCATAAAGGATTCAAACTATACCAAATGGATGTAAAGTCAGCCTTTCTAAATGGATTCATTAAGGAAGAAGTCTATGTAGGACAACCCCATGGCTTTGAGGACTTAGAAAGACCTCACTATGTTTACAAACTCACTAAAGCACTTTATGGACTAAAACAAGCACCTTGGGTCTGGTATGAACGTTTGTCAACCTACCTAACTTCTAAAGAATTTAAACAAGGTCAAATTGACTCAACCCTATTTATAAAGACCTTAGGAAAAGATATATTTATTGCCCAAATCTACGTAGATGATATAATATTTGGGTCCACCAACTCAAACTTTCTAAAAGAATTTGTTAAAATAATGGAAAATGAATTTGAAATGAGCCTAGTTGGTGAGCTTAACTTTTTCCTAGGGTTACAAATTAAACAAACTAGAGATGGAAACTATGTCCATCAATCCAAATACGCTAAGGAGCTAATAAAGAAATTTAAAATGGATAACTCTAAAAGCATAAGTACCCCCATGGCCACCAATATAAAAATAGATAGTGACCCTGATGGTAAACCAGTAGACCTTAAACTCTATAGATGTATGATTGGAAGTCTACTGTACCTTACAGTAAGTAGACCTGACATCCTTTTTCCTGTAGGAATGTGCACTAGATACCAAACCTGTGCTAAGAAAACACACTTAGCCGCCCTAAAAAGAATACTACGATATGTCAAGGGCACCCTAAATGTAGGGATTTGGTATCCTAGGACCTCAACCTTCGACTTGTCGGGATACACGGATTCTGTCTACGCAGGTTGTAAATTAGATAGAAAGAGCACAAGTGGAAGCTACCAACTATTAGGAAATAGTCTAGTAAGTTGGTGCAGCAGAAAACAACACTGTGAAGCTCTATCCACAACCGAAGCTGAATATGTAGCTTTAGGAGAGTGTGTAACACAACTCTTATGGATGATGCCCACTCTCAAAGACTTCCAGCTGAACTACAATCAAACTCAGGTCTACATTGACAATATTAGCTCAATCAACCTGACTAAAAACCCAATCCAACATTCCAGAACTAAACATATAGAAGTTAAATACTACTTTGTAAGAGATCATGTAACCAGGGGTGAAATAGTCCTTAAGCATGTAGACTCCAAATCTAACTTAGCTGACATTTTCACAAAACCCCTACCTGAGTCTAAGTTCAGCTCACTAAGAAGGCAGTTAGGATTATACTTGGTAGAATAGGGTTACTATATTTACTTTACTTGATTTGACAAATCAGTTTTAAAATGGTTTCAAAATTGCTTTACTAAATTTTCAAAATCAGCTTTTATTTTATTTTTTTTGACTTAGTTTTTCTTGAAAAACTACCCCCTTCAAAACTAGGGCTTTTTCGCAAATGGACTTAGCCTAGGCCCTAACCCTTGAACTGCATGCACCTATAGATTTAGAAGCCAGCATCTCACAAGTACCTTAGGGTACTTTTGATTGATAACCTAGAATGGGTTGAGATGCTTAGGTCTTTGCCTTAATTCAAGATGCTTTAAGTCAGTACATCTGCAGTAATTGGGGCACTAAATACAACTTAAACAGTAATCAAGTCAAGTGTCAAGCATAGAAAATCTAACATGAACATAACACTTAACTTGACTAACCCTAGCGAAAACTACTGTTTATAACAGTTAGTAAGTAGCTAATTGGGTTAGACAGGACCCTAAAAGAGATAATTGAAACTGATTTGGTTTAGTTCAAATCCTGAATTGGTTCAGTACAGCAAATAATGCAGTTTATTTTTTCTTCTATTATGCAATCTTTTTTCTATATTTCTTCATTTTTGACATATGGCAAAGGGGGAGAGATAGGAAAGGAGAGATTTTAAAATCTTTTTCTAAATCCAAAATTTCAAAATCTATCCTTTATTCAAAAAGTACCTTAAACTTATGTTTTCAAAATTTTCTCGAAGAACTTAAACTTAAGTTTTCAAAATTTTTCTAAGTACCTTAAACTTATGTTTTCAAAATTTTCTCGAAGAACTTTAAACTTAAGTTTTCAAAATTTTTCTAAGTACTTTAAACTTAAGTTTTCAAAATTTTTCTAAGTACCTTAAATTTAAGTTTTCAAAATTTTTCTAAGTACCTTAAACATAAGTTTTTAAAAAATTTCTAAGTACTTTAAACTTAAGTCTTCAAAATTTTTCTAAGTACTTTAAACTTAAGTTTTCAAAAATTTTCCTATAAGTATAAATTTTCCAAAGTGAACAACCAAAATTATTTTGGAAAATATGTCATTAAAGTTTCTGTGGAAAATTGTTCTAAGTAAAATTGAATCCATCATTAGACTTAGAAGTTAGTATCATAACCCCACGAACTTTTGGAAAATCTAGGGGGAGATTCCTTTTAGGGGGAGGAAACAAAATTTCATTTTATATGTTCTGATTAACTTAACTTTTTGAACCAATGTTGCCATAAATCAAAAAGGGGGAGATTGATGGTGCAGAAAGCACCCAAGTCGAACCTGTATTTTGATAATGGAAAAAGGGTTCAAAAGTTAAGATATAATGTTTATCTAACATGTTACTCAAGTGTGCAAGAAAAGTCCTAGCGAAGGACTGCTAGGCACCTGGCGAAGGAATGCCAGGATACAAAGCCCTAGCGAAGGACTGCTAGGTACCTGGCGAAGGAATGTCAGGATACAATGCCCTAGCGAAGGACTACTAGGCACCTGGCAATGGAATGCCAGGATACAAAGACCTAGCAAAGGACTGCTAGGCACCAGGCGAAGGACAACTTGGCACTGAAGACCTGGCGAAGGACAGCTAGGCACCTGGCGAAGGACTGCTGGGCAAAAGTCCAACCGGAGGAGCCGGTTGGCATCAGGTAAATTCTCCTGAGAGGGGTAGGTGAGGACGCGTTGCCCGACGAGGGAATAGTAGGCGTCGGTTCGACCTAGGGGTTCCATTTTGAAGACCCAAAGTCAGAACCAAGACAGCTAAGGCTGTATAAAACTAACATATTATTGCTTTATGTTATTTTGGACTAACCCTGGATGCAGGACCGAAGGAACGAGTGTCTGCAGCTCAGAGAGCCTCAAAGGAGTGAGGCAGAAGCTGAGTAGGGCGCCCGGAGTGTCCCAAGCGCCCCCAAGGTGAATACAAAAAGAAGTAAAGCAAATGTACGCTTCGACAGCTCATGGGCAGGGCGCCCCCGTGCTCCCGGGCGCCCCCATGCTCCCTGTGACAACCAGACTTCTCTACCCTATACTTAAGCCGGATCGTCACTCTTTACTACCTTTACCTTTACTCACTTCACCTTAACCTTTGACTTCACCTTAGACCTTGGCCTTAGGTTACCACTACTTGACTTCAAGAACTGAAAAACCATTTCCAATGATCCACAATTCATATACTTTCAAGACATACAAAGACATAACTCCATTTCTATACTCTATGCTTGTTTTATAAACATCCTAGCAACTCAAAACAAATCTAATGACTTGAAATTAGAATCATTGCAAAATTTAACAAGACTACCAAACCATATGAAATCATGCTAAATATTGTATCAACTTTTGACTCTATGCGGAGGTTAAACACAATGTTCACATTTTACCAAACAAAATATTAAATATTAAAGTTATACTAGAGTTTTGTACTCAACCTTGTCCCTATGCAAAGTTTACACAAAATCATTACGTTCTACCAATCCAAAACACCAAACCACAAGTTTCTAAACTTCAGAAATTGCCTCTAAGCCTTAACCCAACGGATCTCTTCCACGGTTCCACCGCCACTGAGCATCAATGCAAGTCCTGGTCACCTCCATAACTTATGCTTTTTCTTTGCCTTTATCTGCAATAGAAGGAAATGCAACTAATAAGCACAATGCTTAGTAAGTAAATCCTAACTCACAAATCCATGCTATCGATAATAAACATGCTCATTTCAAAGAATGTTTACTTCCAAAATACATGCACATGAGAAAACTTACATCTACTTATCATGCTCAATCATGTTGAAAATATTACTTGCATTACATCATTTGCAACCTTAACGTACTCATACATTCAAACACTAACTTCCTTACTCTTACTCTTTAACATGCTTGCAATGTATCAAGGCTATCATATGAAATAAAGGCACATACTTAAAACTGAAAACACTTACGAATACTTATTTACTTGAAAATAGTAATCAACATTCTTTAGGCCTTGACATTGTACCATGGTATCAATGTACCAATTGCGCGCTTCTCTAATAGGTTGCGGGGTAGCTAGCCACCGCACCTTATTAGAGCTTCTTTCTAACTTTCTGTGAGCCTTCCATTTGCCCAGTACATGTCACTTTCCGAAAATAAAATACTTTCTTACTATAATACTTATACGTATCAAACTATCTTACTTTTGCATAAATTTTGCACTTAACACCTTTACCTTTCTTACTTGAGACTTTCATCGAGCACCTGGCGTGCCCTTAATCCCAACCTCATTTTTGGGACTTTTCAAAAATTAAATCTTATCATGCTTAGCTTACATACACCAAATCTAAACCAATTAAATTTTTATCATGAGAAAACATGCATCTTTAAAAACTTAAAACACACGATAACCATAATCTTAAAGCATGCATCATAAAATATGGTTCTACAACAAGAACTTACATACGAAAACTACTCCTATTGCAGGTGAGTGATCTACTTACCCTTTCTTGAAGAAAACTCACTAAATATGGTTTAAATCCCAATGTAGCCCTTCTCTTCCCTTTCTTCGCGCAAATCTCCTCCCTCCTTGACCCTAGGGAAGAAGCCCTAGATGTTCTACTCAAGAGGAAGAAGGAGGAGAAAGAGATCTCTTGAGTTCCCTTTGGTTTCGCAGCCCCTCGCCCTCTCCTTGTCGCGTAGCCACCAACCCTAGTCTGCCGTTTCACACGACTTAAGCGGGGTTTAAATACCTCTTCATGAAAAAGCCTAACTCACCTATAACATAATTTCTCTCCTCCCTTTTCTGTGCTTGATACCCTTGCCCTTCTGGTCAGCTGGGCGCCCTTAAGGACCTGCCTGTCCCTGTGGTCGCGAGATCAATCCCTCGCTCGACCCTTAATTTTTTTTCATTTTTATTCCGAAAAATTGTCAAAAATTTAGAAAAAATCCTAATTATTCATGAAAATTATTGGGTGTTACACTCCCGGGCACCCCGGATGGTCCGGGCGCCCCGCGCTCAGCCTGCGAAGTGGATAAACTTTATCCAGTCGAGAAGCACACTGAAGGAGCCAACAAGGGCACCCCCAGCGTCCTGGGCACCCCCAGCATCCCGGGCGCCCCCAGAGTCAACCTCAGCCATATTCGTGTGGGATAAGGGCTGACCGAGAGAATCTCGGATCGACTGACATGTGGGGGGGGGGGGGGCGCCCCCGACGTCCAGGGCGCCCCGAAGTGCTATAAATAGCACCCAACGCCAAGGCTTCTCAACAATCAAGTTCTCCAACGCTTTCACGCTCTTCTACTCCCGCGCTCTACTCCGAAAACCTCCCGATTTGAGATACAAGCGCCGACGACATCACTCTGCTCCGAAAATATAATCTACACCGAACGTCGGTAACGAAGAGCTACTTTTAAGTTTACTGTACTATTCTTGTAATACATTTTGTAAACTGGTTTTGCGCACATATAGAATTGCTCGCAGTAAATGGTCAACGACCATGGGCCTTGGAGTAGGAGCCGACCGCGACTTCGAACCAAGTAAAAGATCTTGTGTTCGCATTTTGTGTGTATTTCTTCCGCTGCGTAATTTCTCTAACTCTAATCCGAACGTTTTACGATATTCACCCCCTCTATCGTTTCTCTCGATCCAACACTGTCTGCACTAACACATTAAAGTGTTGGTGCCAGAAGCACCATATCGAACCTTGTTTTGATTTTGATAAATGGTTCAAAGTTATGTATTATTGGTGATCTAACAATGTTACTCAAGTTATGCAGGAAAAGTCCTAGGTACACTAGGCACTAAGTCCTGACGTAAGGTTGGGCACTAAGTCCTGGCCGAGGGCTGGGCACCGATGACCTGGTTCGAGGAATTACACTAAGTCCTGGCTGAGGGTTGGGCACCGAAGACCTGGTTCGAGGAATTGGGCACTAAGTCCTGGTCGCGGGCTGGGCATCGAAGACCTGGTTCGAGGAATTGGGCACTAAGTCTTGGTCGCGGACTGGGCACGAAGACCTGGTGAGTAATACTGGGCAAAAGTCCAACCGGAGGAGCCGGTTGGCAAAAAGATAAATTCTCCTGAGAGGAGTAGGTGAGGACACGTTCCTCGTCGATGGAACAGTAGGTGTCGGTTCGACCTAGGGTTCCATTTGGGAGGCCCGAAGTCAGAACCAAGACAGCTACGACTGTAAATAAAGGACTAACACTCTTGCTTGGTTTGTTTTGGAACTAACCTTGGTTACAGGGACCGAAGGATTGTGTTTCTACAGCTCAGACTCCCCAAAGGAGTGGGGTGGTTCACTGGGCTAGGCGCCCGGGAGGTCACAGGCGCCCAAGGTCAAGGCCAAAAACTGCCAAGAAGCAAGACTGCTTCGAAACCATACTAGGCTAAGCGCCCAGGAGGTCCCGGGTGCCCAAGGTCAAAGCCAAAGTGACCATCGAAGCAAATCTGCCACGAAGCCAATGGACCAGGTCAACTCAGGCGCCCGAGAGGTCCCGGGCGCCCCAGTCAGCCCAGGTGCCGAATCGAAGGGGATAAGCGCTGACTGAGTTGCGGATTGAGGTTCTCGCTGGTGAAGATACGTGTCAGGCGCCCCCAACGGATCAGGCGCCCCCAACGGATCAGGCGCCCCCATGGGCACTATTAAAGGGGGCTCGACCCCAAGGCTTCAACATCCAATTCTTTCCAACGCTCCAAACACTTTCGCTTACGCGCTGCGCTCCGGCAAAGTTCCATTTTAAGATTTCAGCGCCGACGACGACCCTCTGCTCCGGAATTTGATCCATCTCGGGCATCGATAAAGTTTTAATTTACGAAAGTGTTGTGACTTACTTTTCCAAATTCTATATCTGTACTTTCAATCTGTATAAATCTTTCCGAATATAGAATTGCCCAAAGTAAACGGTTAAGGACCGTGAGGCTTGGAGTAGGAGCCGACCACGACTCCGAACCAAGTAAAAAATTGACTTGTGTTCTTGTGCACTCTATTTCTTTCCGCTGAATATTTGCTCTTTCTTAGTCCGAAAAGTTTTTAACGATATTCACGCCCCCCCTCTATCGTTTTCTTCAATCCAACAAGTGGTATCAGAGCGGGTGGGTCAAACTAGGTGCAACCACCAGTTTGAAAGTTTTTTTCAGATTTACGAAATTTTTTAGTTTTATTTCTTTTCTTTCTCGTTAATCGAGGTTAGTGCAACAGCACTCGATCTTTTTCGCTTTTTATTTCAAATAAATAATATTTGTCCATGGGTTTAAAATATTCTTACGCCTTTTCAATTTTGAATTCTTATTTTTTTTTCACTATTAATCAAAATTAAAAAATAATAATTATCTTCCAAAAAAAAATTGTCACAAACTTTTTATTATTATTTTTTATTCCTACTCGAAATTCATGCAATATTTATTTTGGGCTATTTTTTCCCCTTCTCCCGCACTACTAATCCAAGACCAAGTCTTGGTACATTTCTATTTTTTCTTTTTGTGTGCAAGATTTATCCTTAATGGCCAATCAAGAATGGAACAGTGTTCGTCCGCCTCTATTCTCTGGCGAGAACTTCAGAGCCTAGAAGGGTCTAATGGAATCCCACCTAAAGGCCCATCTAGATCTATGGATGATAATCCAAACGGGGTTTACAGTACCTACAGAAGATGGAATGTCGATCGCCTGGGATAAATTGGATGAACCAACTCTGAGGAAGATCGAGGCAGATGCAAAGGTGACTGCAATACTACAATGCGGCTTAACCAATGAAGAATTGAAGCAAGTTGGATCCTTCAACTGTGCTAAAGAGATGTGGGAGAAGCTAATCAACCTACACGAAAAGAGCCCCGATATTGAGGTCCTTGAAGGTGTGATGCTCGAATCATCGGACGAATCAGACGAAGATCACCTAAGTTATCTCGCACTCTCGGTCCAAGCACAAACAGCCGAGTCAGAGTCTGAACCCGAATCCGAAGCCGAATCGAAACCAGAAGATGAGTCTAGATCTGAGGCGTCAAGAATCAAGGGGGAGATTCCCAATAAGGAATCAAAAGGTAAAATTGCAAATTCAAATTTTAAAAATCATGTAATTTGTTACATATGCAGGGAGAGAGGGCACTACAAAAGTAAGTGTTCTACTCGTAAGATTCGAACGACACCACCGACGGCGACAAAGGAACTAGTTCCAAAAGCACGAAAGGACAAGAGTCGCATCCAATGCTTCAAGTGTCAGGAGTTTGGGCATTACAAAGATGAATGCACAGATATAAGAGCCAAAGATCCAGGACAATATACCAAGATGGGTAACTTTAGTTTATATGAAAATCCACTCTTTACAATGAATGTTGATAGTTTACTTAATCACTCTTGGTCAAATTTAGATATGGACACATGCCTAAGTAACTTGATTAAATCATGTATATTAATAAATTTAAATTTCAGAAAGTTAAGACAAGAAAATGAAACTTTGAAAATTAAATTTGATATACTAGAAAAACTAATTAATAATTTTGCTAACTTAGAAAATCCAGAAATTTCTCCTCACTATGACTTTACTTAAAGTTTTTTTTTGCTATTCGTAGGACTAGAAATTGTTAGATAAGGACCTGATTAATTGAAACTTGAACAACCTAGTATTAGGACAAGGTTTGATGATAGTACGTTAGGGAAGCCTGACTAAGGAGTCAAGTAGGGTAAGGAGTACCCTATTTGGTCTTTTTAGTCAGGTGGAACTAGCCGAAGCTACCTCTCCGAATCCTAAGCTAGTTAGACTAGAGTGTCTCAAACAATAATTTGAAAATGATCTTTCTTTAAAAAGCATTGTCTAGGAAAGGGTTGTTGATCCAATAAGGCTACGACCAAAGAAGGCCTCTGTGCCTCGCCAAGTCCTGGAAGCCAATTATCGAAATTCACTTTTAAATTATTATTTGTTAAACTCGAATCTAACACAAGCTTCAATTAAATCATAGTGTTAACTTAAAATCAAAGATAAAATTAATGCATCTCATAAAACAGTTAAAGATATCTTATTTTGTCATTTAGAAATGGGTGAGATGCTTAGGACCTAAAAGTTTAGTCCAACCCAACCAACCTTACAAACTGAATCAATTTCAAATTTCAGAATTTAAACTTTAATAAATACTTTTAAAATTCAAATTTAATTCAGCTGACCAACTTTCAAAATTCAAATTTAACCCTCTTAATTAATTTTAAAATCCTCAAAAAAATCAAATTTAACTTTTTAAGCTAAGATTTAATATTTCAAATCATTGTACTTAAAATAATTCATCTTAGGTCTCTTTTGTTCACTTACCTGAAATTTATTCCTTTCTATTGCCATTATATAAAGAAATTCTTTAAGGCAATCAAATTATTTTTGTTGGTCTTGCAAAAGTCACCTTGGGTATTACTTAGGATGCTTTGTTTAAAAAAAAACATCTGCAGTCCGGGCTTTGATATTTATATATTTTTCAGACTTAAGTTTTTTTAATAAAAAAACATAAAAAAACCTTCTATTTTTTCATGGAAATCATTTTAAATAATTTCTCATTTTCAGTTCTCTATATTAACCTTTTCAAAAAGGAAAAAGAAATGATGTTTCAAATCATTAAAACAAAAAAAAATTTTAACTTAGTTTTCTTCTCTTTTTGTTTGAATCAAACCCTAAGACTCAGAGTGTCACACCCCGAGTGTAGGGTTTTTCGGGCCGCGAAAACCGCTTTTTCGCCGTCGCGGAAACCCCGAAAGTCCCAATAGAAAGGATCCGAGTGAAGAAAACCATTTCAAAAATTTACGAGTGCTCGTTTACATGCTTCAAAACCGATCTACAACCTAGATCTATTAGAGAAGGGAAAAACTACCTTCGATGCGTGCCCCGCAATTCCCGCTCGCTCCTCGGTTGGTGTCGGATCTCAAGGATGCAAAGTAGCAACCCTCTAGAAGTATCCACACAAGCAAGAGAGTGGAGAGGAGAGCCCAAAAGTGTGCTAGCACTTGCTTGGGGTCTCGGCCACAAGAGAGGAGAGGGAGAGCAAAAACCAAAAACTTAGTTGGGAGAGAAAATGCATCACCCACAAAAACCTCATATTGTGTGTATAAGTGGCAGGCCACTTAATGGCCATTATTGGCCATTAAGAGGCCGGCCACCATGTTAGGTAACCCCTCATTTGAATTCAAAATTCAAATGGGGAGGTTACTTAGCCTTGATGATGATGCCAAGTCATCACTTGGTCAAGTCAAGGTGATGTGGCTTGAGTCAAGTCAAACTTGCCTCTTATGGACTTTCCATATTTAGCCAAAGTCAAACTTTGACTTCATTATTCTCCCATGATTAGATTCATCCAACACTTGGATCAAACTCGAGTCCAACTCAAGTTGTCTAATTTGAGTCAAGTCAAACTTGCCTTTTATGGACTTTCCATATTTAGCCAAAGTCAAACTTTGACTTCATTATTCTCCCATGATTAGATTCATCTAACACTTGGATCAAACTCGAGTCCAACTCAAGTTGTCTAATTTGAGTCAAGTCAAACTTGCCTTTTATGGACTTTCCATATTTAGCCAAAGTCAAACTTTGACTTCATTACTCTCGGTCCATCATATGGACTTATTCTCCATCTATTGCTCTATGTGTGTGACCCTATAGGTTCTTGTAACGTTGGCAATGCCCTTAAACCTATTTAAGGACATAAGCAATGAGAGGTATCTAGCAACACATCATTGCTACCTAAGTTACAAGAATGTCGAGATCCAACATCACCATTGTGACTAATAATTGTGACCATCACAATATGTGACAACGCCCTTCTATCCTCGATATCTAGATTGATCTTTCATGAGGCATAGACCGTGTCATCCTCAAATCAATCTATGTGTCTTGAACTCCAAGTAGACTCACTATAATCAAATAAGCTCAATATCTCATATTGCCTTATTTGGGCATGGCCATGCACTTAGTGATCTCACTTTATCAAGACTATGATATCTCTCCCGTCATATAGGAGGGATAGATCCCATCTACATCACTCACATCCCTCCGCATAATTTGTTACATACCCAGTAATCGCCTTTATAGTCCACCCAGTTATGGGTGACGTTTGACGAAACCAAAGTACATAACTCCTTATGTAGGGAACTATGGTGACTTCAGGTCTAAGGACTAATAGTCATACTAATAGTCACATGAGAAAGTATATGACACTCATATAACGATCCATGATACTTTCTCATGGCGGGCCATTCAGTATACATTCTCTAATGTATACCCATGTGTCAACTTGATATCTCATATCCATGACTTGTGAGATCAAGTCATCATGTTGACCTACATGCTAGTCTCTATGCATTAACATTGTCCTTGAATGTTAATACTTGACTAGGAATAATTAAGAGTAGTGTTCTCTATATCATCTCACTATCGATTCAACTAATCGATTGATATAGATAAGAACCTTCTACTCAAGGATGTTATTATACTAAGTTATTTGGCACCAATACACATAAGTACAATAACCATAAGAAATGCCTTTATATAAGAAATATATATACAAGAATATGATACAATGAGTCCAAAAAGTAATCATCATATGATTAGCTCTAGGGCTCTCACTAACACCGAGACCCAGGAGCCACTGATCCAATAGAAAATCGGACAGCACCTCCCCTGTCCGGCCGACAATTTACACATACATACAATATCCAAACCACACACAATGTATATATTTGACCTCAGGCCTCAAAATCCAGACATAATATAACCATAACACAAAGTAAATCATACCTGACTGCGGACCGGTCCGACTTACGACGAAACAACCAATACACAAAAACCCCTTAGGGCACACGACACATATGACATATACAAATCGCTAAAAGGAATATAAAACAATGCACTACAAAGTACAAAACAAAATCCTGTAGTCGCGATGGGTGGGGACTGGCTGCTGGGCTCTTCTGGCGACTCCAAGTATCTCAACCTGAAATAAAAACATATGGCAACGGTGTGAGTCCATAAACTCAACGAATACCCAGCAGATATGCATAGTGCATTACAATAACAATAAGGGTCTACGCTAATACAGTCTCATATAACAATTGGAAAGGGTATACTGAAGATACTAAATACAGGTACATACCCGAATCCATCTCTCCTACAAAGGGGTGAAATCAATCCCTATGGAACAACTATAACATATATCTAAAGTAGACAAATCTCCAATATATACATGTCAATCAAGTGCAGAAATCAAATGCAGTAAACAATGCACGATGCAAAATATGCACATGGTGCAATGACATGTGTCACCCCTGACGCCAGTCAGGCACCGTCCACCTATCATAAATGAACGTCCGCGTGGGTAGGGCTATGACAACTGTACCCACTCTGCTATCACTGCTCCTGAGTGACCGAGTGGACAGGATGCTGGCTGAGGTCACTCTCCTACCCCAAGTAATGGGGGAGTCTAGCTCTCATCTTCTCGTGTCTCAGGACGAGAAGGGATCCCTGGCTACTACCACGCCCGGACCCACCCTCCAAATAGTGGTCGAACGGAGCAATACAGGGCAAATGCACACATCCTATGGTAGCCACTACCCCTGAGTGGATGTGTGTGCATATCCTCATGTAACTGACGATGGGCTCAGACTACATAGGAGTCGATGATCGTCAGCATGTAATAATGCAAGGATGGTGCATGACCCAAATACATATAACACCCATCAAGTCCTCAACTAACACCTCAGTGTGCTAGGTATAGGTCTGAATCCTATATCATGGGTTACCAATAACCTACTAGGTGTACTAAAAAAGTAACCAGTGATCTATCAATGTCAAAATACAAGGGGGAACATATCTCTACATCTATGCACATATAAATATATACATGGCAACTATTGAGACTGTATGAATCTAAACGGGAGATAACATCAAGGATAAGCAGCATGTATCAAATACAGGTATACTAAGGCAAACATAGCATATAAACTTACTGTTATCTATAACAAACCATGCATAGCAATAAGACCATATCTAAAAGATAAGTCAAGGGTACCCGCCTCAAAGTAGATGCTCGTATCAGAAAAAGACCTCCCGTCTGATAATTAGAAATGACAAGTCCAATCCATGCCCTGTATCAAAGGCATATTGTTTAGCTACAATAATATGAAATTTATAGCTAAACGAGCTATCTCAATTAATTAGGATCGTCCTAATTATCTCGTTTCATTTTATTACTACAATTAAATGAGTAGCCCACGACAACCTATTACACCACCCCAATTCAACACAGCAATTGCCACCCAAACACTCACGACAGTGATCATAAGAAGGAGAACAAAACCTATAATCCAATTCAAAATCATTACCCTCCAATTGAGTTACGTCTCATTAAAACTAAGAACAACCAAAGCATTTTATCCATTCTATACCGTACCAAATTAAAATCAATCATCATCATAGATATGTAGCAGTAAAATTCCAATCCCATGAAGACTAGAATCTAGGCAGATTACTAACAAAATCTGATCAAAGCCAACTTATCTCTACCAATCACATTCAGTAGCATCCCATGGTGAACCTCCAAATATATCAAAGTAGGGGCATAGAAATCAATGAAACAAAATGACATTGAATTCTTTACATCTAAATTTGATCCATCACATAAGAAACCTAAAACAACACACCCATGCTAAAAGCTCTTGGTATGAGCAGTCCACAACAAATGGGCAAACACATTACAGCAGCATCAAAACTATTCCGAAACCCATTCAAACAAACTAACCTTACCTGAACCAGCTCCCATACGTGCTGCCCAAACTCCCTCACACACACTAACATCCATGACACAGATTTTAAAAAAAACACAAACCAGAACGTGTTCACCCAAATCCAAAACATTACCCCTACTGATCACTCAAACTCAAGAATGGTCTAACACAATTCGTCTCACGATCATTAAAATCAAAAACAACTCACGGTGGCATAAGAATCCAAACTGGTAGTACAACACAATCCTATGGTTCTAGTACAATTCCATTCGTAGAACAATCGAAAACAATCAATGCTTACCTGAGTTCATCGCTGACCGTGATTTCCCAACTCTAATCCAGCGTCGCTGGTCCCATAGGGCAGAACAAATATCCCTAAGAGTAGCACTAGTTTAGTTTAACCCAAGAATCCCAAAAAGCCAATCAATAGAGACCTTAACTCATCAGGAAAGGTTGCTGGCGGTGGATCTCAGTGGAGGAGAAATTGTGGCCGTAGCTGGCGATGCCCCGCCCACCAATGCTTAGGTCTTCTACCTCCTTTAGGGACTCCACAACCAGAGTGGAAACCAGGTAGAAAAGGAAAGAGAGGAGGAGAATCGCCTTCCCAAACTCTCCGGCCAATGCCATGGTGTGAGGGGGCGCCGAGTTTCTCTCGGATGCGGCTAGGGCAATGAGGAGTTGCAATGGTCCGGTGTGTTCTTCTTGGTTGCGGGCGAAGCAGAGAGGAAGAGTAGAAGTCACCACCTGGCTGTGGCGGCAAGGTCTCGTGAAGTAGAAAAGGAAGAGGATCGGGTTTTTGGCTGTCGCTTCGCGACTCAGCGCGAGAGAAGGGGAGATTATAAGGGGTGGGTCTTTTTGCAGAAAGGTCCCTCCATCCTCCCAAATTCAAATCTTAACATTAGAGTAAGGTTTTTAGCCTCCCAATTATTGTATTCCATATCACACCCCTAAGGTTAAATTATTTATCCTTTCATAATTTAAGAGTTTACCCGAAACCCTTGATAAGTTTTAAGTTTTTTACAATAAAGCCCCTTGGACTCCTCTTGTAGGGCCGAAAACCCTAGACTCTATTCTGGAGAAATCTCAAAAAAAATTCTGGTCCGGATTTTCGAATTGCCGTATTTTACACAGAGGAGGATTAACTTGTGGTCAACAAGCCTCCTAGGACTGTGTCAAGTTTTGGGGGAGTTCAAATTAAAAGAAGAAGTTTAAAAAGACTATGTTCTCAAACTATCACTCATGTTTTTCGAAAAACTATGCTATCATTTCAAAATATGTCTTTCAAATACTCATTTTTTTGAAATGTTAATACTTCAAAATTCATTTTAAGAATTGTACTTGATTCCCTTTTGATTTTGACATACCCTAAAGACACAAAGGAAGTCTACTTCATGATCTACATGGACTCCTAGTAAGTGTCAAATTTAGGAGAGTCTAAATCGAAAGAAATTATTTCTAACAATTATTAGATAATTTGAGTCAAACTTTAAAACTCAGAGGAAGATCGCTTGTAGTCAATAAGTTTCCTAGGACTGGGTCAAGTTTAGGGGGGAGATCAAATTATAAGAATTATTGAGCATTTTCAAAATTATATGTTTTCATGCACTGCACTCTTAAAATCCTTTTGAAAACATAAATAATTTTTCTTTCAAAATAATATCCTTTTAAATCATTTTGCTTATATATATACCATTACTTTCAAAATTTTACTTTACTTTGGAATACTTTTAAAATCTTTTTAGAATACTTTTGAAAATAATACGTACTTGACTTTGAAAAATTTTCCAGGCCACTAAGGAAAATGTCCTTGTAGTTAACAAGGTTTCCTAGGATTGTGTCAGACTGGAAAAGAAACCAAGTCAAGTATTATGTTTTCAAAATAAAATAATTTTTTTTAAATATTATCTTTCAAAAGTACTTATATTTTTCAAAAATTCATATTATGTTTAAAAGTACTTATATTTTTCAAAATATAATGTCTTCAAAAGTACTAATACCTTTGAAAGTACAAATGTTTACAAAGTACGAATATTTTTTGTGCAATACTAACATGTTTCAAAGAATAATTTATTCAATCTTGTTCAAAGTGAAAATGTCTACAAATACAATTTTTTTTTTCAAATTGCACAATACCTTTCAAAGTGGAGTTTTGTTGGTGCAATTTAAGCTTTTTGCTATGCTTTCAAGAGTTATACTAAATATTTTTATGTTTTCAAAACTCATAGGCTCTGATACACAATTTTTTTTCTTAAAATTTCTTTCAAAATATATTTCTTTATTGATGAATAGCCAAAGGGGAGAGTAGAAAAAGTGTGAAATGAGAAATTAAATTCTTCCTTAAACTTTTTTCCCCTTTTTCAAAGAAAGCTTATCTTAGAAGCTCTCAAAATATTTTCACTTTAACCTTAGGTGTTTCTAACTTAAAATTTTCGTTGTGATACTCAGAAATTTTGTTTCAAAATACTATTTCAAACTGAACTTATGAGTATGTTTATACTTAGAACACTTTTCAAGTATTCTTTCGAAAAGCTTCAAGGGGAAAATTTCAAATCATGAGGGAGCTTTGTGCAATGTTTTTATAATTAGAAATGGTCTAAAACATAAGGAGAAGAGTTTCACATTAAGGGGGAGAGAACGAAAGAGAGAAAGGAATTTTTTTAAAAAAAATATTTAAATTTTTATCTCTTTTTCAAAAAGTAAAGCAAAATTTTCTAAGTACTTCAAATTTTTTGGTCTAAGTGCTGTTAAAATTTCAAAGTACTGTCAAAATACTTCAAATGCCTTCAAGTATTTCTAGTGCTTCAAAATTTTCTAAGTATGTCTAAGTGTTTCAAATTTTTTCCTTAGTAAACAAAATTTGTTTGAGCAAAATTTTTTTGAAAATTTTGGCAAATATTTCTAAGTAAAGTTTTTTTAAAAAACTTGTCTAGAAATTTCTTAAAGATTTTATTTTTCAAAATGCACAAAGTGTTCCAAACAAATTCTTCGAAGTGTGCAAATTTTTTTAGTAAACAAATTTTTTCCTAATTCTCAATGTTGAAACTTTTTTTAAGGAAATTTGGCTTCAAAATTTTGCCTGAATAATTTTTTTTGTAGAATTCTTTTTGCAAAGCATTCTAAGTAAATTTTTTTTTTAAACAAAATTTAGGCTTGCAAAACTTTTCAAAATGGAAAATTGTCTAAGTGTAAAAAGTTTTTTGGTGCAAAGGCTTTTACTCTATTTTTTGAAAAAAATTTTGTCAAAAACTTAGAAGTTTTACAAAAAATGCATATCATTGGAAAAACTCAAAACTCTCTAGTAGATATTTTGTTCACCCATGAGTAATTTTTTAGATATATGTCAAAGGGGGAGGAAAGGTCAAAGTTAAGTGCTTTATCATTCAAGATTAGAGGGGAAGGATGAATAATAAAATTTATTTTTTTACGGTTCAAAAATACATTGGTTTTGAACTTTACTCTACTCAAACTATAAACTTTACTGCTAAAATTTATTGGTTTTTACCGTCTTTTCTTAAAGGTTATAATGTTTACTTAACTTTGAATTGTGTTGCCATAAATCAAAAAGGGGGAGATTGTTGGCGCCGGAAGCACTATATCGGACCTTGTTTTGATATTGGCAAAGGGTTCAAAGTTAAGTATTATTGGTGATCTAACGATGTTACTCAAGTTGTGCAGGAAATGTCTTAGGTACACTAGGCACTAAGTCCTGACGTAGGGTTGGGCACTAAGTCCTGGCCGAGGGCTGGGCACCGAAGACCTGGTCAGAGGAATTGGGCACTAAGTCCTGGCCGAGGCCTGGACACCGAAGACCTGGTTTGAGGAATTAGGCACTAAGTCCTGGTCGCGGGATGAGCACCGAAGACCTGGTTCAAGGAATTGGGCACTAAGTCCTGGTCGCGGACTGGGGATGAAGACCTGGTGAGTAAAGCTAGGCAAAAGTCCAACCGGAGGAACCGGTTGGCAAAAAGGTAAATTCTCCTGAGAGGGGTAGGTGAGGACGCGTTCCTCGTCGAGGGAACAGTAGGCGTCAGTTCCACCTAGGGTTCCATTTGGGAGACCCGAAGTCAGAACTAAGATAGCTACGGCTGTAAATAAAGGACTAACACTCTTGCTTGGTTTGTTTTGGAACTAACCTTGGTTACAGGGACTGAAGGATTGTGTTTCTACAGCTCAGACACCCTAAAGGAGTGGGGTGGTTCACTAGGCTAGGCGCCTGGGAGGTCACGGGAGCCCAAGGTCAAGGCCAAAAACTACCAAGAAGCAAGACTGCTTCGAAACCACATTAGGCTAAGCACCCAGGAGGTCTCGGGCGCCCAAGGTCAAAGCCAAAGCAGCCATCGAAGCAAATCTGCCACGAAGCCAATGGACCAGGTCAACTCAGGCGCCCGAGAGGTCCCAGGCACCCCAGTCAGCCCAGGTGACGAATCGAAGGGGATAAGCACTGACTGAGCTGCGGATTGAGGTTCTCGTAGGTGAAAACATGTGTCAAGCTCCCCCAACGGATCAGGCGCCCCCATGGGCACTATAAAAGGGGGCTCGACCCCAAGGCTTCAACATCCAATTCTTTCTAACACTCCAAACACTTTCGCTTACGCGCTACGCTCCGACAAAGTTCCATTTTGAGATTTCAGCACCGACGATGACCCTCTGCTCCTGAATTCAATCCATCTCAGGCGTCAGTAAAGTTTTATTTTACGAATGTGTTGTGACTTACTTTTTCCAAATTCTATATCTGTACTTTCAATCTGTATAAATCTTTTCGAATATAGAATTGCCTAAAGTAAATGGTCAAGGACCGTGGGCCTTGGAGTAGGAGCCGACCGCGACTCCGAACCTAGTAAAAAATTGACTTGTGTTCTTGTGCACTGTATTTCTTTCCGCTGCGTATTTGCTTTTTCTTAGTCCGAAAAGTTTTTAATGATATTCACCCCTCCTCTATCGTTTTCTTCGATCCAACATAAAGTCCCTTAAGAAACTTAGGTAGAGTTCCTTGTAGTTAACAAGGGTAGCCAGAAGGTGTCTAGTTTAGGGGGAGTTAGTCTTTTTGCGGAATTTTATGTTTTCAAACATTTCGTTCTAAAAAATTATCATCTCTTTCAAAATAGGTCTTGATCGATTTTTTTTTAAAAATATTTCTTCAAAAATTTATTATGTATTTCAAAAAGTTATTTCAAAATGTATTTAAAAAATTAATTATGTCTTTCAAAATGTTTTTCAATAATTTATTATGTTTTTTAAAATATTTTCAAAAAATATATCTTTCAAAAATTATTATACCTTTCAAAAATATTCTTCTAAAAATGCTTTAATTGCTCTTATGATTTTGATAAACTCTAAAGACACATAGGAAGTTTTTCTTATGATCTGCAAGGATTCTCAAGATTTTGTCAGGCTTAGGGGGAGTCCTAATCAAAAGAACAAATCATCTTGTGACTCTAAACTATTTTTTAAAAATGATTTTTCATATTTTAAAATAATTTATGTTATCCTTTTGGTTTGATCCAAACCCTAAGACTCTGAGGAAGATCAACTTGTGGTCAACAAGCTTCCCAGGACTGCGTCATGGTTAGGAGAAGTTCAAATTCAAAGAACTATTATACTTTCAAAAGTACTATATTTTCAGAAAACCACTATTTTTTTAAAAATACTATCATTCTATTTTCCAAAATATTTTTTGAAAAATCTTTAGGGTGCATTTGGTTGAGGGTTATCCTTGATAACCTTGGTTATCCATCCAAAGTTATCAACAAAAATCTTGTTTGGTTTAGATAATCAACGATTTCCAAGTAATGATCCATGCCTGACACATTAGCAAAAGGGACATGCAACTCGGAATCGAAAAACTTTAGAAGTATGAGGTTTTTCTTGATTCCGGGATTATGAAACTTATATTTTCAAAATTATCCTCCAATATTTAAATTTAAGACAAAGAATAATCATCACACTTTATTAAATTCCGGAGGCATCACTCGCGGCCGACAGTCGGCGGTGATGGTCGGGGGCTAGCAGCTAGAGACGGTCAGCCACTGGCGTCGACAGCCGACAGCCGACAGCCAGACCACGGACATCAGCGATCGACGTTGGCATCGGTGTTGGCGTTGCCAGCGGTAGGCGACGAATGTTTTTTTAATTTAATATTTTAATTAAAACTTTAATAAATTAAATAGAGAAAAATGAAATAAATTTAATTTAAAATTTAATAAAATTATCTAAAAAATTCTAAAAAAATAAAAAAAATAATCTAATTTTATTTATTTATATATTATTATTATATTTTTTCGATATTTTAAATTTTAGAAATTAAAATAAATATAATCGTCAATTCGACCACTGATATAATTTTTTATACTTACCAAGGATGCGAACATGTACATAATATCATCTTACTTTTCTTATTTTAAATTTAGATGAGCATATACTATTATCATACTTAAATTGAACTAAAGGGCAATATGATAAAATATTATATTATGTTATACATTATTACCTCCAAACAAACAAGATTTATTTGATCACCTAAATTGAACCAAACAACTTTAGATAATATTTAATTCCCTATAACCTTGGTTACGTGATTACTTAGTAATCACATAATCAAGGTTATATACAATAACTTGAACCAAACGCACCCTTAGTCATCTAAATAGTTCTTGAAAATCTTTGAAAAATTACTTTAGTTTTAAAAAATCTCAAAGATACATAGGAAAGTTTTCCTTGTAGTTAACATGGTTTCCTAAGATTGTGTCAGATTGGGGAGGAATCCAAACTAAAGAATTTTTTTATTGAAAACACTTTATGCAGATTGGAAAATCTTTAAGACGCATAGGAAATTTTCTTGTGGTCAACAAGATTCCTAGGACTGTATCAGATTCAGGGAAGTTCAAATCAATAAAGTACTTATCTTTTCAAAATTTTTAAGTACTAAGTTTTCCTTAAAATATTTTCGAAAAAAGTAATTCATTTTTTAAAATTAAAATAAAAGCATTTTTGAAAAGCATGTTTTTCTATCAAAAATCTTAAATATTTTCAAAAATCACATTATTTGTGCAAATTTTTAACTTAAAATCTTTGTTATTACCTTAGGTTTTTTTGATGTCTGTCACAGGAGGAGAGAGGACCTTTTTTCGAATTTTCTCCCAAGTATTGACCTAAAACCCTTAGACCATAACCTAACTTAAGATTATTGTCAAGTATCAAAAAGGGGAAGATTGTTGGTGCAAAAAGTGTCAGACATGAGCAGTCAACCTCTAGTGTTTTGATGTTTGATAATATACCAAGTTCTGGTCAATCTAACCAAGGGTTAAGCCAAATAAGACTTGATGTTTGGTAGGATAAACCTAGGGTTGGTCAGTTTGAGCAAGGGATAAGCCAAACAGGACTTGATGTTTGACAGAGTGATTAAACCCATATCTAGTCGGTTAGACCAAGGACTAAGCTAAACATGATTTGATGTTTGGCAGAGAGAATTCTACTCAGAATTAAGATGACTAACAAAGAAGTCCTTGTCAAGACACTAAAAACCTGATGAGTGAAGCTGGGCACGAAGTCCTAGTTCGGAGAATGGGGCACGAAGACCTGGCTGAGGGTTAGGCATCGAAGTCCTAGTTCGAGGAATTGGGCACAAAGTCCTAGTCGAGGATCGGACACGAAATCCTGGTGAGTAAAGTTGGGTCCTAGTGAGTGAAGTTAGGTGGATGAAGTCCTGGTGAGTAAAGCTAGTCACGAAGACCTGACCTCGGGTTGGACACGAAATCCTAGTGAGTGAAGCTGGGTAAAAGTCCTGGTGAGTGAAGTCAGGCAAGGTAAAAGTCTTGGTGAGTGAAGTCAGGCAAGGTAAAGTCCTAGTGAAACTAGGTAGTGGTATACCCTATGGAGTTGACCTTAGGTAGAAAAGTCTTGGAGAGTTGACTCCAAACAAAAACCTAGTAGGTCAGGTAGACTTACAGAATTTAGGCTTAGAATTGTTTGTTTGTCTTGCAGGAACCTAGAGTTGGAGATAAGATAGGAGAGCAAACGTAAATGAACAAGACCCGAAAAAGGAACTCTTGGGCGCCCCCATCATCCCGGGCGCCCTCAAGGTGTTTGAGGGCGCCCCTATAAGCATGGGGGCGCCCGAGAAGGCCCAAGAGGTAATCTTATCCCTCGCGTTCTGTTTGCTGGCTGGATCAAATTTGATGATGTGGAGGGCGGCCTTATAGGCTCTCAAGCACCCGAGTGACTATATAAATAGGGATTTCAAGCCAAGGTTTCACATCATCAATCTCTTCATCCTACTACTCATTCACAAGCGAAGCTAAAGTGCTAAGGCGATGTTCTTCGACCAAGGAGGCCCCAGAGGAAGTGTGCGACGCTTCAGAGTTCCAGATTGGTCGGGATCATCAATTATTGTTGGTTTGCATTTACTTATAAATTATAATCATTTTCTTTATTTATACTTGTATTAAAAACTGTAAGACAGGTTTCTCCGCCTTCGGAAAACTTTCGAAAAGGAGATCACTAGTGGACGGGTGCTTCTCGTAATTAGGCCTTGAACGTACTGACCCTGGGGGGTTGGGAACCAAGTAAAAAATCCCGCGTGTTGATTGTGTTTGTTGTTTCTTATTATTCCACTGCGTACTAACACTCTTGATAGAAAGAACGATCGATCGACAAAGTTCTAGAAAAATCATAAGGCGATATTCACCCCTCCCCCCTCTATCGACATCATCGATCCCACAGCTCTATGTCCGACCAATTGTTGATTGACTATCACAATGTATGCAAATTGTCGGCACAGGTTTAGGCCATCTCTGAACATCTTTTAAAAATTATCATAGCCATTTATGTTGAGAATCGATGTCCCATCTAGAAGAAGGTGAATAGTCGATCACCCACTAATTGCGGTTCTCCCTACACTTTGTTAGCGCACAGTGGAATACAAAATAAATTAAACTAACAAAGAACAATCCGCTAACACTTATCATTTACGTGGTTCGGAGATGACGCTCCTACTCCACGATAGTCCGTAAGGTGGACGATCCCGATACATCGATGGATAACTCCCCGGAAATCTCTAGCTAGCTCGTGTAGCTCTTTATGGATGGAGAAACCTCGCCACAACCTTGCACATAAACACCTTAGCTTGGTAGACTTCTAATAAGGGTTAACTACCTCTATTTCGTCAACTCTAGTCAGTCATCCCAAGTTCTCTTAAATAGAATTTAATTGCTAAACTAGTCATTACTAGTCGACTACTGCCAACACCAATCGATTGCTCGACCCAAATTCTAATGTTACAGTCCAACGTTCGAATTCTAGCCGACACCAGTCGACTGATCCTTCTGTGATCTCTAGCAAACAACTGCTCCTAGTAGCAATTGACTGCCCAAATCCTAAACCTAGGGTTTCAACCTTGAGTACAATCACTCTGCACTCGTCCTCGCCCGACCAACATAGACTTAGCCTTCTAGCTGTTGAGACAATCTGTGGTCCGAGTGACCAAGTGTTTTGATGTTTGTGCAAAGGGTTTAAGTTAGGTTTACCCTTGTGATCTCATATGTGTATGTTGAGTGTGCAGGTTGTACAGGTTACACATATGGACTTGACTGGACGACCTCGGTACGGTAAAGGGTGGCATGGAGATAAGCTGGAGGCTTGTGTGCGCACCTGAGGGATCTTGGTGAGCAGGGACAATGAGCTGATGGGCGTGGACTTCGAGGCATGCGTCAAGGATGGCATGGAGGCAAGCTGGAGGCTTGCGTGCATCCGAGGGACGGGAGCCGAAAATAAAGAGGGCGCGAAGGCAACAGTCGAGGCTGCGGAGGGGGAGTTAGTCGAGTCGTGAGGGTACGAGTGTTGTGTGATTGTACTCGGGAAATCCTAGGGTTCGAGTGCGGAGTGGAATGTACTCGGGGAGTGTAACCCTAGGATCAGCAGGGTACCAGTCGACTGCCCTTGGTGCAGTCGACTGGTAGGTGGCTGGTGAGCTGGCAAATTCGAACGTTGGGGGTGTCAACGGTCGAATTTGGCTGGCACCAGTCGACTGCCCTGGGGCAGTCGACTGGTAGAAAGAAATCAACCCCGAGTCCTATTTAAAGAGGACTTCGTGGTGGCTGAGTTTCTTGACGAAACTTGTCTTGGTTAAAGGCAAGTTGGTAGTCTTTGGGCTCAAGGTTGTCAAAGGTGTTGTGGTGAGGTTTCTCCACCCACAAGGAGCGACGAGAGCTAGCTGGAGGTTATCCGGGGAGTGATCCACCGACGGATTCTTGGATTAGTCACCCGCCCGGGGTGGATACCAAGTAAATTCTTTTTTTTAGCGTTGTGTGTTCTTTTTATTATTGTTTCCGCTGTGCAACTAACAACGCAGGTACGAGAAAGATCCGAAAAATTGCTATTCAGCCCCTCAAGCGTACGGAATGATCCTAACACTAGCCTCCTCCATCAGCCTTGCATCCCTCAGATGTCTCTCCATCCTTCACGACTTTCCTTTTGGAGCTTTCTTCGGTCTCGGTCCTTGTTGTTGGGTCTTCTTTTGCCAAGATCCCACTTAAACTTTCCTTGTTGTACCTGTATCCTACATACTCACAATTCATATCAAATATAATAATAAATCTAACTTAAACTTTTGCCCAAATATCAAAACCTAGGACACCTAGATTGCTTCAACAATCTCCCCCTTTTTGATATTTGACAACCCGTTTAAGTTAGGAAAACAATAACCAAGCAAAAAACATGGAACCTAACCTTAAGCTCCCCCTTTACCTAAACTCCCCCTTGAGCTTGGATTTCCTTGCAAAGGTTCTTCTCCCCCTTTGACAACAAATGAGCAACCATTGCTCCCTCTTCACCTAAGCTCCCTCTTCACCTAAACTCCCTCTTAAGTTTTGATTTCTTACAAAGGTGTGTTGGTTTCCCACTTAAATCTGACACTTCTCCCCATTTACCATACATCAAAAAGAATTCTGAAAATATCCCAATTATTGGATTCTTTAACCTCTAATGATTATAAACATTGTATATTAACCTCCCATAAGATTATACACATGTTTACAATCATTTGGACACTTTTTAACTGCTAAAAGCAATTTCAGCATGTATCAGTCGACTGATCCCTATCAAAAAGTGTCCAAATGCTAATCCCTATCAAAAAGTGTCCAAATGCTAAGACAGTTACCAGTCGACTGATCCCTATCAAAAATAACCTTACAAAATTATCAGTCGACTGGTCCCGGTACCAGTCGACTAGTGCCTGTACCAGTCAACTGGAACCTTGATATCAATCTATTTCTGTATTCTGAACCCAATTTCAAAAATATACCAAAAATTTCAGAAATCTCCAAAAATTTCCAAATTTTGTGGAGAGATTTGTAATACTTGTGTCTACTTAAAAAAAATATATTTAAAAATATACACATCTCGGATCCCAAGATTGACACAAAACCAAAACTATTTAAATGGTGCAAATGAACTTTGATCTAAAGTCTTAGTTTTGGCTTCCTCTTGATGTATCTGCCCATACTAAATCACAATGTATCCCTAGCATTAGTTTATATGGTATTTATACATCAACAACCAAATTTTCAGGCAATATGACTCCAATATCATATTTCTTGCATGCCACACAATCCATATGTGTCAAAACTCAAGGATTGAGATTCAAATCTGTCTTCAAATTCTTTGGCACACTTCATGGTCCATCTAGACTTCCAGGAGATATCCTCCTGAGATCAATTGATAATGGGTCCCAATTTGACTTTTTGAGCTCCTCCTTGAGCTCTTAGCCTTAGTCACCTCCTTAGGTGACTCATCCATAGTTACTAGACCACATCGGTGTACCTCCAGTGACACTTGACCCACAACCTTTACCTTCTTAATAATGGACACATTGTCCTTGATTACCCCTCCCTTACCAATGTTTTGTGTCATTCTAGCATTTGGCATTCTTTTGGCCTTGGAGGTAGCCAATTTGACATTTTTATGTTTTTGACCACCTAAACACATATCAAGTCCCCTAGGTCTAATAATGAATCTATCTAGGACTCTCTCCATTTCCTCAAGCATTACCTTCAAGACTTAATTTTTCAATTCTAGGATTTTAACCCTAGAGTCAACATGTCTATCTTGGACATTCCTAGACCTACCCACCTTCCTAGACATATATCTCTCCTTGAGATTAATGTCTTGATCATTTACTACCTTCCTCCCTTTAGGTATGGTAGTTTGTGTCTTATTGGGTGTAGGCTTGGATAATGATTTTCTAGGGTTATCTACTTTGTTAATTCTATTTCTATCATTGTCCTTAAATCTATGATTATGCTTGGGTAAATGATCTACATTATTTCTAACATACATATATGAATTAGAAATTGAATTAAACTTTAAATTAGGGATTACCTTCCCTTTTACCTTTGAAGCTCCCCTTTGACTTAAATTCCTCTTCTTCTCCAATTTCTTCAAATGTCCTAGCTTCTTGAGCTCTCCTTTTCTTGGGCATTTTGTGTGGTAGTGCCCATGCTCACCACACGTGAAACAAATTATATGCTTCTTATCCTTAACTCCATCCCTACAACCTATATTAGTTTTTAAATAAACTTTGCCGAGTTTAGGGTTTACCTTCTTTGCCTTCTTGAGTGAAGAACATCTACTCTTATAGTATCCCATCTCCCCACACTCAAAACATTTGATGTGTGATTTCTCACTCATCTCGATAGTTAAGGTTGAGGGTTAAGCTTTCAAGATCTCCTCTATCTTTGATTGCTCTTCTTCTTCCTCACTTGAGGATGTGGACACTTCCACTTCCTCCTCCTCTTCGAATGATGAACTCAATTCAACTTCCGATTGGTTTTTCTCCTTCTCTTGGACCAATGAACCCTTATCTTTGGGCTCCTCCACTTCTTGTCCTTGTGTAGGATTCTCGTGAAGAGCTATCTCCTTACTCCATAGCTCATGAGCATTCTTGTATTCATCTACACGTGATACAATATAAGAAGGTAATAAATTCAAAACAATTCTCATTATCTCCTTATCCGCCTCCGCTTCCTCCTTTTGTTCCTTGGTCTAATATCGAGGTTAGAGATGTTTTCCCTTTTTGTCCGTCGGAGCTTCGAACGGAACCTCCAATATGGTCCAATGGTCTCAATCCATTTGGAACCAAATCCCTAACCGCTTCCTCCAATAATCGAAATCATTTCGATCGTATGGAGGTGTGATCTGAGTATCATATCCTAGCGGACCTTCTGACTCCATCTTCCTCTAGCACTTTGCTCTCTTGGTGATTATTTCGTAGACGAGTAACCTCGCTTTGATACCACTTGTTAAGAATCAATATCCCTGCTAGAGGGGGTGAATAGCCGATCATCCACTAATTGTGGTTGTCCCTACACTTTGTTAGCTTACAACGGAATATAAAATAAATTAAACTAACAAAGAACAAACCGCTAACACTCATCATTTATGTGGTTCGGAGATGACGCTCCTACTCCATGACAGTCCGTAAGGTGGACGATCCCGATCCATCGATGGATGACTCCCCAGAAACCTCCAGCTAGTTCGTGTAGCTCCTTGTAGGTGCAGAAACTTCACCACAACTTTGCACACACACCTGAGCTTGGTAGACTACTAATAGGGGTTAACCACTGTAGCGACCCGCCTTCTCTGCCTTAGACGGATCGTTACCTGTCTCTACTTCTCGACTCTAATGCACGACTAAAAATGCGAAAATCTATTTTTTTCTTTTTTTTAATCTATCTAAGAATGATATTCTAACTTAAATAGTCATGCATGATACCATGTCACACTTTCTTTCTCAAAAACTCGTAAGAAAATACTTATTGAAACTTGCCTCGCCCAACTCAGCTTACGGGTATCAGTCGACTGGTACTGTACCAGTCGACTGATATGCCTGAAATCTGAAAATTCAGGTTTCGAAGCTTGTTTCAAAAGCCCACCAAACACATACTTTTGAGCCATACAAAGTCATGACACCATTTCTATACTCTATACTAGTCTTCTAAACAATTTAGACAATCAAAACGAATTCATAAACTCGAAATTAGGACTTTTACGAGATTTAGCAAGTTATGAAAAACTATATAAACTTTAGGCTAGAGTTTGTACCAAACTTAACTTCTAACCATTTAAACTCATCATGCAAGATTCTATAACATTGCTAAAGCATTATGAAATGAGAAAGCGACTTTTCTAATCATAATTGAGCAATAAAACTTGATTTAAAAGGGAAACTAGTCCTATCTTGGCACATGCATTAATAGCTCCAATAAAGTATCAATATCTCAAACTACTCACACTTCTATTCATCCAATGCAATCATAAGGATATGTATGCTAAATGAAATGGCATGGAATCTTTACTCTAAGAAATTGAGCATGTAAAACTATCCAAAGCTTAAATGTTCGCTAAACTCCATAAAGCAATAACTTGAAATTTGAATAAACTAAAACATTGTAATTCAAATAACTAAATTGTCTCATCTCAAGGATCTCTCCAAAATCAGCCACCACACACACTTGCTCAGCACCGCCTCGTCGCCTTCCTTCAGAATTGCTTGCCTTTACCTTTATCTGCAGTAAGAGGAAATGCAACTAGTAAGCAAAAAGCTTAGTAAGTACTATCTAGCTCACAAAAACTCGAAATGTGCAAACATGCTTCTAGAACAGTATGAGAATCATATGAGATACTAATATGCTTGAAAGAAAACTAAGAACATGTATAACTCAAAACATGCATACTCAAGCAATAATAAATCTCAATTTACTTTTCTTGGCTCAACTTGAAAACATTAGCTATTCTTTAACTTTTGAAAACTTTCTTAACTTTCGAAACTTTGCTAAAGCATATACTTGAAAATAATAGTCACTTGGATCCACTGAAGACGTAAGTACCATCTGATGCGCGTTCCCTAAAAGGTTGGGGTAGCGAGCCACCAATCCTAATAGAGCAGACCTTGGTCTACCAGGGCCAAGACCTTGGAATTGGACACCTGGATTTCTTTAACGACGCCCTTGGACGCCGGGTACTGGCCTTATAAAATAAAATAGCTTTTCTTTCTTTTCTTTCTTATCTATAAATGCCTTGGCATTTTCTGGAGCACCTTGCGTGCTAAAATCCCTAAGTCTTGACTTTTGGGGATTTCTTAAGGCCTTGGCCTTTTCTTTTCTCATCTTTATCTTTTCTTTTCTTTTCTCATAGCTTTTCTTGGACCCTAAACTCACATAGGGTATTAATCAACATATATAAGCATATAATGAACTAAGATCACATGCAAAAATTCAAACAAAAAGGAAATATCTCTTTTAAAAACTTTTAAAGGAAATTCTCGCGGAAAAACCGCCTCTTACTGCAGGTGAGCAGTACTTACATTGATATCTTGGACTTACAACCAAGATTAATGTCTAGAGCCCGGAAGAAACTTGAGATCTCGACGAATTCTTCGCGCCTACGCGTTCCTCTCGTCGCGGGGATCCCGAATATAGGAATATCTCTTGGAAGAAAGCCTTGGCCGGCCCTCTAGGCTTGGTGTGGCGTGCGCACAAGAGAGGAGAGGGAGAGGGGTCGGCGCAACCTTGGGAGAGGGAGAGGGTTTGAGAGAAAATAAAACTTCTCTCTTTAATTACCTATTTATACTTATGGGGCCGGATCGACCTAACTACCCCTTAAATATAGGTCTCTCCTTCCTTTTCTGTGCTTGACACCCTAGCCCAGCTGGTTTGCGCGCTTGCCTTGTCTGCGCTGGTCGCGGGTTCGAATCACCGGCTGCCCTTAAGTGGTTTTTGGTTTTTGGTTTTTTTTTAATTCTTTTCTTTTTCCAAAAATACCAAACGGACTCGGAAAATTGCATAAAAATACTCTAAAAATTCCTAAAAATATCTAGAATATTTCTAAACCATTTCTAAATCATTCTAAGGACTTTAAGAACTATAAATGGAAATTTTGGGGCGTTACAATCCCCCATACCTTATGAAAAGTTCGTCCTCGAACTTAGAATAACTCTGGATATCTCTCTCTCATGCTATCCTCACGTTCCCAAGTAGCCTCTTCATGCTTTTGATTCTGCCAGATGACCTTCACTAGTGGCACTTCTTTGTTTCTCAATCTTTTAACTGCCTTGTCCACTATCTGTGTCGGTCTGCTCTCATAGCTAAGATCCTCTTGGATCTGTACTGACTGGGGCTGAATCACTTGGCTAGGGTCGTGAATACACTTCTTTAGCATAGAGACATGAAATGTACTGTGGATAGCTGACATATCCTCTGGTAAGTCCAGCTCATAGGCTACCTTCCCAACTCTCTTTATAATCTCATAGGGTCCTATGTAGCGAGGACTTAGCTTGCCCTTCTTGCCAAATCTCACCACTCCCTTCATGGGAGCGACCTTGAGAAATACTGAATCTCCAACTTGGAATTCAAGTGGCCTACGGCGTGTGTCAGCATAACTCTTCTGTCTACCTTGGGCAGTCTCAATCCTCTGGCGGATCGTCTGGATAGCCTGAGTGGTCTCATCTATAAGCTCAGTCTGGCTGTCTAGTCCTGACTCCATCTCTTTCTTCTCACCAGCTTCTTGCCAATATATGAGTGATCTGCATTTCCTGCCATACAATGCCTCATAAGGTGCCATCCTGATGGTAGCCTGATAGCTATTGTTGTAGGCAAACTCAGCTAAGCACAGAAATTTGCACCAACTACCTTTAAAGTCCAATGCACAAGCCCTGAGCATGTCTTCTAAAATCTGATTTACTCTCTTTGTTTGTCCATCTGTCTGGGGATGGAATGCTGTGCTGAACTGAAGTCTGGTGCCTAGGGCGTCCTGAACACACTTCCAAAAATGGGAGGTGAATCGCCCATCTCTGTCAGACACGATCGACTTCGGAACTCCGTGAAGCCTGATTACTTCTTTCACGTACAACTGTGCCAATTGCTCTACCGAATGCGATAACTTGATGGCTAGGAAGTGGGCAGACTTGGTCAATCTGTCCACTATCACCCAAATTGCATCATGTCCATGGGTGGTTCTTGGAAGACCTGTGATAAAGTCCATGGATATTTCTTCCCACTTCCACTCTGGGATGGGAAGAGGCTGCAGAACTCCTCCTGGTCTCTGGTGCTCGGCTTTGACCCTCTGGCAGGTCAAGCAGGTACTGATATATCTGGCCACGTCTCGCTTAAGTCCAGACCACCAGAACC
Organism: Boesenbergia rotunda; assembly: GCA_024364735.1. NCBI lineage: Eukaryota > Viridiplantae > Streptophyta > Magnoliopsida > Zingiberales > Zingiberaceae > Boesenbergia > Boesenbergia rotunda. The sequence goes on from JAGFNQ010003895.1 coordinate 345,464, forward strand.
TTTGCTTTAAATCTTGGTACATCTTGGTAGAACCAGGATGCATAGAGTACGGGGCACTGTGGGCTTCTTCTAAAATATTCTTTCTTAGTTCCTCATCATTGGGGACGCAAAGGCGGTCTCCAAAATAGAGTATGCCACTATCTGATACTCGAAACTCTGAATTTTCTGCCTCTTGGATCCCCTGCTTGATCTTCTGGATCTCTGGGTCTTGACTTTGCTTTCTTTGTATATCCATAAGCAGGGTTGACTCTAGAGTCAATGCAGAAAGTTGCCCAATTATTACTTCGACTCCAAAATCCTTTATTTCTTTCTGAAGTGGTAGAGACAGTGATGATAGGGACATCAGTGCTGCACAGGATTTTCTGCTCAGTGGCATCTGCCACTTTATTAGCTTTACCTGGGTGGTAGAGGATTTCACAGTCATAATCTTTGACCAACTCTAGCCACCTGCGCTGCCTCATATTCAGGTCCTTCTGAGTGAAGAAGTACTTCAAACCCTGATGGTCTGTGAAGATTCTGCACTGCACTCCATACAGGTAGTGTCTCCAAAGCTTCAGTGCAAAAACCACAGCTGCTAGCTCAAGGTCATGCGTAGAATAATTCTTCTCGTAGTCCTTGAGCTGTCTGGAGGCATATGCTATTACTTTACCGTCTTGCATGAGGACAGCTCCAAGGCCCATCTTGGATGCATCACTATAGATGTCAAAGGCCTTGTCACTCTCTGGAACAGTCAGGATGGGAGCACTAGTCAATCTCTTCTTCAGCTCTAGAAAACTGTGCTCGCATTTATCTGACCATTCAAACTTCTTGTTCTTTCTGGTCAAAGCTGTGAGTGGAGAGGCTATCCTGGAGAAGTCCTCCACAAATTTTCTGTAATATCCAGCCAGGCCTAAGAAGCTTCTGATCTCACTGGCATTCTTGGGTCTACACCAGTTGCTGACTGCTTCTATCTTGGCTGGATCAACTTGAATGCCTTCTTTGGATACAATGTGACCTAGGAAGGTCACTGATCTAGCCAAAACTCACACTTTGAGAATTTGCATAGAGCTTCTCCTGCTGAAGGATCTGCAGCACTATCCTCAAGTGTGTAGCATGGTCCTCTGGAGTCTGTGAGTATATGAGAATATCATCAATAAATACAATGACGAATTTATCGAGATACTCCCTGAAGATGTGGTTCA